>CM057153.1:18523551-18658514 GCA_029962745.1 Echinometra lucunter | reverse complement strand
TGTTGTTAATCTAAAGGCATTCATCATTTCTTGGAACGGCTGGATGACATGATAAAATGCATAAAATGCAGCATAAATGTAGAAAATTTGGGGTCGTCTCCAAAATCCAGGTTTTAGCCCCTCTTCAAAATATTGTACATACATTACGCCCTGTGTGGAGGGTCGTATCGCACAGAAAATTAATGAAAAATGAAGGTGAAATGCGTCGAACTACCAGTGTACATGCTGTACGCACCTCTTGTTCGCCTTCTTGATTTAATAGCGCGACGTCATGGAAAAGATGTCTAATAGCACAGACATAGCATCTCATCATTGTCATTATTATTAGTTTGCTTCTTGATTTACATGACTGTATAATATGCTGTAAGCGGATTTTTGTGTGTTGTTGTTGTTTTTCGTTTTAATGCAGTTGTAAGAATCTGGATATGTCAAATATATATACTTTATTGACACATAATTCACTTAAAATGCATCTCTTTGCACACCGAAATAATGGATTGCACTACGTTATAAGGTTCAGTTAGTGATAATGATGACGAGACTATGATGATGATGATGATGATGATGATGATATATTATCAATACTACAATTACCGATGTGTTGGCTCAGTAGGTAGAGCGTACGCCTCACAATCGGGAGGTCGCGGGTTCGAACCACGGCCGCGTCATACCAATAGACGTTAAAAGATGGGAGTTGCTGCTACCTCCTTTGGCGTTCAAGAATTGAAAAGGGATAGTAGAACAACGTCGATCTGGCGCTGCTCAGTGGCTGCCGGGCCCACGATCAATGGGCAAAAAGAAATTTCCTTTCTCGGACAATAAATTTGGAGATTTGAAGATTATGACGGTGAAGATGGCTTCTTGTAGATGCCTTTGCAATTAGTCTAGGTATTTTTGTTTTCAGTGTAAGCATCTGGATATGTCAAATGTATAAACTTTTGTCACATAGTTTACTAATCAATCCAACTCGTGTACTAAAACAATAGATATGCACTTCAAAGCGTTGTTGTAGTCCTTAAGTGAGGAGGTAGTCACAATTATCAGAAAATAGAAAACAAACAATTAAAAATATGTTGAATATCATGAAGCAGAGTAGTGTTTGATGAGAAAGGAATGCTAAATAATTATTCTAAAAAAATAAAACAAAACAAAAATAAACTAAGTACAACTAAAACTAAAAAATATGTCGAAGTAAATGTCGCTGAGTTACCATTAATTTTTTTCTCTCTTTCTTCTATTCCTCTCAAGGTTTAAAAGAGATTTCACTTTTTAGATTTGCTACTTACTCTTATCTGTCCGATGTGCCTGATATAAGTGTAGCATACATCGTTTTTACATGATAATCTTTTAAAAAGCAGATGAAAGGGAGACTATGCAATGAGTAAGTAAAGCTGTACTTTAATCAATCATTTAATTAATTACAATACCGCCTTGCACAGAATAAGGACCGTGCATTATTTCGGGAAGTCAGCCTGTATACATATTCGATGCAGCATAGTAGTTTGATATTATTTACGGAGACGGTACCCTGATGATTTTGTGACTCACATTAATTTTCGTCCCTCATTAAAAACTAAAAGATTTATGGATTCTTCAATATAATTAAAAACGATCTAGCATAATTTACCCAAGTAGAAGAGTCTAAGGAAGAGTCGATTATACCATCATTTCAAATGTCATAATCCGATATAATACATTTGATGTTTTCAGTACACAAACTTCGTCAAGTTGTTAACAGTGGGGTGTACTAAACAATGCTCAGTAATGTTACTGATTCTGGACGACCGCCCTCATCGACAGTTAAAATCAAGAGGGTTCCTCCAAGAGAATTCCCTAAAATGCAGTTGACAGTGCATACTGTTGACTAATTTAAATACGCATGTATTTGTCAAGCAAAATGAACCAAAGGAGACCAGGGTATTTCCTATATTTCTTGCAAGTATAAGGGTGGACATTTTCATTCGTTTCGGTTTTCTCTTTTCTCAGTCGCTATACAAATACGGAATAACTTCTTTCAAAATTGACTCGGAAATTAATAAGAGCCATCGGGATGCCTATAGGCCTACTCAAAACTCTATTGATATAACTGCAAGAGGAAATGATTTATTTTTTCTTGCATTGCCGAATTTTATTCTTCTGTTCTCTTCCATACTGGCCAACTCCGACCAATTTTGGTGGTAGACTACCGATTTCATGGAATTCAACCACCTACCGTTTTTTTTTTTTTTTTTTTTTTTAAACGGGAAATACCCTTTTAGATAATTCATTGAATCCCCTTAATATTTTGATACCATCCACTTTTGTAATTACTTGTTCTGTTACACGTAATTGATCAAAGATTCTCTTTTGTTTTTATTTTCCCCAAAATTCAAAACTTGAAGAGAAAAAAAAAAAAACATCAAAAGCCAGATTTTCCAAACTATCTACCTTTATATGAACAACATCATACCAATCACTTTCAAAACAAAGAAAACCAATTTAATGTTCATCGTCAGATTCCAAAACTAGAAATGAGGTTCTTTTTTCCGACTCTTGCCATTTCTTAAGGTGAAAGAAATACTTTGGAGAATAATTATGACCAGTGCATGTATTCACAATCAGTTTCCTTTGAAAAGTAAGAATACTTATTTATAATACATTTTAAGGTTTCAAAGCGGAAAAGGAGACTAGGAAAAGATACCTATTAGTTTACCTGATTCAGTATGACATGTACCTAAAAGATTTATAGTCTAGATATGAAAGTGTCGAACCGGATAGTCTGTTTACGCCCAAGATACGCATTGGTTAGAAATTTGAATGTGTATCTATAAGGGCAAGAGAATACAATTTTTAAATGGGAAGAATTTCAAGGGGACTGGCATACGGATTCCCTAGAAAATTTCAAGGGTTCTCCCCCCTAAAAATGGTTCAGGAATGTGTTTAAAAAGATGACTAAACAATAATTGATATTGCTTAGACCCATTAATACAAAATGGGATAACAAAATGTGGATGTTTTAAATAAGGGCTGTCAAACGTCTGTATAAGAGTACTCTAACATGCGAGGTTCTAAACCCCCTAATTTTCTCGCTTGCTACGCGACTTTCGCTTGCCAGCGTGACAAAAAGTACAGTTTCTATACTGGGAAGACTAAATCTTTCTCGTTTCAGACATTGGGGGGGGGGGGGGGGGGGGTGTTAAGGTTTCAGTTTCCTACATTGTCACCCTCCTCCCCCCTCCCACAGTTGTGAAGAAAATTGTCACCCACTGATCCTTCTAGATCTTGCCCCCGCACTGCATGTAGCGAAAAGAGAAATCAATCGCATTTCCATGTTGGCCAGTATATGTTCTTGCCTAAATCTCTGAAAGCATTTCAATTGCATAATGTTACCTTCTAAATGACAGGTTCTTTTACATTACAAACATCCATCATCGTTTGCGGAGGCGGTGGAGCCGGGGGTGGGGGTGGTAGCTCCCGCAATTTCGGCTTTAAAAAAAAAAGAAATAAAAATAGAATGACTGAAAAAAAAACATGAATTATAAAAATTAACATTTAAATTGTTGATAGGCTCACCAAATCAATAAAGCCCCAAGGGGTTCAGGAGGACTCCGCCCCCTGACTTCACTCGTTTGGGTGTCAGCCCGGCATTCCAGAAAACGTTCTGCAGCCCCTGATTTTGAGTAGGACATCTCCAACTGATTGTCGGAAGAGGCGACATCCTGAATCACAAGGATAATATGACTCAGGGGCCTCCAGCGGATCTCTTGGGATAATAATCGCCCCCCCCCCCCTCCCCGCCCTTTATAGTAAGGAATCATGTAACAGCTGAACATGACCCATCAAAGGACAGGAAAACAATGAAAACATGCAGGGGGCAAAATAGAGAAGAAGGAAAATAATTTGCAATTAATAGTGTAGAAATCCTCCGAACTGCATGGCCTTTCTTGCCCCTTAAGTTCGTACGGCTGTCTATATGAAATCGAAAGACTTTATTCTTTGTGTTTTCAGGATGTCATCTCTTCGACAGTAAGTTGGAAATGTCCTAATGCCAATGATGATCGGTATATGTAAGAGATAGCTGATGTTAATTTTCACCCTATCATTTAGTAGGGTCACCTTATACTATTTAATTGTAATCTTATATCTGGACCTTGAGGTTTCTTCTAATAAATTATGTCCCAGTGAGAAGATTTGTTACAACTGTATTACATTTTCTTGTTTAAAACTCTTCTTTTTTTATCAATAGTAATCATGACCATAATTTTTGTAGCTGGAGGTCATTATAACTTTCTTATTTCGAATAATCACTTCTTGCATGATTATGCAGGTCTGGCCTCTTTTCATGTAAAAATGTCAGGTATTATACATTAAATGAATGAGACACTGTAGGCGCATGTTTCGAAAATTATTATGATGTCTGATATTTTTGTCGCTATATAGGGCAGCAATGGAAATACCCACATGAAAGTCAACTTGAGAAATGGCCACCTCAAGTCGGCAGACTCAAGTCGGCAAAGGAACTTAGAAAATTTCAGCATAGGCCGTAATGGTTGCCTGAATTAGCCTGCCTTGGCCCGCCTGTTCAGTTACTGAACATTTATTGCCTAGAGTTATTGTTTAGGTCAACAGTTGACTTGAAGTCATCAGTGGCTAGTATTTGGTAACCCAGGGGGCAATCGCTTCCATTTGAGTATTCAATTTTTGTAGGGGGGTGGGGAAGGGACGGGAAACATATGAAAAATGATACATCTTTTTTCAAAGCTCACCTAGGTTTGCTTTTGAGGTCAATAAGCATACTGGCGTAAGCATTGGACATACCCACAAGTGGACTGGAAGATGTCAGATTCTTGGGTTAGAGTCAATTTGAAGGTGCCCCTCCCCCAGTTGTTCTGTTCGCCGGAATCTTCTTCTTCTTTTCGTGGGGGGGGGGGGGGGGGGGCGGGGACAACCTGGGAGGTGAAAGAGAACCTAGAGTTATTGTGTTTGGGTCAAACAGTCGACTTGAAGTCATCATTGGCTAGTATGGGGAGAAGAGTGAAGAGGCAGACATATTAATATGTTATCAACATCTTATACTATACTAAAAAACCAGTTGTTAACCAGTTGAATTTGTATAGGATGCAGGAACAGAGGCAGCCTTCAATTTTTCCTGCGTACGGACGGAGGGAAAGGGGCGATTTTATTTGGTGGTCAATGATTGTATCAACAGAGCTTGATGATCAAGCTCTGTTGATAAATCATTGCACCAAATAAAAGAAGGGAAGTGAGAAAATTCAAAACTCCTTAACAGATAACTCCTACAACAGTCTGCTTTTTCGTCAAGTATGAGATATTTCATTTAAAAAAATATCAAGAATGGATATCACTCTATACATCATACACACTTTTACTACGTGGTTTTCATAGTACCAGATTACTCCTGATGACGATTTATTTATTTATTTATTTATTTATTTATTTATTCTCGAATATTTATACAGAGTGGCCTTATCAGCATAAAAACAAGCAAACATACAAAATAATGCAAAACAAATCGAAAAAGCATAACATGATGAAATGGCATAACGAAATCGAATAGCATGATAATTATAAACACGGAAATATTACGGGATAAAAATGGCAAGATACAAACATGCTGACATTAAAACAAACTGGTCTTCTCAGGGCTCTGTTTAGTGATGAAGTAAAATGAACGAAATAAAAAATAACTCATAGTATAAGAAATTACATGAAAACGGATGATAAAACATGTAAGATGAGCTGTTAAGGCGTTGCACTACACAGTGGAATCAATTTAAGCAATAAAAAATCAAAACAAGAAAACGTGCAGCAGCAACTGAGTATTGGGTTAACGGTAATCATACTAACTTATTAATCACATGCATAAAGACAAAAAAAAATAGAAGAAAAATAAATATTTTAATGCGAACATGCATGAAAAGAGAGCGAATGTATCAAGAGAGAGATGAACGGGATAAAGATAAAGATTAAGTGTAGTTACGAAGAACTGGGAATACACTGGACAAAATAAAACAATGATCCAATTGACTGGTATAATGCTTATCATGCATTCAGCTACAACGAAAGTAACCATGAAAAGATAATTAAAGATTAAAAAAAGTTCGATCCGATAAAGATATTTGTCTACATGTGTTAAAGGAGCAATCTAATGAGTGGAGAGATTTTGAGAGCCGTACATGGTCGGGAAATTGGTTTCCCATTGAATGAGCCTAGATACACAAAGAATTTTTGGTAGAATGCCGTACGACATTTTGATAGTTCTCAAGAGCATTTATCGGAGCTACTCGTGGTGCTTGTTGATACATCATCGACAAAAGAAAGTCTTTTATATAAAATGGCGGGGAGATAATTTATTAACGCACTATACACTATGGCGTAGCCAGGAATTTTCAACAGCGGGGGGGGGGGGGGGGGGGGGAGGCGAGGGAGCGAAGCGACCGAGCGGGGGAAGGGTATGAGAGGGGTATACCCCTCCCACGGTAAGGAGATTTTTGAAAATTCATGCATGAAAATGGCAGTTTCTGCACATTTAAATTCAGTATTAGAGGTAACTTATAAATTCAAATTCAAATTCAAATTTATTGATTTGTAATCCATACAAATTGGATTATTGGATTATATAGAAGTGGCATATAAGGCAGGTCAAGGCGGGGGAGCGAAGCCACCGAGCGGGGAAGCGTGTAGGAGGGGGGTACCCCTCCCACGGTAGGGAGATTTTTGAAAATTCGTGCATGGAAATGGCATTTTCTGCACGCTAAAATTCAGTATTATGGGTAACTTATATGAGTGGCATATTTATGTTTCGCACTGTAGGGGTAGGGAAATTTATGTGAAGTGGACTCGAAAGTTTTTTTTCTATTTTTTCTTTTTCTTTTCTTTCTATCTTTTTTCTTTCCTTTTTTTTTTCTTTCTTTTGCTCGCCGATCAAAGGGGGGGGGCATTGCCCCTTGTGCCCTTCTTAGCTACGCCAGTGCTTATACATCAGAGCACAGGAGGCTCTATGAAGAATTTGTTTTAGTAAGGGCCAATTCGGTTCCTTAAAAACAAATTCGGAACGTGTCTGCCATGTACGATTTGATACCATGTACGCTGCCCTTTTAATTATGTAATCTGTTCAGCGTGTCATGATTCCCTTCTGATCGGCCAAACGATAAATTAGAGCAGTAAAGTATATGGGGATAATGTATCCCCAGTAAATTTTGGCTTGTTTTGATTTATCAAAGTAATGTTTATTCCTACGAATAATTCCCAACTTTTGTTAAATAAGGTTTGATATCGAATCGACATGTTTCTTAAAGTCACGGCAATTAACATCATTTACGCATTCCACAGTACAGCCATGTATACTGATATATATCTATTAACGATCAGAGCATACTGATCGAAACATGAGTCCTTTTCAGAACGAATCCAAAAGTATCTCACTTTGAATTTTAGTTCTTTTAAGAACTAATTCACTTCAAGAAAGATACAAACCTGTACTTTGAAGGACTAACTCTTACCAGTGCTACAGCAAACCTGTAACCTATCCTCTCACCATGGAAACCTTCAAAGAACACCTTACTACCAGATTAACAGACTTTTCTTTTTGAGAGAGAGAGAGAGAGAGAGAGAGAGAGAGAGAGAGAGAGAGAGAGAGAGAGAGAGAGAGAGTGTGTGTGTGTGTGTGTGAGGGTGTGTGCGTTTGTGTGTATGTGTTGTGATTTATTATAATCGTGAGTGTTGAGATAATCACGTGCACGATGTCTTTCGAAGAATCTAGAATAATCATTGCCTCTAGTGAAAGTGGGGAAATCCTTGGACGAGATTGTATTTTTGATTAATCAAGCAACTCACTTATAGGATGGTTTTCAGGTGCAAAATTTCTTCCATCATCCCTCCAAGGAGATGGCTGAGCGTGGATCCCGTCATCGGGGGAGGGGGGGGGGGGTCTTGCTGTTATGTGGAAGATAGGAGCGGAGTCACCATGGAGACTGGGGAAAGGACTGAAAACATCACATTCTACTCATTCTTTTCTCCCCTCTCATTATTTTTTTCTCTCCGTACCTTTCCCCTCCCCTTTCTTTTTCTCCCCTACCTTTCTCTCTCCCTCTCTCTCTCTCTCCCTCTCTCTCCCCCCCCCTCTCTCTCCTCTCCTTATATCCTATAGCTGTTTACCCTTCCCCTTCTTTCCCCTGTTTCTCCCCCCCCCCCTCTCTCTCTCTCTCTCTCCATTATGTTCCCGCTTAGTTCGGGATTGTGTCCATCCCCCTTGCCCCTCCCTATGGCTATATGGCTAGACCCCACTGCATGCATTTTTATAGGTGTCAACGCCCCTGCAGCCCTCTGTAGCCGTACTTCATTTTAACTTAGCCCATCTTTAATGACCCTTACCTGCGACGGAAGCTCATCAATACACAGGAAATTGGGGTCATCTGTCTACTAACGATTATAATTCAAATTACCTCGATTCATTATCTATCAGTATCGAAAGGTAGCGAACTATATCTTCGGGGTTTTATTCTTGCTGAGGAGGCCGATGAATATATTGTGGATAATAAATCACCAATGGCGTTATAATGGCGTGCCATAATAATAATACACGTATAGACTCTGTGCTTAGCCATCTCTCCAAGAAGTTTCTATAAAGTGTTTATAAAATGGTTATTTTACCTGACTGCTAAGAAAGCATGTGTATATACTTGTTAGTAAGCAAGCAGGGGACCGACAGCTTTAAGTCCCGAAGGACTTGGTAATGAGGATTCATACCTTACCAAAGGGCATTTAGCGCATCCGCTTGGTTTCGAACCCGGGTACTCCCGGTTACGAGACCACTTCCCAACCACTTAGCCCCTGAGCCACAGCGCCTCCTCTTCTTGATCAGTCATTCCTTGTATATTGTTGTTGTTTATATTTTTGTTATTGTAGTATAGTTACCATCATGATCACTGCTGTCAAACATTGAGAGAGGTTATATAGCGGAGAACAATGCGATAACACGTTCACCAGTCGAAAGGATGGGAAAGTATGCAAATATATTCGGGAGAATAGAGAGAGCGATATACCCATGCCACCTTACTAAATTGGGGCATGTAGGTATAAGCCTACTTAATCAGTTCATATAAAAACACAACTGAGAAATCGAAATCGAAAGGTATAGTTATAGTATTACTTTATATTACTATTTCCGCTACATAATGATATCTACGATTATAGCATTTAATCCGGACGTGATATGCGTGTACGCCCGAAAAGTACACTTCTGTTATTTCCGTGTGATCGCATGATATTTCAACGATTTGGCACATTTGAATAGGTATTTTCAAGTAAATGAAATTGGTTGATTTATCAACCGATATTCTAACAATAATCAGTGTGGTATGTCCCAAGCAAACTGATTGATTATGTGCTCAAATAGCAATTTACATAGTAGAGTTTTGCAAAACTTTGAAATGCTGATCTTATTGTTGTTAACGGAGATACATAACGTAACCGAACTTTGTTAGCAAAACCACTAAATGCATTTTTTTTTTGTTGAAAATATCACACTGTTCAAGAAATAACTGCACTTTCCAATGTGGAAGAGATATCGAGCGTCAAGGCGTTCACAAAGAACAGGCCGCGTAGAGGTAGATAAATAACAACAACAACCAACCCCCCCCCCCCCCACAAAAAACAAACAGAAAAAGTATGCAAATTGATTTTCTTATGCTTCTCTACCCCCCCCCCCCCCCCCCTTCACTCAAGACATGGAAGGAAAGAGATTTTCTCTACTCTGCTATGGCAATAATCCCCTAAATATTAAACACGACTAATCCCTTGTGGAGATCATGGTGCTCTTTATTGTGGTGGTATTGGCAGACAAACACGAACTTGACCCGACCTCGGGGTACGTGTGCATGGTAGTTTCCTTTCTTTATTCTTCCCCTCCTGAACTCTATCCCCTCCCCCCCCCCCCATCTCTCTCTCTCTCTCTCTCTCTCGTTCTCTCCATCCCCATCTACATTCATTTTCTTAAAGGAAACAATCATGCAGTGAGTTTTAGCTCCTTTCCAGTTTTCTCCCTTCTGTCGCTCTTTCCCTCTCCATCTCTCTCTATCTTCCGTCCTTACTTCTTTCTCTCTCCTCCTTTACCCTCTCCACCCCTTCTCTCTCTCTCTTTTTTCCCTTAGTTTTTTTTTTTTCCTCCTTTCTGCCGTTATCATATCAAGGAGTTTTAGTTAAACCTGTCCTGTACAGAAAATTGAGTATTTTCTAATTCTCGCTAAGATTTGAAAAAAAAAGAGAAAGATAATACTTCATCATTATGTCAGCATAAACTTCATCCACGCACCCTTCCTTCTTTTTCATCAGTTTGAGGAGAAGCATCAGTTCTATAGCTTTCCTTTTAGATTCGTGAATTTATCATGCCTGGCTCTCTGGGTATGGAGGGCCGTATATTGGTGTGCTTTCTCGGCCTGTCTTCCACCGTAAAGAACAAGCAATCATGGTTTTTTTTCTTTCTTTTTCAATCCAATTCATTTATTTTTCCACTTTCAATTTTTCATATTTACAATGATGGTATACTTCACATATTATACAATGTCATATAGATCAATATGCGCAATACAATACATAAAATAATATTTAAAAAAAAAAAAAAAAAAACACATCAAATTGAAAGGGAAGGAGGGCCAACTAAAAAGCAGAGCTTGTAGGGTCTAGGCTCCCCTGTAAAAAGTAATTACTATGAATTATCATAAATTATTATGAGAAAAATATCAACTACAATAACAATAATTGAACCAGTAGTCCAAAGCATTTTAAGACGTAAAACAATGATAACTATATACATAAAAAAAAACAATCAAAGTACACAAACATCAAAGTTGCACAAGGTCACGCTACAAATTATATTTGATTGGGGAATGCAATAACCTAGTAACTAATCAGAAGAATGACAGGTAATCATCTTTGAATATTAAGCATCACTGAAGTGGTAGATGATGAGGGGAATGATTATAAATTTAAAACAAATTATTGAGTATCCAACCATGCATCGAGGAGGAAACCGGAGGGGGGGGGGGCTACCGGGCTAAATCTGTGAACTTTTAAGAGGTCATTGACCGACTATACGGGATGGGTCAAGGAGGGGTCCTATCACCTTCTTCTCTCGCCCTTTTCCCCTCCCCCTTTTTTCTCATGCCATTCAGTTTGTGTTACGTGCCTCCTTTTGCGACGCCACTGACATAACATGTTCTGAGACTGAGAGAGGGAAAGAGAAATAAAAAAAGAGAGGGGCAGTAAGATAAAGCAGGGATGATCCCGGGGGGATGATATCACCGAGTACTATACAGGAGGGGGAAGTGAAAGGGGGCATGCATGGACGGGGGGGGGGGGGGGGGAGAAGGAGTTTACAGGTGAAGAAAGAGGATGCATTCATCAGATGAAATTAGGGGTGACACTGAAGAGAGAGATAGAGAAAGAAAGAAAGCTGGGACAATGAGAAAAAAGGACAAGCCTTATACTGAGAAAGACAGAAATATGTATGTAGGAAGAGAGAAGAAATAAATTCAATTTCGGTTTATTAATTCAATGAAATGGCATACCAAACGAAAAGTCCGAAGACTAAAAATATTTGGTTCACATTAAAAAACTACTACATGTAACACACATTTACAACTTAATATGTTAAAAATATTAAGATTATTAAGAAGAACTTGCCAGACGAAAAAGGGAGACAGAGACAGCAAAGAAGTACAGAACAGAAAAGAATACGAGGAGGAAGAAGGGAAAAAGGAAAAGAAATAAGAATGGGCCAGAGGAAACAGAAGAAAAGACAAAAGAAGAAAGAAGAAGAGGAACCGCAAATGTGATGGCAAGCAGGTAATAGATATTACATTAATATATACATACAAGAAACAAAGTGAAATTAACCTATTAACCGTAATGACTTATCAAAAATTACACAAACCCTATACATGCATTTAAAATTTCAATATATAAAATAGCAATCTGTAAAATGTTCATTGCACATTAAGAATACAAATGATTTAAAAAAAACAACATGAAGGTCGAGAGGAGATGAAGGTTGGTGGAGACCGAACATAATAAAGAAAATGACGACAGGGTGCATGAGCGTGGGAGGGGGGAGGGGTAGAAGGTCTCTTGCAACTTGCGAGCTATCTGCAGTAGCAGCTGCTACTCGTGCAACACATCACGTTAGTGAAAGCATCCTGGACATTATTGCAGACGCTAGTACCATGATGAAAGCACAGGGCTTGTGCGAGGGTTGAGTAAAGTGATTGTTTGCGCAGAGCGGAGAGCTGGAGAGAGAGAGAGAAAGCAGCATTTGCTCGCACTCTCCTGGAAACTATTGCACGGAATATACACGCCAAGAATTTATCTCCGTCGACCTAGCTAGCTACAGGCGGCCGTGGGGAATTCTCGGCTCGCAAGAATGTAAGTTCAATATATCTTATCTTGATTATCATATCAATATCTACCGCTCATGCATTTCTTACTTGAATGTATGTTATCTTAGAATTTTGATTTGCAGTGCTGCCAAGTACAGAAATAGTGCTATGATACATGGTCGCTGCGTGGCTTTACGTAAGATCAATCGCAGCACTGAAGAACATGTTTTGATAGCATCTGACCATAAAGAGGGGTTAGATGGATGGATGGAGTGCGTCTCTACGACCTAAATTAATTCAAAGTAGATCCATACATGTATCTGTAATTACGCAATATTGTGAATCATTATGGACCGAGCAGTGTAGACGGGGCATGCTTGTACACGGGGACAAATGATTATTTTCCGTTCATGTATAGCACGCATTCACGTCTCTCTATATAAAATGTAATGCAATTTCGCCCAGCACTATAGCTACTTCCATGTACCCTGCCTGCGCCTTATTGATGCTATACTGGCATGCGAGCTGCACACTTATTACACGTGTGTTGGCAAAATGCCCTTGTTATATATACGCTGAATAAGCGGTTGGCCTTATTATTGTGCGAGCTATGCCTACATGTCATCAGAATTCATCTAGTACTTTCTCCTCCACTCATGGCAAGATATAAAGGTCTGCATGTCCCGCTGGTAGGTGCACTTTGGTATCATTTCCTTAGGATGAACAGTACACAAACAGAGACATGTTCACGATGTATTGTAGGCCTATACCTTTGGCACCTGGCCTGCACCGTATCAGAAATCAAAATCATACATTCATTTTAAACTGTATACAGGTATATTTAAGAACGAACGTCTACTACAGTATACAAGCACTGTCAAGCAGCTACGTAGTATACTTTTCTATATTCAAAACTTTGAAATCTCAGGTCAAATGCCCTTTTAATGGGTTAACAAGCACACTATACCTGTAGGTCAACAGTCATGCCTCTGTCATAAATGCCAGCGGAAGTAGTAAATTTCTGGAACGCACTATCGCTTATCAAGACAAGCATTCGAAATACTGAATGTAAATCCGATTATGGTAAATCTTGGCATCTCTGTAACGGCCGTTTGTGCAAACATTCGGATATATCTTAAATGAACGTCTGTGGAAATTTATTTCATCTGCTTCAATTTTATGCAATATCCATTATTTTTTATTTGTTGCTATCATTTTGGCCTGGTTATTATCGATATTCAATTCATTTTCAATTGATTTTATTTACAGCACTAGGTAGTAAAAACATAAAAATGTACAAAATACAATGGCATGTGACATGTATCACAATTTACATATTATAAAATAAACCCGGGGGGGGGGGGGGGGCCACTCTATGTACAACACTGTAACCATGCTCGTGCACACCCTTTCAAAAAGTACCCTTAACTAGGATTCGCGGAGCTCAAAAAAAGCTACCCTTAACTAGGATTTTTTCTCTCCAGCATACCCTTAACTAGGATTTTTCTCTCCAGCATACCCTTAACTAGGATTTTTCTCTCAACGCATACCCTTAAACTAGGATTTTTCTCTCTCAAAAAACCCCAAAAATGACCCTTAGCGCGGATTTAGCGCTGAAAAGACCCCCTTTTTCTCTCAAATCGGCGATTTTGATACCCTTATCGCGGATCCGCGCGGATCCGTGCTCTGCCTGAAAAAACACCCCTTATTCCGCGTTTTTGTGCACGCGCATGGTTACAGTGTTGTACATACAGTGGCCCCCCCGGGAAAATAAAAGACACGAAAATACATGAAAAACCAACATACAAATGGACAATTTATTATCTAGTACTTGGATAGGGGTATAACAAAGCAAATTTACTTGTCAAGGTTATCCCCGAAATAATCATAATATAAAATTGTAAAGGGGGGGGGGGGGTCGTTTACCCTATTAATATCGAAGACCTAAGAAGAGAGTTGCATTTTTAACAACAAATGTTTTTTAAAATTCCTTTTGAAGCTTCGGAGTGATGCAGGTGCAAATTATATGGTTTTATCTGGTTCTATTGGCTCGTTTGGGCAGTGAACTCCTAACTCTGAAGCTTAAATATTTATCTATTTTCCATGAATTGAAAAGAGGCACTCATCATAATCAGGGTCATGTTGATTATGTGCTCAGATAAAACGATATTGGACGTCTCCTTCAAGCCTTGAATAAGCTAACAACGGTCCTTTCGTGTATGAATACAATATTCAAATGATTATACTATTGATGATTTGGACGATGATGATGTTTGTATATGTGAATCAAATCAAATCAAAGCAAATCAAACATAATGTACAATAGAATATACACAAATATTTCATATATTATATAAAATATTCATATCTACTTAAAGGAATCATTATAGCTTAGTCTTAATGAGATTTTGTAAATAGTTATCATGTAATGATTATGTTTCAGTATGTAATTGTCTGTTTATCTCCTTTATTGAATATCAACATAATTTTTTTTTTTTTTTTTTTTTTTTTTTTTTTTTTTTTTTTTTTTTTTTTTTACAAAAGATCAATAAATATCAACATATTTTTGCGACAGTGGAGAGCAGAAATGTGTCGGGAATGGCCTTTCATAATTATGGCATGTTTATGGCACGTTTTGTTGCTGACATGCATCAATGGACTTCCCTCAAACATCGTATTATGAAAGGCCATCCCGACACAAAGCAACTCTCATCAATCGCCAAATATTTGAAAATGACTGTATTTTAAGAAACGGGCACAGAATAAAAAAATTACTTCACCAAATTCAATGATCTTGGTATCATTTACTTCGGTAGACGATGCTTTACCCAATGATGTAAAAAGATTATCTACTTTTTGAAGGTAAAGTACTGAAAAATCTACCGTTCCGCTTTTTTGGGACACCAGGGGAGCGTTTCATGAAAGGACTTGTCGGATGTTTTATCCGGCAAAGTCTGTTTTATCCGACAGTTGCCATAGTAACGATGCTTCTCAGCCAATCAAAATCAAGGAAAGATGTCAGATCTGACAACTTGTCAGACAACAAATGTTGATGAAACGCTCCCCCGGTATGTTAAGAAAAGAAACAGTACTCGGAAGCATTTAGTGAAATGAAACCATGTTTTCTTCTCATAATCATTTTCTTTAAGGTTTGTTTTGGCTATGTATCTTTCCATGTCATTATAATACCCAAAATAACTTTTTTAAACATTGGTAAATGATTTTTACACTTTAGCTGAAAAATGTGTTTTCTTACAATAATCAAAATGCAATTAAAGGCATTGTTGTGATTTCCATTAAAACCACGCAATTTAATTTGCTTAGCAAGTTTGACCTTTATCTTAGTTTTACTGAAAAACCATTGCTCTAAATCTGACCATATCACATTTGAATAAGGACAGTAAAAAAAAAATACGCTTAATTGTCTCTTCACTTCTAGTACAAAGTGTACAGTGTTTATCGGCAACTTATTTGAATTTCAGCAATGAACCTGTCATAACAGTATTCTTTTTGATATCTTAAACTGGAACCACCTCATGTTTACATCAACAGTTGCTTGATAGTGAATAAGGCAATATGAAAACCATGTTTTGTCTTCGATTTCTAAACTCTGTTTTGGCAAAGCTATTACATTCTTTCACACTTTGTTTTAAAAACGAATGGTAAATATGAGAACATCCTTTTTCATTTTCAATATAAGATATAGGTTGGTTCTATCATCTTTGGTATAATACTCTTTTTAAAGCCGGCTCGAATAGCAGTGCATAATTCATAATATTGAAGGAATTCTACATTTTTAAAGTTAGTAGTTTGTTTTGGAAAAGAAATAAAAAAGCATCTATCGATGCAAATTCTAATTGGGTCCTTACCTGTATAATTGTATATTCTAATTAGCAAATTTAATTTCAAATCGTATGTTTGAATGGAATTATTACTTAAGGGACTAACCTCGATTAGCATTCTGCAATTTTGTTAGTTACTTTTACCAAACTATTATTGCATGTGGTTCTGTTTGTTGGATGAATGTGAAATTTTGTAATAAATGATCAATCACTCCATCATTCTCTTTTAACCAGAAAATATTTTACATTCTATTCGTTTATAAGCATTAATCGGCCTCTACAGTACATTAGCAATTTTCTTGCGAGACACAATCAATGTCTTGCCAAATATAATGCGACAGCTGGTGATTTGGATTGCATGACATTTCCCAGACAAGGGGTCAAATTAAGAGTTTTATAGCTGAGCAGTGCATGGCACAAGAACACAGATATTCATGTCGCACTAATACAAAATGAAATGAGTATAACATGCAGACTGTATTTAGTCAGGAGCAGACAACGCAGATACAACGATGTTGTATTAATTCGGAAAATTAAGGTATTAAGACTGAAGATGAATTCAGCAGAGAGGTAGTGGGCAGCAAATTATAGAGATATCTACAGTTCCTCTACACAAAATGAGAGTATAGCTTACCGCAGAAAGAAGAAGAAAGGGCCGGGGGGGGGGGCAAAACATATATATATATATATGTTAAGATGAAATAGAAACTTCACCTACACGTTTTCTTTTTGAATGTTGTAATATCAGCACAAGTGGACTTATTCTACGAGAGAACAAAATGAAAGTAACTTCAAAAGCTGATGCGATGTACAACCTTTGATTTAATTTATAGTTCATAAGAATACGAAAGCATCCGCCCACATTATGACATCAAAGACACATTATAGCACAGCAATCTATTTTGTTGTCAGTAATGCAATGCAACAAGACATGCTCATAAATAGAGCAAGGCTTACATTGTATCAACTGAAAGGAAAGTTCTAATGTGCAATTAAAGAAGAAACTGCACGCACCCTTGCAGGGCGGATAAGATCGAAAGATTCAGTCTCTCGTATCGCCGGTTGTCACTCTGAGACTATACCTCTAGCTCCACTTACCGCCTCCATTTGGAAGGATCGCAAATTTCAGTTTTATTTTTAAGATTCCCTATACCAGACGGATTTTTTTTCTGTCCAGGGAGGACTAGCCACAGGGAGTTTGGGGAGCCTTCCCTCACGGGCCGGGCTGTCAGCTCCTGCACCCCGCCCCGCTACTGAATCCTGGATACGCCCCTTCGGTTTGATGTCAGGAGTTAGCCTCACCCCATTTCGTGTCGAGACTACATGTATGTGAATTCATAACAGGCTATCAATGGCCCAATTACAAGTATCGATTTCTATAACACGTACTTTACTACACTTGCACATTTTCATTGACGATTATGAAACCATGATGTTATGGATTGGCTTACGTATAGTGAATGATGAAGCCGGTATGTCTGAAATGATGGACACATTCTTCGAAAATTAACAAGTCTCATAATGGTTGAGCACTGTATGACATTCTGGTCAATTATATATCTCACAACTACAATTTTAACCATCTAAACAATATATGTCCTTAATGATTAGTGATTAATGCTGTACCATTATGATATCGTGAAAAGTTGTGATTATTTTATAACGCGTGTACACTGTATACCCGTACAAAATTTGTTATAAGTAGAATAATGCTGGCAAAAGTTATGGTTTTTATTTCGAATAGTAACGACGACTCGACGAGAACTTCGATTCGGTTGCAATTCAAGTCATTGCAGCTCTGTTTAGCACGATATAGCTTGTCGAGTCACATACTGCTATAGTATCACATTTCTCTGATGGATCTATGTAGGGTATTTTTCCTGTTTAAGGTGTACTTTAAACTGACAGAAAAAGAAAGTTTCATACAAACTGAACAAAGTGATTGTGAGCTAATTATACTCCTTAGTCCCGACCCCCCCCCCCCCCGCGCGCTCTTTAGAGAAGGTACAAAATGGAAAGCAAAATAATGAATGATTTTGTTCAAACTTAAAACAATGTTATGTATAACTTCAGACGATCAGCCACATCGAAAAAGGATTTAAAGGAAGTCGGATTTTCCACACACAAAAAAGAGAATTAGGCCTTTTAAAAATGCCTTCCATTTAGTTTGCTTTTTTTTTTTTGTTTTGTAGACCTTCAGTATGATGTTAGAAATGAACATTTACATGGAGACAGACAATGCGAGCTTTACCAGATTTAATGGTTGACTTATTGCCAGATTGCGAGAAACTGATGCAGACTGAACTAACCTTGATTCATTAGCAATAGTATGGGACATTTTTACTTTCATACTGATAGTGAGTTTTAATACTACTGACAGGGAAAACTGCAGTGGGCTATAATATTCCCTCTTGTTCATTATCATGCTAAATACAATTAAGTTTGATGTTTGATGGGTCATAATTAGTCCCCCTCCCCACTCTGTTTTGTAAGTTTTGTACATGAACATTCTTATTTCTTTTAAGGAAAATTTTAGAAAAATTTTCGTCACTTTGTCGATGTCATTATTCGGCAGGGTTAAATAGACCTGTTTAAAGAAATTAGAATCAAGATTTTCATAACTCTATGCTATAAATTCCTTCAAACATATCCAAAGATTCAGTTTCCGCTGACAAATCTAACATGCCTTATCTGTATGCAAAATTGCAAATTACAATATTGTAACTTATTCACTTTAATTCTTTCAACAACAACAACAACAACAAAAAGAAAGAAAGAAACGTATACATTACCTTCAATATAGAGTTAAGGTCACGAACAACATGATTTCGAGTCTTATTTGACCTTTCTTCATAAAAATGTCTGAAAATCTGCACATTATTCATTTTCTCAATTTCTTCTTGAAACATCACAGTGATTAAATGAATTCTTCAATTGATTTTACCTTGATTTTTTTCTGTTGAAATATTGATTGTTTGGGAATGATTGATTGAAATCATGCCAAAGAGTGTTTTCTCCTTCAATATAATACGTAGAGCACTCATTATTGTCCCGTAATGTAATGGGATAAACCAGATCTAAATTAGAATGAGGTGAGACACACAATGTAGTAAGGTAAAGAGACGGAAAGTTTGACTGAGTTAGAAATGATTTTATTGATAAATGATGATTATTCTTTTCTTTGATAAGGTACAGTAATCATGATAAGACCAAACTTGACGGAGTAGACAACACAAATTGCCATTGCCCAGGCACATTAACATTAGTCTGCATGCACAGTCCCTAATTGACACTTTATTAGAATGCATTGCTTCTTGAGACAAGCCTAGCCCATGTGCCTGTAGTGTAGAGATCAGTGGCCTATACTGGCTCTGCGATATGTACATGATCCCCAGTGAGTTCTTTTTTTTTTTTAGTCTCTTATTGAGACAAAAAAAAAAAAAAAAACATCCTTTTATTTGTGTTAATTTGGATTCTGAAAGTGACACTTAGTTATCTCAAATCAGTCATGCGTGACTTGTTGCCCAGTCATGGTTATGTACTTAGTGATGAAGTACTTTTGAATTTTCCCCCTTTTTCAGGGACACATTGAACATGACTTGGCACTGACGAAACACGAGTTTCTAAACGTGTCCTAGATCATCAAATATCTATCATAAAGAAAAAGAAAACATCAATCACAATTCTGGGCAGACCATTAGCTAGCCTAAACGGATAAAACAACAACAACAAAAACAACAACCTAAAACACACACATGCCCACACCAAAAATCAACAACGACGACAACAACAACAAAAACACTTGCCCTTGGCATAATTAGCCCACTGCCCAAGAACCATCACTGTCACTTCGCCACAAATTTTTAGCTTCCTGTTCCGGCACTATCTGCTGCACACATGGACTTCCCGGGTTTTTCCGTTAGCACGGGAATTTAAGTTGGACTTTGCCAACATGGAAAGCTCATTGCCACAGAAGTTTGTTATTATTTGTCTACCTCTCCTATCATGCTCATAGGATACTGCATGGAAAAAGCATTGCGAGAGTTTGACTTGTCGAAAGTATATTGGTCGAAAGTGTTGTTTCCTTCTATTTTTTTTTTTTTTTGGGGGGGGGGGGCTAATCTGTAAATATGTTCATTATTTTGTCACAATAGCTTGCAACCAATACTGTTAAGTCGGGGAAACTATAATTTGTTAGTTTGTTATTATTAGCCTGATACTTTTTATAATGTTAACAATGCTTAAAAAAGAAACTGTCGAGTAACTAGTATGAGTATTCCATACAGTTTGTTTTAAATTTTAAAAAAGCGTGACACGTGTAGCTGTCGATTCAGCGGAATATAAAAATCGTGGCCTATTCCATATACAGATAACCCTACCTTCTTTTAAAGGCGGATGTTTTTTAAGTGGTTGCCTAGGTTACATTTTAAACATTTCCTGCAGGTAAGGGCGGATATTTACTTACGGAATGTGCATTGCCCCACCCCCTCCTCCACCCATGAAATGAGTGACCATTAGGTCTGTAATTCCAATGTATGTATATATGTTCAACTGATGGTTGAATTTAGGGGAAATGAATTGCAAGCTTTGCTTTCTGTGGTTTCCTCCACAATACAGCATTTATTTATTCATTTTTATTCTTACCTTTTAACTGATATGGATGATGAATTTATTTCCGGATTTGTATCAGTTTCGATCGTTGGTTTCCCATGCTAAAAACGATTTTGTGAAGGGAAAGTCTTCTAAAATGTTAATTGTGGAAATAAATGAATGAAAGTGAAATAAATTTAGGTTATATTTTTGTTGATTCATTAGTGCCGAGTAGGTATAGCCGTTATGTGACTCCCAATTAATTTTTTTAGAAATTTTATTTCGCCTTCAAATTATTTTCATATTTTGAAATGGATTGCTGTTTCTGGAAAAGGTCTTCTTGGTAGATAATGTCATCAAAAGTTTACTTTAATTGTATTTGGCCTGGAGTCTTATAATGAACAAAAATTCTAGCTTTGATTCGTGATGCAGATAATTGATAAAACAGACAGCCTTGATAGTGGTCTACCACAATGAAAGCTTATTTGTGTTTATCGCTTCAAACGAACTTTTCTCTTCGAACTTTTCTCCTGATCGTGAACTTTGAAATCGATATCTCGCGATCCTATTTGTGTCTCTAATCACCCCCACGCACGCTGAACTTCTCGCCCGAGTTCAAAATTTAATTCGCTGGATTTCCCGAATTCGTACTTGCCGATTAGATACTGTACAATTTGGATTTATCCTTCTATGCAAATCCTTCCTCTGAAATTTTTTTTGGCATAGGATTAGTGACGTAGGCATTCAACGAACAGAGTTCTGTTGGCATCACATCCGGGTGCCGATATTGGATCAGACAGATTTTTAATGCTTGTTTTGACGCGCGTCGTTGCTATCTGTCCTAGAAACTAGACACTCTTGTTTCATAAATTATGATCATGTCCGTGACCTATGCCCTCAAAATGTCTGCCTGTCAAGCAAGCTTCAAGTCTTCTTGTCACACGTAGGCGCCGCTACTGGTGGGAGAGGGGGAGGAATAGACCAAACCTGGCACGCCCAAATCTGTCTAATGAAAAATGAAAAGAAAGACAAAGTTAACAGATTCCAAAATTTGCTGATTTAAAAAGAAAAAGTCCTAATATTATTTACGAAAATGTACAGATTTGTGATCATCATCATCATCATTATTTTCATTCTTCTTCTTCTTCTTCTTCTTCTTCTTCTTCTCCTCCTCCTCATTCTTCTTCTACTTCTTCTCCTTTTTCTTTCTTCTTCTTTTCCTTCTTCTTCTCATTATTATTATCATTGTTATTATTATTAAAGACAAAGTTAACAGATTCCAGAATTTGCTGATTTGAAAAGAAAAGGTCCTATGATTATTTACGAAAATGTACAGATTTGTGATCATCATCATCATCATCATTATTTTAATTCTTCTTCTTCTTCTTCTTCTTCTTCTTCTTCTTCGTCTTCTTCTTCTTCTTCTTCTTCTTCTCCTCCTCCTCCTCCTCCTCATTCGGCTTCTACCTCTCCTTTTTCTTTCTTCTTCTTCTTTTTCTTCTTCTCATTATTGTTATTATTATTGTTATTATGATGATGATGATGATAATGATGATGACGATGACGATGATGATGATGATGATGATGATGATGATGATGATGATTATGATGTTTGTTGTTGTTGTTGTTATCATTATCATTGGTACTAGTAGTTGTAATATTTTATTGTTGTTATTATCATCATCATCATCGCCAATATCATAATCTATTTAAATTAAGAAACTGTGCCTTGAAATGATTAGTTTGAATATTTTTACATAGACTACTTTCAGTATTCCAACCACAGCTTGTCATGTACTTGATAATATTCTACTTCTTTCACTTAAGAGCAGGCAGAAGTCTCTTACAGAATTGGAAAAATCGGGGTCCGACCACTAGACAGAAGGCCCGCGAGGCCGACTTTTCTCGTATCGTATTTCCCTTCATTAGAAATAATGCGCTATCGGTATAATATGAAATAATTATATCTCCTTTAGCGTGTTTAGTCTTCGTTTCCGGATGTTCTACACCTTCAATGAAAAACATTCGCTGCCCTTTAATACTTATTAAACTTCCTTCTGGCACAGGAATTGGTCAGAACGGTGTGATATTATAGATTACAATTTGCTATTTTCGGCCTCGCGGGCCTTCGATGAAGTGGGTTGTCACCGAAAAATCATTTCTGTGCGTGATTGTTACGAGCGTTATAAAATTCAAAGAACAGAAACAAATATAATTATTTTGACTAGAATTACGATTTCATCCCGAGACGTACTTTAATACTTGGAATTTTTTTATCATCTTCATGCTTCTGTGATGAAAAGCACTTTGAAAAACTGAATTCAAATCAAATTCAAGATCTCTAAAACGTAAGATACAATAAGGCTTGGCAGAGTTGTAGAAAAAATGGGCATTTAAGCGCCAAGAAACGATACAAAAACGATATTTGCTAGTACCAAAGTATCTTTTAACGCCACCCCCCCCCCCGCCGAAATATTCATATTCGTACTTCTCATATTGAACCTAAATATACAGAATTTATTAATGTTTCTAAAAGAAAGATGCTCTCCCAATTTTAATAAGTAGTGTAGCTTTTAACCATTATTTGCAAAATGTAATTCCAAAACGGACAATGAAACATACATCTAAATTAGTAACTTTAAAGCAACCTTTGAGCAGGGAAAAGTAACTTTCCCTGCTTTGAGCAAAACATTTCTCAAATTTCTCTTAAGAAACAGAAATCTCTCGGAAGTTGCGTGTATTTTGACGCTTTAAAACAACAATCTGGATTCTGGAAACACACAATTTTTATGCAAATGCTCTTTTATGTATCGTTTAAAAAATATTGCATGGAAATAAGAGAGAAATAAAGAAGATTATATTTTCCCGCAATTTCTTGTATTTCTTTCTCTTTTAATCATATCTAAATTGTTTTGTATAGTCCTGCATGCACTATATAGGACATTAGATACGTCCTCTGTTAGAATTAAGGGTGCGTTCAAGCGATTTTTTGAAGCTAGAATCACAAACATGAATCACAAATCAAAACGCTGTTACAAAACACGGTTACTACGAGAGAGCGTTCAAGCGATTTTTCATCAACGCTGATTCTTGCTCATTTCAAGCCAATCCAGTGCGCATCGTACTGCGCAGTTAGACCCAGGAAGGTCAACTTTAGCCACATCATTTATTCGTCTCTATATCTTTCTTATGCTATTCTTTGTTCTTCATTCTATCTTCTCTTTCCATCTTTTCTAATGTTATCCTTTGTTTTTTCCTACCTTCTTTTCTATGTTTCCTTATTTTTTCTTTGTTTTTCCTTCTATCTTCTCTTTCCATCTTTCCTTATGTGATTCTTTTTCTTCTTCTTCTATCTTCTTTTTTCTGTCTTTCCTTATGTTATTCTTTGTTTTTCCTTCTATCTTTTCTGTCCATCATTCCTTATGTTATTCTTTGTTTTCTTCTATCTTCTTCTCTTTCCATCTTTCCTTGTGTTATTCTTTGTTATTCATTCCATCTTATCTTTCAATCTTTTCTTATGTTATTCTTTGTTTTTTCCTACCTTCTTTTCTGTTTCCTTATTTTTTTCTTTGTTTTTCCTTCTATCTTCTTCTTTTGCCATCTTTCCTTATGTGATTCTTTGTTTCCTTCTTCTTCTATCTTCTTTTCTATCTTTCCTTATGTTATTCTTTGTTTTTCCTTCTATCTACTTTTCTGTCCATCTTTCCTTATGTTATTCTTTGTTATTCATTCCATCTTATCTTTCAATCTTTTGTTTTCTTCCTCTATCTTCTTCTTTTTCGTCTTTTCCTGTTATTCTATCTTATTCCTTCTATCTCCTTATCTTTCAGCCTCTTCTTATATTATTCTTTGTTTTCTCCTTCTTTCTTCTTTTCTAGCTTTCTGTATATTGTTTTATCTTTCTTCAAACCTTGGTGTGAAAGCAACAGTAGAATCATGATTGAGATCTCCGTTGCGTTCAATCGATTTTTAGAGGCCGTGGTTCTGCAGAATCATGATTCAAAACGTACCTTTTTCAGCGTTTCATGTTTGCGTTTTGAAAGACGTTTATTTTTACGACCTACGAAAAATCGCTTGAACGCAACCGTGGTTTAAACTAAACGTCTTTCAAAACCGTGATTCTAGGGTGGAAAATGGTCGCTTGAACGCGGCCTAAATATGAGTGGACGTGTGTGTAGTGCGTGTGACTTTTTTTACTCACAAAATGAATGAATGCTTTAACTCTTTTGAAATTGGTCCTTCGGCATGTTCGGTCTATCGATTCCTCGGTTTAACGGCCCTTTGGTCTATTGGAATTCCCCCATGAGACACCTCTCATTTATGAAATTTCGTTTCTATGGAAACATGAATTTGCTGCTCAGGTATACTACACACTTCTGTTTCCATACCGCCGCCGAGATCAGTATTGATCGAGTAGATCGCATCAATTGACAAAGTTATTAATAAATTCAGCGGCGGATCCAGGCTTTGAAAATTTTTCAAGTGCCTTGGTTGCGAGATGGATGAGCAGCACTATTCGGGACGCATTTTCTTTTTGTTATCCTTGAAGTATACAAATGATATGTGTAGGGTGCTGCATCTGACACAGTCAGATTGTGTTTGAGTGGGGGAGGGGGGGGGCGGGAGGGAGTAGCCTTTAACTCAAAGCGCCCCACACTCAACAGCAAATTGTGAAAAAGTGAATATCGAATTCCAATGTCATTTTCACTGCGCAGTGCATGACGTTGAGACCGCTCAAAGGCAGACAGGGGTGCAGTGTTCTAATGAACCGATATGCTGCCTTTCTTACATCTAAAATTGCGCGATTTGATCTTTATCTTTGGAACTGAAAAATAACCAACCCATGGCTGAGTAAGCCGCGTGTCTAAAAATATCCCTAGATCAAGTTAATGTTGCACTTCTTATATATATTTCCCCTTATTAGTAGGTATTTCATTTCTTTCCTTTTTGGGGAATTTTCCTCGTAATGCAGTTGCGATGAGCTTTTGAAGAATGATAAATTGATGATGACTTGGGGGAGAAGGTGAATTTGCCTCGACAGTCTGACGCCCTGACTCTCCTTGTCAAGGCAGAGATGAAACGTTGCAATCTTTCTTCACAAGCTGTGCAAATATATGGCCATCACTTTGTATGATGTCTCGGGGTTTGATTTTTTTTTATAAATATAATTGAAAATTTCCCGGGACTCTATATTCAGACGCGAACATGCTAAATCGAAGATTTTTTGTAGTTATCATTATCACGACTGGGGAAATTCTCGTGGGACTTGGTTCCATATAGGTGCAGAACTTGAACTCGAATGTATTATTTGCATGAGGTACTCGGGTATTTTAATCAAGAATTTTAGTCCGCAGACGAACAGTTCTTGTAGTTGGTCTTCAGTGTTGTGCTGTTTCTTGTGCACTTTTCACACCGGAGTACCAATCTAGATGATCATGTCTCGTCTGATTGAAGGTTGATCATTAGACTGGGAGAAGCCTTCTCTGTAGAAACCTTCTATTCTTAAAGATAAACTTGAGATCTGCATGCATGGGGCCCGTAATACAAAGGTTTGCAATCAATCGCAAATTTAAAACAGCCATTTTGATTTGTCCAGGGTCACCTTCTTGAACGAGATGTGCATGAAACAATAGTCTTAATTGGCTGTTACAACTTTGCGATTGATTGCCAATCTATGTGTTACGGGGTCCAGGGTCCCGTAACACAAAGCTTAGCAATTTATCGTATCACTGATTTTTACGATTGATTGCATTGATCACTATGTGCAATCAGTCGTAATAATCAATCGTACGATCAATCGCTAAGCTTTGTGCTACGGGGCCCAGGTCATGCGATTACATTGTGAAAAAAAAAAGAATTTAAAGCAATTATTGGGAAAGGTTGATAAAATGATGTATGCCCTGAGGTTTTGACAACATCAAAATGACAAGATATCCGGCAAGATATCACTTTTAAATAGATCTTGCTGGAGCACAGTCACGCACTGCACTCAGAAATGCGTATATTTTATACGAGTGTCAGGGCCAAACACTCCGTTGTTTCTTATCGTATGAGGGCTCTTGAGCATGTTGAAGAGCAATCTTTTTCAAGGGATGTCTCCATTATATGATCTTCTTCCAAACTAAAAGAAAAATACTCAGAATGTTTTAAAAATTATATTTCAATTTTTCCAGAACTCAAGCTTCTCTTTAACATGTAATGTGCCGATTGACCGTAACCTTGATACATGAAGCATTTTTTACACTGTGGGATGCCAATTAATTTTCTACTCAGACAGAGCAGAGGCTCAGTATAGTTATCCAGGACATCACAGCGGCCGCGAAGGGGAGGGGGGGGGGGGCTTCAGCCCCTATTTTTTTGAGTAGACACGCTGGCCCTCTATACAATAATGGGCCACGATTATGCTTGTTCCCACGCGCAGCCCCCCCCCCCCCCTTTCAAAAATGCTCCGCAGCTCCTGCATCAGGACATCAAGATGTAGAGTATAATATTATAGAAGGCTGACAGAACATTCGGAACACTATACACTACGCAAGACAAAGTTAATTTCTAAATGATTGGGAGCATCTGCATGCTGTCCTGGAATCTATATGCGCTTCATGTTTTTATGAACCATATATTAAAATAATAATGTATTCAGGCATATCTCCTATGGAAAGAAGAAGTTTTGTAAGGTTTATAAAGTTCATCTAGTATTACAAAGTATGACACGAAGGATTTGAAATGAAACTGATGAAAGCCAAAATGAATAAGTTTAGAAGGAATTTGTAATACATTTGTGTATAAACGCCATCTGTCATGATTAATTCAATCATTTTCATTCAGTTTTTTTTTCACTCATTGCAAGAATAGTCCTCAGGTTTTTTTTCCCCAATTTTTTAGAGTTAGCATTTTGTTGACCAACTGTTGATACACAACAGGAAATAGCTGATAGAGATTTTGTAGGTAAAAAGCAGGTTTTATTTGCCTCGTTCAAATTTTATGCTTGAATACCCATGTGTAGTGATGTAATAAGGACACTGAAGAAAAAATATTAATTTGGTTTTAACACATAATTGGATGCAATACCCTTGCAACAGAAGTTGATTTTCAAAGGATGAAAGTTTTCAATCAGCAAGAAAAAAAGCAAACAAACAGAAACAAACAAAAATGTCATCATAACAGAAATCGAAAAAAAGTTAATTATCAACAAATGGGCAAATGCTATTTGACAAAAATCCATTGTAGACTCACGATGGCGATGTCACCGCACCAGTGATGAAAGTGCATTCTCAAATTTGTGCTCAAATTCACCTCTCAAATGAACTTTCTCTATGCTACATGAAGCCTGGCCGATGGTTGGCATAAGCAGAGCTTGTCCAATAGAACCAAGACACCCCTCACTGTAACCTACAGCAGATGTAGACCTACGCATGCCATTATCCGTCGCCTGAAAAATGACTGGTTATTGGGATATCATCAATAACAATGAAAATTTAAATACATGTACAGAAAATTGCCACAGTGGGAACGCTATATCGTGCGAGAGGCCCTGTATCCTTGGAGGCTTGGATAAGATGTTGTGCTAAAATTATTCTGTCCCTGTAGGTCGAAGATCAAAATTCAAAGAGGTCATTTTATTTCAATTGTAAGTCTCGTTAACGCGATATCTCAAGAACCATATGAGGTATAGGCTAACTTCAAAATTACTTGTAAATGTTATAATTTGTTTGTTTGTTATAATAAAAAGTTACAATAAAAAAAAAAAAAAACTTGGTGCTAGTATGCTTTGATTAGATTTTGTGGTACGTAAGCCGAAGGTCAAAGGTCATAGAGATAAATTTGCATGAAATTAATGATTTTTTTTTTGGTTTTGTTTTTTGTTAGCATTATATTTCAACTGTTTGTATGCATGACTAAGAGGACAAAAAGTGATCAGACTTTGGGATTGTAAGGTCAAGGGGTAAGAAGGTGAATAAATATGTAATTGTATGTTTTTGTATTCTGGTTATCATAGTAATTCAAGAACAGTTTGAGCCACGAAGTTATGTGAATGCAGTGTCTATATAATACATTGGATAATGTCCAACGATTGTTTCTAAAAAGGTATGTACTGCACTTGCAGTATTGAAAAGAGTGAAACCGTTCATTGATGTTGACACCGCCAAAATGATATATAATTGCATTATCCAAAGCCAGTTTGATTATTGCTGTGAAGTATGGGGACTCCGATTTCTAACCCAGACAAACCAAATCACCAAACTTCAAAACGTGCTGCCAGAATGATCCTTCAAGCTAATTATTTCACCCTTCTGTAAAATTATTCAAGCAATTGGGATGGCTTTCTTATGAACAAAGGGTAAAATATTTTAGATGTATTTTTGTTTTTAAATGCTTTAGTGATTTATCTTCTGATTTATTTAAGATCAAGTTCCAATTTGTATCCGAAGTACGCAATGTCAATACACGGTGTGCCTCCAATAAAATCCTGATTGCCCCAAAATGTAAAACCGACTACTTTAAATACTCCTTCATAAATTCCGCAATAACTACTTAAAATTCCCTTCCATTAAACATAAAAAAACCCTCTCTGCTCTCTCTATGTTCATACCAGCATGTAAGTCTTATCTTATGTCGAATTGATTTCTATATTTTCATATGTCTGTTTATATTACATAATTTCTGTTTGAATATTTCTACGACTTTACTTATCTTGTTTATGTATGTACATGTATATAGTACCATGTTTTTATCTTGTACATATTTATATTGTTAATTTTTATGCATATAGGGCCCCTTGTGGTACCAGCTTATTGTTGTAAGGGCACCCTATTCAAATATTGTATAAATAAAATAAAAATAAATAAATAAATAAATAGGCGGAGGCATATACGAGATGCAGTCGCATTCATCTTTTTCCTGAATACATTTTCGGCATTTCTCATGAGATTTTCATGGAAGGGTTGTCCATGATCAAATTTCATGCCCCACTTTCCCCCCTTTTTTTTAGCTTGGGATAATGTCCAAAGTTCTTTACTATAGAAAGTCATAATAATGATTATTACTAGTATTCTCAGTACCGCGTGCTTCATTAGCGCCTTCTTTCATTACTTGTCTTTACCCATTTCGCGCTTCATCCTGCCGCCCCCTCTCTCTCTCCTTCTTCCTCTTCTCTCTCTCTCTCTCTTTCTTTCTTTCTCTCTCTCCCCACCTCACCCCCTCTTCTATAATCTTCCTCTTTCGATTGAAACACTCAAAGTGGGTGTGGCGCTTAGTGGACATGGAAATTAATATCAACATTGAACGAAGACAAGTATTAAGTCTTGCCCATACCTTCCCTGTTTTTGTTGTTGTTTGTGTGTGTGGGTTTTTTTTTGGGGGGGGGGGGGGGCTGCCTATGTGGGCGGGGGCACAAGTCCCCAGTTCCCCCCTCCCCCCTCCCCCACCCTCTTCTGCTCATGATGATGATGGTTATGACGACCTTGGTGTTGATCTGGTGGCCCAGTTGATGCAGCAATCATAAACATCTCAATTTACGATAGAATAACGATCTCGGTGAACCGTGAGATGGCACGTATCCCGTCTTGCATTAAAAACAATCCTTGATGAGAGGGGGAGAGAGAGAGAGAGAGAGAGAGAGAGGGGAGGGAGAGAGAGAGATGGACATGATGGATGGAACGTAAGTCATGGACGGAAGGGCGCCGAAGTGTTAATGAGAGCGAGAGAGTGAGTGAGAGAGAAAGACGGTGATAGCGAATGATACAGAGAGGGTGTAAGAAAGAGATGAGTAAAAGACGGGCGTGAAAAGGATTCTAAGTAGAACCAAAGAAGGAGAAAAGGAAGAGCTGGGTGTAAACAGGTGTAAATGGGAGAAAGAGGGAAAGACTATGGGGCAGCGAGGATAGAGAAAGTTAGATAGAGAGGAGCTTTCCTAATTATGTTGAAGAAAAAGTCGATTTTGACGATCGATTTTTAGAAAATCTCGTCTTCAATCCACTAAAGGAGAACCATCTATCAACCGAACAGTATTTCGAGAAAGCGCATTCAAGTACTTCTCGAGTTTGATATAAATTCGAGATTAACTGTGTGTGACTGGTTTTTAATATGATAAAAAATAATGATTATTATGAAATAAAAATGAACTTCTCAAACTTCCATTAATGCAATATCAATCTGAGACAGAGAGAGAGAGACAGAGGCAGACAGAGAGAGGGGGGGGGGGAGAAAGGGATAAGGAAGGTAATTTTCGAATTGCTTGACGGTGACAGATGACACCTCACCATTACACATTATTCAAAACAAATAAGTACTCGAGTAAATAAAAAAGAAATAGCTTTTGAAAATATGAATGTAACTTTAATAGTTACATAGGCATAAACTTCGTGGAAACCTCCACTCAGGTTTTGTTTATTCTGAAATTTCAGTCTTTATGCACTTGCTCTGAAGTAGACTGCATTTTTACAATGAATTGCAAACATACATGGGATGCACCCAGATCACTTAACCAAGAACGGCCATCTACCCATTACAACGCATTTACCACGCCCTTGCACAATCAAAACAGCGTTAAGTCATTAAATATTTTTAAAGGCATAAACACCGCCTCCATTTTGGGAATATGACGTTGGTTGCATTGTTTTCCCCAATCTGAAAAGCTGAAGGCATGATGTTTGAGTTCTAGATCAATTATCTGGATGGGCACTAATTCTTTTACGCCTTCTCATTGCCGGATTTTTGGAATAAACTTTTGAAAATACAATTTCATTTAAAGGAGAATGCAACCCAGACATCAGTATGCTTCCAGTGAATGAAGAAGAACAATGAGAGTAAACAATGAAAGTTTGAGGAAAATCGGACAATCTGCTCAAGAGTTATGAACATTGAAAGTTTAAGTAAATCCTTGTTTTGGGGACCCTTGAATTGGCAACTTTGCCAGTATCTGTGATATCATCGTGGACAACTCTCCATTCATTTTGTACACAGAATTTAATATTTTCTTTATTTTCAAGAAAAATAAAAATTCTTTTGATGTATTGTTTGAGTATGACACGGCTATGTCAATTCTGCAAGCATTTTGGGAGGAATTATGTTGATTCCTGACTTGAAATTTCATATAAATCAAATTTTTTGAAAAAAAAAAATGTGTACAAAATGAATTGAGAGTTGTCCACGGTGACATCACAGATGCTGGCAAAGTTGCCAACTCAAGGATCCCCATGATAGGGATTTACTGAAATTTTCAAAATTCATAACTCTTGAACAGATTGTCCGATTTTGCTCAAACTTTCAATGTTTATTCTTCTTAGTCATCTTTATTCACTAAGAGCACACTGATGCCTGAGCTGCATTCTCCTTTAATAGTCAAGAAGTTATGGCAAGAACATGGGAGTTGATAATGATGTGAAATTCCTTCCAAATTATAGAAATATCTGTAGTTCTGGAGATATTTCCTGCATAAAAGTATTTTTGTTTAAATTTTGATCAGTGTTGTCCGTTTTTCATTCCCAGACGTTGACCATTTTCAAAACTTTCAGTGAGTTTGGTCTTACATTCTGTGATAAATTAATGATATTTGTAGTATAAATAAAGTTTCGTCCCATAGTAATAACTGGACACCTAGAATTATTATGGCTTTCAGCGATGGAGCAACAGTCATTCATTCAATGTTCTATTCAAAATATTATCATCGCAGCAGTTGATTACTGTCGAATTGCTAAAGATAACGTTTACACGGTAAAAATGAACAAAATTGCCATAAAAATATGGAAATTTAAATCAGTGAAGGAATTTGACGTATACGGTTAATCTCGTTATCATAATTACAAAACCAAGCAAGGCACCGATTGTGGAAAGTATATCCTTGCCCGAAGCTGGGGGCTAGCAATGAAGTTAGTGCTGCATGTGTGTTGTCCCCAACGCACGTGCCGATTTGAGGATCATCTTGCGGACACACAGATCGATAAAATGGCGAATCCTTGTCCTCGGCCGTCTCCACTTATTCAGAGGGTATATGGGTGAGATACTAGTAGTGGTGTTAATTGATTCTGAATGTAGAGAGTGATATCAGATGAAGCTCGCCTCATCTCAGAGGTGAATAGGCGAGAGAAAGAGTGTGTAAAGGAATGTTACATTGGAAGAGGTGGTGGTGGAGGAGGAGGAGGAGGAATGGGATGGAAGTAAGTAGATGGAGAGAAAGAAGTGATGAAAATGCATGAGGAGGATGTCGAGGATGAAAAGGAGGAAATGAAGGGGAAGAATGGGAGTAGAAAGGAAGGGGAAGAGGTTAAGTAGGGACTACTAGAGAGATAAGGTGAGGAAGAGGAGTATGGATGTGGGGGGGGGGGGGCGTTTCATCAAGTGTCTTGTCAGTGCATTTTTTACTGACAAATTTGCTCTCAGCCAATCAGATGCAAGGAGTTCAGTATAGCTTATAACAGTAATTTGTAGGTAAAAATCAATGACAAGACACTTGGTGAAACGCTCCCCAGGAGGAGGAGGAGGAGAATGAGCGTTAGCAGGAGGAAGAGATGGAGATGGAGAAGTATAGGAGTACGGGTACGACAAGGATAATAAGCATGTTAATGAGAATGATGGACATGATGGAGATGATGAGCAATCTTTGTAATAGACCGGCAGCCAGAGGGGTTCAACCTCGCGAAAAAAGTAACTTTTTTTCATACAGCACAGCAATAATGCATGGGCAAAACTGTGGTAGGAAAACATCGTCTCCCATGTGCAAAGTGGAAGGGGCGGCCAGGAGGGCCCTCCAAAGAGGGCCAATAATGACGGCTTATCATAGACTCAGCTTTTGTTAACAAACGCATGACTGCATGCTTTTGCTTTCGAAACAAACAACACTGTTGGCATGACAATATACGATTTATGATAGATTTATTGCTGCGCTCCATCATTACTACGGTTGCAAACATGAACGGTCTGCCGTGAACAGCGAATTTGCAATTAAAGTACCAGAAGAAGAACAAAGAAATCAAAACCAGAGAATGACGGCTTGTCATACCATCAGCTTTGTTGTCGTAGGCTCGATTTCCAGTCATTTCGTTAACCAGTGTCAATTACTTGATGAAGTTACAAATGGACATTATCTGTACCTGTTACATGCAGTGGAATTCTTTAATCACGTTAAGTGCTACATAATGCCGCGCGCTCTCTCTCCCTCCTTTTCTCTTTCCAACTGTCCGTTTTCCTTCTGTATGCAGTCGTGCATTATGAAATTGCATCTTTCTATTCCTATCTCAAATCACCTTAAAAATATGATTTAAAAATATATATATATATTAAATGCATGGAAGTGCTTTTTATCCCCTTTCTTGCCAGCTTTATCATTACAACCCTCTCTCTCTCTCTCTCTGAGAAACCGTTCCTCTGGAGAAGTGAATGTATGGGGGCTCCCTCTTCCCCCCCCCCCCTCTCTCTCTCTCTCTCTCTCTCTCTCTCTCTCTCTCTCTCTCTCTCTCTCTCTCTCTCTCTCTCTCTCTCTCGCATCATCTGACGTACTTGTACCTACCTCTCCATTTATCTTTCATCCCATTTTCATTAACATCACACGAAAATATAATGCATGATTGCCACAGTAGAGCAATGACAAGTTCGCGTGACCCAAACCTCAGAACATAGCCTTGGGACTGAGGAATATGAGTGTAAAAGGGATTTTGCAACAGGAGAATTGAAATAAATCTGTTATTTTGAGGTTTTCCACTATCGCGGTAAGTGGTCAATCTCAAATTTTTGACAGGTAAATCCGTGAAATAGAATCTGTCGGACGTATAGGCCTTCAGATGAAACTCGTCTTCTCGTTTTATTTTCAGTGACATTTCAGTTGAATGTACATTCAGCTTATAAAGTGGTACATCAAAACATTTTAATTTTATGTCTCTTCCGCTACGTAGAGTTTTCCTCTTTTCTTTTCTTTCTTTCCTTTTTAAATTTTTTTCATCTATGGGAAGGAGCTTATTAATAATAAAGGTATAAATAATCTTTTAAAGGAGAAATTCGAGCTAAAAAGGGTTTTTTTTTAAAAGAAGAAGGGAAGAATAGGAACAGTAAACGGGTTTAAAAAGCAAGTAGAAATATAGGTAAATCGATTGATAATCACAATTATGCATATCGAGGTTTCTCCGTGATTAATGTGAATCTCAAATGTAATCCCTTGATGGATAGGTATCACTTCTGGAACTTCATGCGAAAATTGGGAAAATATTTTGCATTTTAGTTCATATTAAATACGAAGTATTTCCTCAGATTATTAACTTTTCAGAGTAGGCCTACAAGCTTTACATCTGAATCTATTTCACTTAACACCTCTAGATAGATCTTACAGTTATAAATGTTACAATGATGAGTTCTAACACAAGAAGGTAATGAAATTTCTCTTGTGTCGTATGTAATGTAGCATCTCCATCAATCTTAATACAGCAAAGCTGTACAATAAATTTTCGGCGGCAGTGCTATCCACTTTGATTGTGAGGCATGGCGGGGTCTTGTAGAGATGTCGTCATTCATAATGAATGAAATTAACCCTCGAACCTCGGACGATTACAGAGTAACGGGTTCAATGCCCTGACGGTGCCTCAACTAATTTTAAAGGGAGGGGGTCCTCTCACAGTGGGGCGGGGGCGCTCTATCTTTTGCTACATTTTCACCTCTTTTAATGTTGAAGGAATCCATCGGCAAATAGGAGCCTCTATGTCTTTTCCATGTCTTTTATAATCTTTCATATACCGGGCATGGTGGCTCAATTGATAGAGCGTCCGCCTCATGAACGGGAGGTCGTGGGTTCGATCCCCGACCGAGTCATACCAAAGACTTACAAAAATGGGACCTCGTGCCTTCCAGCCAGGCGCTCGGCATATAAGAAAGGAGAAAGGTAATAATAACATATTATGTTATGCAAGGCCCGCTGGAAGATCAGCTGATAGCTGAAGTGGCTACCCTGGGTAAATAAGAGTTATTATTATTATTATTATTATTATTATTATTATTATTATTATTATTATTATTATTATTATTATTATTATTATTATTATTATTATTATTATTATTATTATTATTATTATTATTATTATTATTATTATTATTATTATTATTATTATTATTATTATTATTATTATTATTATTATTATTATTATTATATACTCCACCAGTCCAAACATTTATTATGATAATCATTGATTTTGTTTTTGTTTGTTTGAAATTTATTTCTGTGTTCAAACATAATACAAAGCCATCAGTTATTGCAGAGGAATGTATACATGTACAATGAAACACGTAAGTCATTTACAGTTCACTTCTAAATGCAAAGAAGGTATATGGAAAATTAACATTTTACAAATAGAATTTGAGAACTCGGGAGATCGTTGTTATGAGCGAGTTGCCTGACATCGACACGACCTCAAAGTAAAAGAGCAACATGTAAAACTTACCAATTTATAGCAAGAGGTCATGAGGGTGCAGTGCAAGTGCATTAGCGGTGGGGTCAAAATTCATTTATGAGTAAAATAATTGATAAATAAAAAAAAATAATAATTACAGATAATCAATGTGGCGGCTTTAAATACAGTGATATTAGATTGCGCTATATAGTCGCTTTGAAAGAATAAAGTGAGGAACACGTTGCGGGTAGATTGTTCCACAAGTGGTGTCTAAATGATTTATGAGTTATTAATAATTTTAGGTTTGTCAGGAGAAAATTTCCAGAAATACGGGTAGGGTATGTGTGAATTGTACTGTTTAGATTAAATAAATATTGAAAGGAGGAAGAAAGTTGGTTGTTTTTATATTTGAACAGCAAAACTGCAACTTGAAAAATATTCAAATCAGTAGCTTTCAAATTCAAATTCAGATTCAAATTCATATGTCTTAAGCTTAAAAAATAGTGGATCAGAATGAAAAAAAAAAGTAAAAAAGATTGACAGATGATGACCATAGGGTGTAGAATGTAGAATGTACAGAAATCCAAATAACGATGGTAATAATTCATTTGGATTCGATTTCAAAACTGTAAACAAAAGGAACTTTGCGCAGGGGTCTTCACTGTGTTATGGTGTGTTAGTATTGAGAGTAATTAATGATGGTGATGATAATAATGATGATGATGATGATGATGATGATGATGATGATGATACATCACTTTATTGAAAACAATAAAGGAACAGAGTTTGACATAAGAAAAGCACAGAAACAAACAGATTACAATAAAAGCCCAGGACTTGGCCAGATTACTGACCTATGCAGGGTAGATAACATGAAAAGTAACAAATATTGGGAATTAATTAAAAAAAAAAAAGAAAAAAAAAGAAAACATTATAACCATCATAAGTCATAAGAAATATACACCCCTGTATAGGTTCTTTTGGTTTCTACAAATGACAGAATATGATACAAAAACATCAGATATAAGCTTTAATTCTAAATCACCCCATCTTGAAATAGTCCGACAAGAAATATTCTGATTTTTTTCCGTATTATAGCGTTCCATCTCGCAATCAGAGTTCAATATGTTCCATGAAAAAAGAGACTAGGCTATTTTCTTCATATATTATTTAAAAAAAAAAAAATTATATGTGAGAATTAAAAAACTGAGAAATCGTTTTGAATCTCCACACCTGGTCTTACTCACACTTTTACTACGCCCTCATAATAATAATAATAACTATTATTATTTTTATCTCTATGCCTCCGCCCACCGAAGGTGGCTGCCGGAGGCATTATGTTTTCGGGTTGCCTGTCCGTCCGTCCGTCCGTCCGTCCGTTCCGTCCGCCCTGTTTTCGTTCTCGCGTTAACTTAAGAACTATTTGCGGAGGAGGCATTAATTTCGACCGCGCGCGTTCGAAGATTAATCTAGTTATCATTATTATTTTTATTATTATTATTATTATTATTATTATTATTATTATTATTATTATTATTATTATTATTATTATTATTGTTATTGTTATTAATATTATTATTATTATTATTATTATTATTATTATTATTATTATTATTATTATTATTATTATTATTATTATTATTATTATTATTATTATTATTATTATTATTATTATTGTTGTTGTTGTTGTTGTTATTATTGTGATGATGATAATGATAATAACAAAAATATATTTTTCAAAACAAATAATGATAATAGTAAAGATAATGCTTTTTTTTAAATCCAGGGTAGCCAGTGTAGTCACATCAGTATTACTACTGCCATTATCCTGCCGGCCCTAACAATTATTATTACCCCAGCAATGCCAAGTACATACACTTGGGTCAAGAGGGACACAATGTCAGCAAGACATCTTGTTGAAGGATGTAAGAACTGGGCGAGGATCGAACCAAGACCTCTGGTATAAAAATAAGAGGCAAGAGCCTTGACCACAATGCCATAGTGCTTCCACTGAGTATGTATTGTATATCTCATTAAACATCCAGCTGCAAACTGAACTGTTCAATTTACAAGGGGAAATGATAATACGATGGTAATTTATGTGTTAGAATGTGTATTTAAGTATAAAGATCATATAATTTCTCTTTTCTCTGTTTTTGATTTCATTATGAATTTCTGGTATGATATTGCCTATTACTTGAAGGAAAACCCAACAATAATACATCGCATAACTCACAGAGCGGATGGTCCATGAAACTTTCAAGGAGTGCGGTAGATTTCATGAGCATGCGTGTTTTCTATTTGGGGGCGGGGGAGTGGGGGTAGGGTATCGTCACGAGTTTTGTTTGTTTGTTTGTTTGTTTTTAAGAAACACACATTGGTATCAATATGCCTATATAACACGATAATTTATTCAAAGTACGATAAAAAAAAAGCTATAATAAAATGCCTTGCTGAAGGGCATAAGTGCCTTGTCGGGGATCCAACCCCTGGTTCTCGCGTCACCTGCAGTCAAATGCCTAAAACCACTCGACCAGGACACCTCCCACAAAACTTAAATATACCTCCTCCAGCGACGGACATGCTTGTTGTGCTCACTTGCCGTTTTAGTGGAGGTCAAATTAACTTTCATTAATAAGTTTTTCTGTTTTTCTGTTCTGCTCAATTCATCTGTCAGGATAATAATGCTCTTAACCCAGTTTGATGTTAATCAAGTATGAAACATTCAGTCGGGTTTTTTTGGTTCTGTAAGGTAACCTTTTGCATTGAGACTTGTTTATGATGATACATATTGGCTTACACGCCTCATTCCTCTTTCCTTGACATTTCTTGTTGGTAATTTGTAAATAAACTAGTTCCATTTTACGAATGATTTATACGCTTGTTTCATTAGTCACGCCGCACATTTATTTCCAGTGGTTTACACTACATTTAAACCAAGCGGCTCTTAAGTAAACATGAGCGTCCAATTCATTTTTGCTCGACATTTATGTCCTCCACTTTCTCTCAGGGCTTGCAATCGTTCTGATTGATTTCCTTACCTCGGGAACATTCTCTAATATTTTCTTTCTACTCTCTTTTTTTCTTTTTTCCCCACTCCTTCAGCTATAAACATAAGCGGATGATATTTGAATGTGTCTCGAGTGCATTATTGCCATGGCAAGTATGTTTTACCCACAAGCTTATGTGCATGACGTGACGTCATTTTGCGTCACGTTTCGCACGCAGTTTATTAAGAGTGTTGTGTTTATGAAAATTATGCATGGCCTTTCATGGTTTTGATTCAAAGAAAAGTGAAGGATCACCGGGGGGGGGGGGGGGCAGAAGGAGAATGTACCCACCGCGAATTTTTAATCGTGTTTTACATTCGTTTTATATTATTTGTGTAATTGTACATTGCTTGCCTTCTGTTATTTTCCGGCATCGTTCAGCACACCTGTGCCCCTGTTGAAATTGTTAACTATTTCCCCTTATATTTTACTTGTTAGATATTTGTGCACCGGGGGGGGGGGGGGGGGCCCCCCCCCCAGCTCCCCCGCTGGTGAGCACTGCATATCTTTAGTACTTCTTGAGACGGAATAAAGGAAATATTTCAGTGCTTGATAGGAGCGTCAATGATAATAATGATAATGATGATAATGATGATAATAATGATAATAATGATAATAATGATAATAATAAGAATAATAATTATTATTATAACATTATTATTATCATCATTATTATTAATAATAATAACATTGGACATTTATGTAGCGCACATATCCACCAGAGCAGGTGCTCAAGGCGCTCCAATATTACCCAGGCTCAGCTAGGCTGCCAATTTCAGTGCTCACAGCATTCAAGGAATTCCTTCCTGCCGGTACCCATGTACATCTCGGTGGAGAGTGGCAAACGTAGATTCATATCTTGTCAAAGGACATTAGTGCCGCGGCGAGGCTCGAACTTGGACCACGAGATTCACTGTCCGATGACGTATCCACTAGACCGCGACACCTCTAGTATATGATTAAGACTGACACCTCCTTTCAACCTCTCCCGCGCCCTTCAGAGTTGGGTCACTGATGACAAGTTATATGCCTAAACCTCTAAATAATGATGTATCATTTACAAAGCATTGTCACACATTGACCCTTTCAATAAGATGTCTTGTTCATTTAACGCTGCAATTTTAGGATGTATTTATATATCGTAAGCAATATATGATTTAGGAGTAAATTTAACTGTTTACCGCCATGATTATTTTCAGGTCACATTCGACAATGTGACCTGTATTCTTATATAAAGTATTATAAAGGCTATAAATAACTTCACAGCAACAAGGAAATATATTGTGATCATTGCGAAGTTGTAAAGGCAACTCGGACATTTCCACGCTATTTTCCCCACACTTTACAGTTCACATCTAAGATTTTAGCATAATAGATATTTCTAAGCCCAGCTTGAGCTTAGATGTTTCATGAGATATCCAGGATTCTGAAAACTTGAATTTTGAGGGTGTACCATTTTGTTAAAAGGGCTTTAATCTTTGTTAGCAAAATGCAAAGTCATTCTGCAGCTTTGGCACAGAATAAATCCACAGGTATGAGTACCGATCTGTATAATGTGATGTGCATGATTCACAATAGCGTGAGTCATAAACCAGATCCAAAACACCTCAACAAAACTGAACTTGTCTCAAATCGGGAACGCTAACTTAAAGCTTTGCATTAGTCCTTTCAGGTAGATTATTGCGTCAAAAAGTGCGCTGAGCCGGTGCCTGTCCATGTAATTTTGAACCCTCTGTTGACCCTCCATCGTTTTGAAGTAAGTAAAAGCCTACATGAATAGCACTTCAAATGGGAACAATCTTTAATTCCTAGAAGTATCATAGGAAAATAAAGCACTGCTGTAACCTGTGATAATATTGGATATGTATATAGCGCACGTATCCAACAAACAAAGTGCTCAGGGCGCTCCAGTACTACCTAATAGTACTTTAGTTAGCAGCAAAAAATTTGATAGTTTCATGCACTCCTAAACAGTTCGCCCAACCAACCCGGCGCGGCGCCCACCGACAACATGACAGAAATGTGACGAAACTGCGATTTTCCATTTTCCATTTATGTATCTGCCCCCTTTAAAAAAACACAGTATTCCATATCTGCAATCACTCTGTTCGTGCGTGATAATAATAACATCTCTGATCATTTTTCCATTTCCTGAGTTGAGCTATAAAACGACACCTATTTTCATCGGCCATATATAATTATGAATTCAGTGCAATCGTGCATGCACAAGCTAATCTTTAAAATTTATGTTGAGAAAAGATCCATATCACTGAAAGTCCCATAGGGTTTCTTTGGCAGAGTCAACACAATGCAGCTCAGTAGATTAACTTTTTGTAAATTAAATTGAATGCTAATTATAGCTCCATTATCTTAGCACAAAAGTTATGACATCATTAATTTATTACGCAACCACTGTTCTCACTGATATTTGTTTTCATGATTGCAAGAACGCCTGATTTGAACTAGTCTACGTGCTTTAATCATGACGGAGAGATAAGAGAGGATGGCTCATGTGATTCAGACGCCGTACAGATAGTACATCAGTATCCTATAGATGTCATACTACAGCCACGAGGAGACTGCTCACACCATATGGACAGTAAAATTCCGGAGTCTAGCCGAGTGTGATTTAATTCGTCATTGTAATGGAATCGTTACAACTCTACGTGTAAAACCCGCCGCTCACTATACGATCCAACTGCGACCCGATTTTCGAACAAATGGCATCTTGCATTAAATATGAAAGTTTAAACATGTAAAATTATCTTATTTGAATTTCGGAATAATGATAGGAATACTAAAAATCGAAATTTTGGTTAACTGCAAGCCTTTTGGTTGGACTAAAGGCTAAATCCAATTGAATAAAAATTAACACAACATTGAAGCCCAAGTTATACTTCCAGTTAGTTCCTAGAGGACCGTTCGGAAGTGACTGACACAAGGTACAAGGTAAATCGGCTTCAAATCGTAGCCGATCGCAAGATTGCTATGACGTCACTACGATTCAGAACTGAGTTCGATTTTATTCCTACTAGGGAGGCTCGCAATAGCCTGGAATTTGGATATTAGTATTCACACGACTATTCGGAACTTTGATTATTAATATTTTACATGTTTGAATGTTCTTATCAAATGCTATAACAATTTTTTTTTTCCAAAATTTGATCGCAGTCGGATCGTGCAATGTGCGCCGGGCATAACACGGCCCAAGATTTGCGCGGACAGTGTCGATGAAATTGTGAAGTACTGAGTGTTATTTCATGCATGCGGAGTTATGATCATGATGATTTGAGGCTGAAAGTACGCAAAATATGGTTTGGGAAAGAAAACTTGAAGTATCGACCGCTTTGCAAACTATATTTACGTCTGAGGATGACGTCAAAACAAGATCGAAAGTATCTTGCACTGTCCCCTGCTTCCCCATCCCTGCTCCATTTCTGTTTTCCAACCCTTTCTTTCTCTCTCTTTCTATTTGTTCTTTTCTTTCTTTCTCTCTCTCTCTCTCTCTCTCTCTCTCTCTCTCTCTCTCTCTCTCTCTCTCTCTCTACACCCATCTCGTTTTATTACCCCACTCCCCTCTCTCTTATCTCCCTGTTTATAACTCTCTTTATATTGCTTCATGGATATAGTATACTTGTATCTACACTCGTATCCACGATTGCTCCCACTCTCCCTCTTTTTTTTTTTCTTTTCTTTTTTCATCCGCCTTCGTCTGTCTTCTCCTTTTTACCTCAGTCATGTTCCCTCTTTCTGAACATTTCTTTTTTGCTCCGTCATATTAAATCTCACTCAGCATGCTCAGCGGTTTATATTTTAAAGAGATGAACAGGACCATGTCGAGCAATACCAATCAGTGCTTTCAATTATCACTTATGGATGTCTGCTTGCTAATCACCTATTATGGTTACTGGAGGACTGAAAATGAGTGAAACAGAAGAGAGAGAGAGAGAGAGAGAGAGAGAGAGAGAGAGAGAGAGAGAGAGAAAGAGAGAGAGAGAGGAGTGGTAAGGAGAAAGAAAAAATATGTTATCAAGATAAATCTAGAAATAGCTACAGGACAAGATTTTTAAAGAGAGAGAGATTTCGGAATCGGATAGGGGATAGAAAGAAAGAAAAAGAAATTAAAAAAAGAGAGAGAGAGAGAGAGAGAAAGGGAGAGGGAATCACTATGAGAGAAGGAGGGAAGGGAGGAAAAGGAAGACCAAGCATATAGCAAGAGAAAGATAGAATCAAGCGAAAGATAAAAAGACATAGGACAGAGATTTAAAACAAGGAAAGAAGAATAGGAGAGAGGGGAGGGAAAAGAAGGAGAAGAAGATCCATGATAGCAGGAGAAAGAATCAACAATAGAGACAGGGAGGGACAGAGGACAGACATGACAGAGATGAAAAAAAAAAAGAAATAGAAAGACAGAGACGGAGGAGGAGGGAGGAGTAGAGTGAGAAGGCTTCCCTAAAGAGGATTGGCCATTCAAAGTACATACACTATTAGTTTTGATATCAAACTGAAATGTGTTTGCTCACAGGAAAATAGAGGAAAACAAAGCTTATTCCCCGGCAGTGCATATCATATAATCATAATTATGTCATAGTGAACATTCCGTGTGCTCCTTTTATTGTATTATAGGCCTAAATCTGTATAATCTTTTATACAAACCCTTTTGGGGGAGGGGGTCATTTCTTGCAAGGTTATCTTGAGTTTACAATAATTGTTGCCAACTTGCCACCTATTCCCAAGTCTGTAGACATATACTTAATTTCAAGCCATTTGTAGCTGAAATGCAAGACACGTAATATAGCTGTGAAGTAAATAGGTTCATTTCGTTTCAGTCTCGTCTATCGCAGTAAGTTCAGTAAGTTGGCTGCTGCCAATTAATAATTGCTTGATATACCCGTCACGAGACAGGACACGATTCGACATTTCAATCATTGTTGAACCAGCTCTTTAAAAATAAAAGATTTTCTTATATTAAAGCAACGAGCTTTCGGCTATGGCAGTTGAATTATAATTGACCAAAGCGCCGAAGTGGTTTCGAAATCGAATTAAAAATCCGCACGATTAACATTTGACATTATAGTCTTCCTCTATTATCTCTCCCTCTTTCTTTCTCTCTCTCTCTCTCTCTCTCTCTCTCTCTCTCTCTCTCTCTCTCTCTCTCTTTCTCTCTCTCATTGGCTCCCTCTTTCCCCTTTTCTCTCTATCTGTAATCCTTTTGGGTTTGTTTGTTTTTCTCTCTCTCTCTCTCTCCCTCTCACTCTGTCCGGGACTGCAGGCAAGACGAGCCGACACTGCTTTCCCCATTGTCGTGTGAATGATAACGATTCATGAATCAAGCGAGTTGCAGTCACGCCAGCAACGTCTGACGCACAGATACCCACCAAACCGCCCAACCCCCCCCCCCCCCCCCCCCTCACCTCGGGGAATTATAAAGTATGACATAAATACGAGGACGAATTCCATCGGCGTCAACATTAAATCTGAAAATACTCGTCGCTGACTAGATATAAGCTTTCGAGTACCAATACAGGGCTTGTGACACCATCGCTGTATCACAGGTACATGAATGCTAAAACTCTTAATTGCAGACGAAATGACAAAATGGCGACTAAGAATTATTCATATTCTCGAAATATACATGTATGATGAAATCGTTTTGGTCACATCTCATTTTCTAATATCATTCATTAGATTAGATTACCTTGTCTTTACTCTGAAAAATCAAGAGCATGTTTCTCCTAAACCTAGAATTTGTTAGCGAATATGGATATACATATATACGAATTAATTCAAAACACTTGGCCAAATCATGAAATTCGTTTTTTCCCCCTCTTCTACAGTGCGTCCCAGAAAAAACTTTACACTTTTGAAATGGCTGCCAAATGAAAAATGCATGATTCTGGAAGAAAAAGGTTTATATGTACGGATAGCTCATGGACTCAACTTTCATATGAGACCAAAAAGGCCGAAAATAATTCATGCTTGGGTGAGCACTGCTCACTTTTGTAAAGGATATGAAAATTAGGTTGCGCAGGAATTGCACATCTCAATTTGTGAAAGGTGAGTCCTTTGGAGGTTACAGAATTGAGGGTGATATGATGAATTCATGATCAGTTGCAATCAGTTTAGGTTTGCTGAGTGAATTTTATGGTTTATTAAATCAAAATTGTATGCATGAGTGAACGGGCATTGCATTCATTATTGTAGCATTGTAACTTTCCCTGGTAGACTCAGTGGTGTGTTCATGGCAGTCAGGATTGGATGGTGGTACATGTTGTAGGGGAGGTGAGATAGGGTAAGACTTTGTTGGCTAGATGGGATAAGGGTCAAGAGGACAATATGCCCCCCTCCCCTCTCTCTCTATCTCTCTCTCTCTCTCTCTCTCTCTCTCCTCTCTCTCTCTCTCTCTCTCTCTTGCTTCCTGTGTGTTGGTGCATATCTTGACAATTCACATTCTTTGGTCTCCACTCCAAAATATCCAAACCGCCTTCCCTAATACCCCTCATGAAGAGAGCAAGATTGTGCATCGGAGGACGAGGTGGACATGTGGACCATTGAACTAGCAGACTTTGATTTTTAGTTTCCATTATCATTTATTTTCCCCCTTTTTTCTCTTGCAAGATGGATGAAACAGTTGTAAAATTGAAATGAATGAAAATCAACTGAAAACAAAGACTGACATGTTCATTTTACCAATTTGTGTTACACTGTACCATTTTTCTTGTCCGAAACTCAACTGCTAAAATGACTGGTTGGTTGGATAAACTTTGATTGAGTGATTGACTGAGTTTTTGATTAATTATAATTGATTTATTGAATAATTCATTGATTGAAACAGCTGAATGGTGATTGAATGCTTGATTAATTGATTTACTGATACATTGATTAGTTGATTGATACCTAAATGTTGATTGTCTAACTTATGGTATTGATTGATTGACCGATAGAATGCAATTGACTTCAGGTGTCAATGAGTGATACCAGTCCCAGTCCAATTTTGGAAATGCAGGTAGAATTCGGGATAAGGGAATATGGTCGGGATATTTTGGAGAGGAGACCAACGGATGTGAATTGTCAAGATAAGCACAAGTACACCCTAGAAGAGAGAGAGAGAGAGAGAGAGAGAGGGGGGGGGGGGGAGAGCATGCATGTCCTCTTAACCCTTATCCCATCTACCCAACAAAGTCCTACCTTACATCTTACCTCCCCTGCACCATGTACCATCACCCAGTCCTGACTCCCAAGAACACAACACTGAGTCTACAGTGGAAAAAAGGTACAATGCTACAATAATGAATGCAATGCCCGTTCACTCATGCATAAAATTTTGATTTAATAAACCATAACATTCACTCAGCAAACCTAAACTGATTGCAAATGATTATGAATTCATCATATCACCCTCAATTCTGTAACATCCACAGGACTCACCTCTCACAAATTGAAATGTGCAATTCCTGCGCAACCTAATTTTCATACCCTTTACAAAAGTGAGCAGTGCTCACCCAAGCATGAATTATTTTCGGCCTTTTTGGTCTCATATGAAAGTTGAGTCCATGAGCTATCCGTACATATAAACCTTTTTCTTCCAGAATCATGTATTTTTCATTTGGCAGCCATTTCAAAAGTGTAAAGTTTTTTCTGGGACGCACTGTATTTTTGTAGCTCCTGTCTTTACACACTGTATCTCTCATAAATTGCTTTTAAGAAATTACAGTTATCCAGAACATCAAATTTTCATTTAGGGGCTTATTTACTACTGTGGCAGTGGAGCTTTGAACATTTGCAGAAAATTTCAGAATATCCAAGAAAGGATCACGATTTTGTTCCGAGAATGTCAAAAAAGCACATTACCCTGATTACTTGTTTTTTATGCTGATGATGGATCGTGATTTCATTTTCCCCGACAAATATTTGGTTATTAGTTTGACTCCTGATTCTTAATTTACGTAAACCTCTGCGATTCTGTTTTCCAAGCTCGCTCAGTTTTATAATGTAGACCATGTTCGCCAGGATGTCAAACCTTAACAATGATTTCTGAGATTTTCCTTCATCAGTTACCAACAAAGAATCGAAAGTAGAATAGTGTAATGGTGATAATTTCTTTGAAAAAGTGAACTCTGAATTTCTCTTTTCAACTTCTCCTAATTCTTACAAACTTAATAGATTGATAACGAAAGAGATATAGGAGAGAAGAAGAGCGAGGGTAATGCAAACAGAGGAATGGAGAGAGAGAAGAAAGAGAGAGAGAGATAATCATGTTACAAATTATCAATGATCTGATTACATAATGCAAGATCAGACTCGGTGATTATTGGCATCAAGAAGACTCATCTAAGCAATGTTGTACTGAATGACTTCAAGGGGTGGAGGGTGTTTCATAAAGCTGTTCGTAAAGTTACCCATGAACTTTTAAAACAAAAAGAAATGACTTTGCGAACGACTTGAAATTGAAGTGCCAAGTGGGATGCCCAAGGTTTTTCCAGACGTGTTAACAAAGTGTGACTGCATTTCCCATAATCTCAATCAAATTGTGACAAAAATCGAACTTCGCTATAAAATGTTTGTAAGCAATAGTAATGTTAATCTACGTCTGCATATTTCACCTTTAGTTGATGTGATTTATGATGACTTAGAATCCCATTTGGCTTGTCACAGTCAAGTCATTCGTAAAGTCACTCGTAACTTTACGAACAGCTTTATGAAACACCCCCCCCCCCACTCGCGGTAACTTTGTAGAGACTTGATTTGATTATTATTTGATTTTGATGTCTGTGTTGTATAAAGATTTTTTCAGAAGGATAAATAAACAGCCAGGAATATAAAGGTTTTGAAATATAAGATTTTATTATCAAGATATCTGTCACTGAATTCCTCCATTTGGTAAACCAATCTAGGTATGCTTTTGTCTAAAATTGCAGTCTATGGGATAAAAGAGGTGTGGCCATTCCGGTATCACTTGCACTTTTTGTGAAGCAGATCTATGATGATGCTTTTGAAGTACATTTTTCAGGGCTTCATATTTACACCATATTACATACACTGATATCACAGAGCCATGCAGCTCAGATTTTCAAAAGTTACTCAGTGGCTTTAAGTCTCTCAAAACATTTATATTGGGCGTAGATAGCGAGGGGGGGGGGGGGGGGTGGGGGATGCATCCCCCACTTTTTGAAGTGGATATATATACGTGTGTATATAAATATGTATCAATGGGGGAATCATCCCCCCGCCCCCAGGTATGAGGACCTGTCTACGCTAATGGTTTCAGCCGACTGTCCATTCGTGTTTTCCAAGTGAATGTTCACTCAACTCGACGGTATATTTAAAAAATCATTTTGTAAACAAAGTCGTACTTTTATTCCTTGATTAACTTTCGAAAGTTAAGGATATTTTGCGTTTTCAAATAGCCAAAGAATACTTTCACCGTACATGTTAAATGTTTTAAGATCGAATCAGGTGAGCATATAAAGCACTTAATACGATTTAAAATCTGTTTTATTTGGTGTCGTGACACATGCATGTGATATGACCAAACATACTCAGTCAATAACTGTAAGCCTCCAATGTAACTTCTTGGCAGGGTAAGGGATCCGGCTAGTATCGACACCGCTTCATCCAAGCCTACGGTGGGCGTCATCCAGTTCATCAACGGCGAAACGACGTCGACGGCTGCAGTCAAGATGGCCGTCAAAACGCCGTCGAAGTCCGACGCAATGGTTGCGGCTGAAGAGGACGTGATTGAGGAGTACCGCTGCGGGCTGTTCGGATGGCGACCGCAGTGGCTGCAGTCCTTCAACACAGCACCGTGGCTGCTGGTGACACTGACCGCAGCCGTAGGAATCGAGGTAGGTCCCTCGGATAGAATGTTGTACGGGGCGGCTGTAGCTCTTATTAGTCCTGGGGGTGTTTCATAAAGCTGTTCGTAAAGTTACGCATGACTTTACGAATGACTTGAATATGAAGTGCTAAATGGGATGCCCACAGGTTTTCGTAACTCTGTAACAAATTGTGACTGCATTTCTCGTAATCTCAAATAAATTGTGGCAAAAGTTATACTTTGCAATAAAAATGTTTGTAAACAATAGTCATGTTAATCTACGTCTGCATATTACCTATACCTGATGTAATTTATAATGATCGAAAATCCCATTTGGCTTGGCATATTCCAGTCATTCGTAAAGTCGTTCGTAACTTTATGAACAGCTTTATGAAACATACCCCTGTATTTAAATATCGATTCCGTGGGATGGTAAGATGCACATACGGGGAAAACTGCCATTGTATGCTACATTAACGTTATCTTGTATACGACATAGATGCTGGGGATCAACCATCATTCCAGCCCCTGCCCCTACTCCTAGCAGTTCCCGGGCCCTTTCAGACAATCCTGCCTGCGCACTCGGAGGGGTGCTTTACACTAGGTTCGAAGTCTGTGAGGGCCTAGCAGAGATGTGGAGAGGTGATAATGCTAGCACGTTTATCAAACAGGTTTCTTTATAGCCAAGATTATTTTCTAAACAGACCAAACTACGGAGCATCTTGCTGCATTTGAATAGAAATACAATATAATTTCCAGACTTTGGGAACCCCTATAAGCTGGATAGAGAAATTTTCCTTGCTAAAATGCAATAAGATATAGTGGGGTAGAGTTGCTCGTCTGCATTGTAAGACATTTTGATGAATCAGGATGAAGTGAGATGAAATAGTTCGTCTCAGTGTGAATGATATTGATGACATCATTAGAAGTAGATCCAGGATTTTTTTTTACAGGGAGTGTGCATGGGAGGAGGCACAAATCAAACAGATCTCAAACAAGCAAGTGTGAAACACCCTTTGCTGTATTGGATTGCTGTGGGCTGGCTCAATTAGGGGTACATTTTATTTCACCAGGTGTGTTCTTTAGGTATATCAGAATGGGGATTTGCATAGGGGCACGTGTCCCTGTGCCCCCCCCCCCCCCCACCATCACTTTTGATCTGCCAGCAATGATACTTTTTCGACATTCATTATGCGGTTACCAGAACTTGATATTTCTTTTTTTTTTAATGTGAGAACTTAGTATTTCTTACTATTATAGAGTTGAAGTTGCTGTTGATTTAACTAAAAACATACTAGATTTGGTATTAGGTGGTTATGCTTATGATTTGGCAAAGTAACTTAAGTCAAGATAATGGAAGGAAGAGTCTAGATGCTGCAATTTAACAAAAGGGCGAGAATTTTTCTTTCATAATAGTTTCGTATATCTATTATAGAAATCCTTTAGAGCACGTGTACTAGAACAAGTTAGATTCTTAACTTGCGTGGAATCGGACTAAAATATAATGAAAATGGGAAGTGACTCAAAGGACCCTCCCCAATCCCATTATCTTATGACGTCATTATGACGAAGTCTCCTTGCCGAATTTTATCAGTTTGACCTTATTTGAGCTCGCTCACTTTGATTTAGGAAATGTGTGTGTCCATTTGCAGTGGCGTAATGATTGAAATATTTTTGGGGTCTGCGTTGAGGGTTATTGATGAAAAATTAATAGTGGTCTAGCTGCTGACAATATTTTTTTTTTAAATTAAAAAAGGTCCTCAAGGAAAGTGAAGAATAACAGAATGAAAAAGGATCCAATCTGCTAGATATTCCAGAAAATACGACGCAGTGACAATTTTGAAGACATACAAACATTAATTGGAAAAATGAAAAACTTTGGTCGATATTGGGAAGGACAGCAGCTCTCCAAACCCCCACCAGTACGCCAGTGTCCATTCGTGTAAGGTATAGGTCGTGTTGGCAAGAAAGATAACTGTTTGATTTAATTAAAAGATGCCGAGACGGTTGCAACTTTAAAGATTATTATAGAGCGGTCGGACGTTAAAGGAAATGAACGACTGGCCACTGGATATTCCCTGTTCCCTACGGCAAAACTCTTTTATCTGTGTATTCCATTAAAATTAAAATGTCTTGTTTGATCCGTGGATATATTTTCATGCCTGCGCCCATCGGAGGTGGTGCCTGCCGGACGCATTGTTTTTTCTCATTTTCTTGTGAAATTATGGATTAAAAGAATTATTTCGTGCTGGACACTTCCCACGGTACTGCTCAAAGCCATTGTCGATTGCGCATACTTCCAGTAAGATTACTCATGCAGTGATGGTATAGCTCAATACAATCTGATATCATACACATAGCCTACCAAACGAAAAATGAGTGCATACGATTTTAATTACTTATACAGCGAGCATCAGGCAATAAGAATGAATGCAGTATACATACTGGAAATGACATGCGAGACAAGCTCATACTTTGATGAAAAGTGACACAATTGTTATTATCATCTAACGAATGATTGAGATAACAGAATGAAGCATGAGACAGAGAGGATAAAAGTTGACGATAGACACATATACTCGTACATTAACATTATTAATGTTATTGATTATTAAAGAGAGGGGAGGGGAGAGACAGAAGAGATAAACGGATGTCAGGAAAGGGGCACAGAGGGGAAGGGAGCATTCTAAATTATTTAGATCAGAAATTTTTCTTAGATTGAGAAATCTCAATCTAGGAGATTGTGATTAGGGACGAAAGTCCAAAATTAGCTTGAGAAATTATTATCAATAAGCTTGAATTCTAAATCTACAAGATCAAGGTTTTTAATCGATTTTTTGATTGGTCTCTGATTCAAGTCTATTAGTGAGGGGGATATATCCAGCATAATGTTCATTGTCACTGTGGTAGGGCATATTTCATGGATTTCATGGCGTTTTCCGGCCATTTCCCCCTCTTGAGTCATCGCTGGAAAAGATAATAACGAATCTTTGGATGTAATTTCTTTATACCATTTTTTTTTTTCAACTGTTGAAGCCTTCCATGTAGCTCTTGTGATGTAATTGATGTCATAACACGCCTATTTCCCTCTTTAAGTCGTTCCAAAGCCCAGAGGACCCTGAACGTCGTTCGGAGGAATCTGTGGAGTTGTGACACGAAAACCAAAGCTACGGCTTACCTGATGCTGGTGAGACCACTGCTCGAGTACGCAGCAGCAGCTTGGGACCCATCCACCAGGACAAACATCCAATCACTGGAAAGAGTTCAACGACAGGCCGCCAGATTTTGTACCGGCAACTATCGTAGGGAAGATGGCTCTGTTACTTAAGCCCTTAACGATCTTGGTTGGGAATCCCTTCAGACAAGAAGAAGGAACCAAAGACTCTGCATGCTGTATAAGATGAATAATGGATTGGTCAATGTTCAATTAAATGATTTCGTCCAACGAAATACAAGAGCTACAAGGGGGAACAACCAGAAATTCCACCAGCTCCGCCATAGGGCCAGGGTTTTTCAAGACTCATTCTTTGTAACTACTGTAAGGGACTGGAACAACCTTCCTTCATCCATTGTTAATAGCCCTTCCTTGGAAAAATTCAAATCTAAACTAAAGCAATTGCAATAAGTCATTCCACACGCAGTGCGCTTCTCACTTCATCAAGTTAGCGTGGATGTGTCGGGAAGAGACATTTTTGCTGACCAAACCATTCAGATTCAGATTCAGAAGAAGCTGACACTAATCCATACACACTGAGAAAAAAAAGGTTCAATCTTGCACCCTGCGTGAAAAAGGTGCAAAGATGCACCCTTTTGTACTTGTTTGCACCAGGAAATGCCCGTCTGCAACTTTGCACTTTTAAGGGTGCAGAAATTTTTGCATTCAAAAGGGTGCAAATTTACACCTTCCCTAAAAGGTACAACTCTGCATCTTTAAGGGTGCAAAATGCTTCTTAGGGTGCAAAGTTTTACCTATAAAGGAGCTCCCAGTGTTGGATCTGAAGGATGCAAAATTGAACCTTTTTTCTCAGTGTGTACCATGAGCGCTATAATTTATTATTCTGATACCGTTCATGTGGAATAGTCCTAAATTTATTTTCTTATCAGTCTTTGTTAGCAGATAAGAAACACTAGTTAAGAATGATTCATTCAATTACGCCTGATAAACTGAAAACGTGCTGAGATGCATTCATGCACTCTTAATTATTTATGTATAAGATAAGGCTGGAAAGTGTATAGTTGTAACTTGTACTTGAAGAAAAAGGAGGACAAAATGTCATAGAAAAAATAAAGTTCATAGAGAAATAGAGATAGAAAGAATGTCAGAAGCAGTAGAGAGGCATTAGAAAGAGAGAGAGAGAGAGAGAGAGAGAGAGAGAGTAGAGGGAAAGTAAGTAATAAAAGGAGAAGAAATTGGACAGTAACGGCGGGAAAGGAAATTAAGGTGTCTGGAAGTTCAGATGATTTTCAAAACTGAACAACAGCTGCCGAAGCCCAAAGGCGGAACCCAAACACGTGGACGGCAAAAGGCATGAAAGGAGATTCTCTAAAACTCACTCAAAAGGATGAGAAGGAAACATGGAATGAAGATGATGGAAACACTGCTCAAGGACTTTCTTAATGATCTGTCGATGGGACTGAAATTAAGAAGAAAAATAATCACTTAATTGTTCGACTAGCTGAGGACGATTTATTAGAGGATGGCAGAGGAATATTAACAATGATGATTTGATGTGGAAGATCTGACAAGAATCTGTACACTTATCATCGATGACTTCAGAGACTGCTCTATCATTATTGTTCGCCAAAGCAGCGTCAACAACTGTTGTATCATTAAAATATGAACCCAAACAATGATAGTGATATGTCATAACCATGATCATCATTACCATCGTAATCATCACATTACTGTTATTGCCTGTTTATGATTATCTTTTCCACCACTTTCGCCATCGTCTTAATTACACGATCATCATTGTCGTGATTATCACAATTATCATCTTTATCCCGGCTCTGTCACCATCAAATCAACTTCACCATTACTACTTCTACCACCACCACTACCACGATCATCGTCATCATCATCATCATCATCATCACCATCATCATCATCTCCATCATCACCACTACTGCTATCATCGTAATCACCACCCACGTCACCATGATCACAATCACTACAATTATCATCACCATTATCATCATTACCACATTCATCACCATCATCACCATCATCATCATCATCATCATCATCATCATCAACATCATATCAGAAACCATCGTCACCATCCTCCTCCTCCTTCTCCTCCTCACCATCATCATAATCAGATTCAGAATCATCACCAGCATCATCGACACCATCATCATTATCACCATCCTTCCATCAGCAGTACAACCATCACCATCAATACCATCCCCATCTCAAACATCTTCAGCATGCACCACTGACAAACGCATACGACCTCATAATCGCAAATGTTCAAATCACCTACATCCTTGTCGTGAACAACAATCATCAATCGATTCAATGTCTTACAGAACGAGTATTTTAGTAGCTCACAGAAAAATATCTTTATTGAGAATAATAGTACCATGTGCATGTTCATGGTGTTTTGTTTATTGATGAAAGTCCAACGTCACATTGTTAGATTAAATCAATTTTAAATGACATAAGCCTATTCCGGACATCACGTTAATAATAAGATACATTTTGTATTGTCAGAATCACATAGGCAGTGCTGAAATAAAATACTGAGAAAGAGAGTGAAAGGGAGCGATGGCTCCTGCGTATCTGTCCATTATTTTGGTGTTTTTTGCAATAAATATATTTTGTTCTGGCAGTTTGATCAGTGATTGGATACTATTTTTGCCAAGATGGTCGTCTCATAATTTGATAGTGCCCTAATCTTCAGTACGTTATGGTTTTAATCCGAGCACAATTATTCAAGAGCGACGTACAAAGAATTTTTCTTTTTAATTGCATTTTAGTTATAGTATAAAAAGGTCCTGTGAATATATATATTCATGGTTGATACTTGTGTGATTGCCAGCATCTACAAGACGCTGCACGAATAACAAAATAATCCCAAAAGTTGGGATCCTGAAAGGGGCGCCAACCTTTGGTAGGGAAAGAAAATGCACGGTAAGGTTTGCAGTTTTAAACGGTATACTATATCGTTAATTGCTGCGCCATAATGTTCCAGCTTACTGCATCAAATTAAATTCTCTGTGATATAGTTAGAAACGTTTACATCGAGTTGTATAATGATCTGTAAACAATTTTGTTAATTTAAAGCACGGTATTAGTACTAGTATTGCCTTTATTAGACATAAGTGAATAATCCAAGGGTATCTTGTTTCTTAATAGATATTTCAACCTTTATCACTATGTAAGTTTAGAGCCAACAGTCAAATGGGTATGAAGTATGTTCAGAACTTCAAATGGTAATATACTGGTACAGGAAAAATGGTCGAATTAAATCATTCTGAGATTTATGAATATGTATTTCTTGAAGGTATATTTAGAGCAGTATAGGAGCATTAGTAGATATTGCAGTAAGAACAGAAGTAAAAAAAGTAGTAGAAGTAAATTAGTTGTAGTAGTAGTAGTAGTAGTAGTAGTAGTAGTAGTAGTAGTAGTTGTAGTAGTAGTAGTAGTATAGTAGTAGTATATTTGTAGTAGTAGTATATTTGTAGTAGTAGTAGTAGTAGTAGTAGTAGTAGTAGTAGTAGTAATAGTAGTAGTAGTAGTAGTAGTTGTAGTAGTAGTAGTATAGTAGTAGTATATTTGTAGTAGTAGTATATTTGTAGTAGTAGTATATTTGTAGTAGTAGTAGTAGTAGTAGTAGTAGTAGTAGTAGTAGTAGTAGTAATAGTAGTAGTAGTAGTAGGGGTGGTGGTGGTGGTAGTAGTAGTAGTACGTATCACTGTTTACTTATAAGTCAGTAAATGGGAAATAACAATTTGCGTCGAAAGAGATTATAATCAGTGCATTTGTCGTAAAGTATCAAAAGGTTCATAACCTAAGATTTTCATTACATCAGAACATTTATCTTCGACCTGCTGGATCTCAACAGGACTTAAATCTTGGATCCATTGCCTGGCCGTGAGACTCGAGTTCTTCCGGACATCAAACGTTCCTTCGGCACTACGTTTAGCCTGCGTGTTCCGTGAGACCCATTTCCTTACGGTCTCTGGGAGTTCTAGTCCCACAAACTTGTAGAGTTCCTCTGTAATTCTGGACGGATCGTCCGCAAAGTCCTCGTATTTCAGACGATAGTACCGATCCTTGAGCCAGTCTGGTGTTTGACCGAATGGGTATGTGGTCTCTCGTACCCATTGACACATACCTTGGATGGAATCGCTTTGCCTGTGTTTGAATTCGAGCAGTTGGAGTTGCTCCAAACGGCCGGCCTGGGAGTATTTTGGATGGGCCAATTCGTTATGGGCTATTTTATACATGTAGTTGATGCGAGATGCTGCGGAGCCGCGAGGATCTCGAACTAGGTGGATCAGCTTTACATTGACGTGATCCTCAACGACAAGTGGTTTGATGGTGCTCAGATCACCCCTGATCAACTTAGCAGCGAGATGTCCTTCAAACTTCAGGCATACGTCGCGTAGCCATTCCGCATCAGGAATGTTGCAGTCGGCATCTCTTCTCTCACATACTACGCGATTGCGAAACTTCCCTCCCCAGTGATTGGTTATGTTGACTAGTCCAATAAACTCATCACTGAAATCACACTGAGCGAAGTCCCTCATCAGTTTCGTCGCATAGAAATAGGTTTCTGGGGTGAAAGGCCCCGGTAAACGCCATAGCCTCACCATTTGCTCCACAACCCACAGCGGTTCATACAGGAAAAATATACGAGGGTTCTGGTTGAAGAGTTCGCCGATGACGCTTGAGCCGAACCTCCACTGGGCGAGAATGATAATGACAACGGGTTCCCCGCGGGATGTAACAGAAACCGTCCTCGCAATATTGCCATCAGAAATTTCGCTCTCCTTATTTTCATCAACATTCTTATCTCCAGCAGCAGTAACAGTATCATTACTTCCACTTTCTGTCTCATATTCCTCACTTACTTCGCTCTCGCTTTCCGAACGTTCAAAATAAGATGAGCCTTCATTGCCACTGCTTACTGAATGACCCCGGTGCGTTTTTATTTCAGCTCTATACATCCACACAGCATGTCGGGCACTCTGAATATGTTTGAGATTCCCGATAGTGTTACTTCTGATACCGTTAGAGATGTAGTAAAGCAGAGTCAACATTAGCACAGATAGCAGTATGTTAACACAAGTTTTCAATTTAACAGTACGCTTGAGTTTGGCTCGCATGGTTGCTGTGTTTTCCTCACTTTACGAAAAAGAAAAGAAAAATAAACCAAAATGTAGCACTGTGTGAAGACAGCGTATACAGTCGATACTAGTCTCAGATACGGAGCGTATATGCACTATACACATGATACAAAACGATGTTTTCTCAAGAAGCCTATAAGAATGCTATGGCATAGCTTTGACAATACAGACCTTTTTATCAATATGCAACGTTGTCCAATTTATTCCCATGATTGCATTTGTCTGAGTTCTTTACTTGTTTATGCTTCTTGTAATATTCACTTTCTCGTAAGCAAACATACTCTTGTGTGCGCGAGGTAAACAGTCATAGAGAAAGAAGACAGAGTATTGCAGAAAGCATCGGATAAGACACAAATGACTATTGTACTTCGTTACGTAATCGTCTTGAAACTCGTAGGTCGGTCTCTCTGTATCATGTGTATAGCGATGAAGTTGCTCAACCATGAAACAGATCTCCCAACCATTCTGAATTTGGAGGAAAGAATCCGAATTTTATGCATTCCAAGCTCTGTTTCGATATGATTTTCCTATTTTTCTTGATAAATTTACTACACATTCCTATCGGAAATGCATTTTCTTTCCTAATTTTGAGCAAAATCATCCTCATATTTCAGTCAGAAAGGTTGGGAGGTCTGCATGAAACCATAGTTAGTGCCACATTCACCTTTTTTTTCCGTCAGTACCTGGTCTATCTGCCCAACTAATGAAAAATATTAAAGTAATTTTTTTCAGTTTATATGTAATGGCAAACTGGATAAAATTAGTAAAAATTATATACACGGTACGTAAATGAAGAAGGGGGAATAGAAATGTTTGATGTAGAATACTTTAACAAAGTATTAAAACTGACATGGTTTATATTTTTATATGAACATGCGATTATGTAAAGCCTTTGAAGCCTTTGCACTTATTTTATGGAGACGTTTACTTTTCAAACTTCTCAGAAAAAGTAAGAAATCCGTTTTGAAAGAAGTCTTTTCCATACTCCCTTAGTCCCTTTACTTATAAAAAGAAACAAGTTTTATTTCAAACAGTGGCACAATAAGGGTATTAAGTCCATAAATGAGTTATCAGATAAATATGGAAATATATTATCATTAAATGCATGTGAATCGAAATTTCATACAAAAGTTGTTTTTCGCAGTATTTTTCAATACGACAAGCTCTTCGATATGCATTCACTTCCAATCTGTTAAAATCAACTCACAGAATATGCGAACCATTTTTTTAATGCCTTACATTTCTATGATAATTCGTGAGAAAATGGGATGCAAAAGTATTTATAGAACTCCATTATGAAATAAATTTTTTACTGGATATATTACATTAAAATTGGAAGAGTATTCGGAATATCAATTAGAGGATACTATAATCATGATAATACCATACTTCATCAAAATGATATTTAGATTTACAATGGACACCGGGTTGAATTTTCAGTGCAAAGTTTTGAACGACACTTTGTTCAAGTTTAAAATTACCAGTAATGAGTTATGTACATTCTGCAATACTGTAAGAGGAACTGTTGAACATTTCTTTTATAACTGCATTTTTAGTAAGACAATTTGGGTTAATGTAGAAGACTGGTTATCTTCTTCTTTCAAGCTTAAGTTGATATCCACAGAATATTACGGAATGATGTATTGAACTGTATTATTGTACTTGTAAAACGACAGTTATTTTTCTAGACTGAACAAGACCTTGCCCGTATTTCATAGAATAAAACTGAATACAGACATATTATTACAAAGATGAGCGTTATACATGTACATTATTGTTATGAATGGAAAAAAAGGGACTTTTTTTTTAAATCGCACATGTTTTTTGTTGAAGCATATGTTTTATTGATATGAAAATTGTAAACGTGAAACTTTTCATTTATTGTAAATAAAATTGCCCATTTTTTCCTCATAATTTCGTCTTCAATATATACATGATATACATGTATGTGTGCTGCCGTCAGAGATCCAAACTTATTTCTACGTATCTATTGCCCACCACCAATTTAAGTGTCTCATTATCCTTCGATCAATGATTAGTGATAGCAAATATTGAGAAAACCAAGTGGAATGAAGTGAGGAGTAAAATACTTGATATAGATACAAGCTATCATTTTACAGTGTATTAAAATGTGATGAGTTGAATTGAAATAAGAAAGGTTGAATTTGATTGCCCACTTTAATTGAACCATTATAAACTGCATTTTTATATAATCATCATGATCATCATTTTCATCATCTTAATCATCATCGTCATCATCTTAACCATGTTAACCATCATCATCATCTTCATCTTATCCCTCATCATCATCTTAAACATCATCATCATCTTCTACATCATCTTAACCACCACCGCCATCATCATCATCATCATCATCGTCATCATCATCATCACCACCACCACCACAATATTTATGACCTATAGAAGTAAGGCCGCCAGCCATAGATATTGTATGTATCCCACACGTGACTGATGAAATGAAGGGAAACAAACTGATGACAGTAACTTGACAGCCTTACGAGTTACCATGTTGATTCAAAGTTTGGGGAAAATTAAACTTTTTTATGTTCATGAGAAAAAGAAGAAAAAAAAAAACTATATACATATATATCCCCGGCGGAGATATTTTTTCAGCATTTGAACAAATTAAAAAAGAGAATCTGGATGTAACTTAACCGCAGGGGCGGCGCAACGGGGGGGGGGGCAGGGGCGACCCCCTATGATTTTTTTTCGGTGATCAAAAACAAGGGAAAAGGGGGGAGAAAGAGAAGAAAAAGAGGAGGAGGAAGAAAGAAGAGGGTTGGGTCATGCAACTACATAAATAATACCCCTGTTTTTTTTCATTTAAAACGTAAATAAATTTACCTATGGGTCATCTTCCCCCCCCCCCATATGAAAATACTCTGGCGCCGCGTTCTTCTCTGTAATAATAGATGCCACCTACGCTCGATGACAGTTGGGCCTGCTTGCAGTTCCCAGACTACTTCAAATTCTCCTCAACGAACAGTCTCTTTGATAGTATCTTCAATAGCATCTCAAGCTCACTTATTCCGTTAATTTGAATATGTAACTGAAAAGTGTCATATTAACTTGAACTTCTTTGTTATTGGAGTGCCACTTTGATTCATTGTGAAGAATCTGAGCATGCGTCCGCCTCATGAACGGGAGGTCGTGGGTTCGATCCCTGGCCGAGTCATACCAAAGACTTACAAAAATGGGACCTTCTGCCTTCTAGCCAGGCGCTCGGCATATAAGAATGGAGAAGGGTAATAATAACATATTATGTTATGCGGGGCCCGCTGGAAGATCAGCTTATAGCTGAAGTGGCTACCCTGGGTAAATAAGCGTTATTATTATTATTATTATTATTATTATTATTATTATTATTATTATTATTATTATTATTATTATTATTATTATGCATACCCCCCGCTTTTTTGATGATTAGGTATTAATCGTATGTTATTGTTATCACAACACACATATAATGGTAACCGAATATTGAACTCCACAACGACAAAAAAGAAAAATATATTACAAGAATTCTCAGTATACGTACTTGAATGAAAGAAACGAAAACATTCTTTAAAAGAAGATAACGTTGATGTGTGAAGAAAAGGTGACGATGTCGTCATCAAAGATATAGAAATATTAATGTTTAGAACGATTAATGACTGTGATATATACTTTCAAAATTTGTAACATTATTACAAATGCCGTGAATCATCATCATTGTGGTGACCGCATTTCCTCTTTTCTTTTTTTCTTTTTTTTTTGATTAGGCAATGCTGGTCACTGGATTCGTTACAAGTTCATTGACCTCCATTGAGCGTCGCTTCCAGCTTCGTAGTCGCGATCTCGGTATCATCATCAGTAGCTTCGATGTAACTAGCATCATCCTCGTCCTCTTTGTCACCTTCGTCGGTGGTCGAGGTAACAAGCCCCGCTGGCTCGGCACTGGGTCCATCATCATAGGCGCCGGCGCTCTCATCTACGCTCTCCCGCATGTCACCACGGGCAACTACCGCTATGCGACATCGAGGGTTTCGCCGACGTGCGGCTTGGACGCTGGAGCCGCGGATGCAGCTGGGGGCGACGTCACGGTGGTTTGTGATGATGTCATGGATGAAAGACCGTCAAGCTTGGCTCAGTATATGTATGTGTTCATGGCAGGACAAACATTAATGGCTATTGGATCATTGCCATTGAATACGCTGGGTGTTTCCATGCTCGATGAAAGTGTATCTCTGGAACAAACAGGACTGTACATGGGTAAGTGACCTGTGGAATCTCCAAAAATTAATAGGGAGTTATCCATCTCGACCCCATGTCACTTACTGGTGGTCGCTGTCAAACACACATTTCGTCGGTTGCCCGGCAAAAGGGAACGAGCGCCCTTGACCGGCATAAGGGAACGAAGAGACATGCCGTCCAATAATGAGATAGTCTAAGAAATCTATGAATAATTACTTCAGGAACATTCCTGAATAGTGGCCTGTAACATATACAATCAATCTTACAATCAATTGTAACTCTTTAGTAAATGGTTTGCCATAGACTTACGATTCAAATCAATCGTAAGATTGATTGTATTTTTTATGTTCCAGGCTCTACAGTTCTGGTATAAATTTCTTGAAGTAATTTATTCACAGATTTCTTGAATATCTCAATATTTGACCGCATGTCTCTTCGTTCCCTTTTGCCGTTCAAGGGCGCTCGTTCCCTTCTGCCGGGCAAAGATTTTGTTTAATTTATTTGTTGTGCTTGTTTTACAATTTGAACAGTGAATAGGCCTAAATCAGAGTCGACTTCTGAGTATTTGGGGGGGGGGGGGGGCATGGGTCTCTACACCATGTGAACAGTCAGAATAATGATTCTGACACCTGTCTATAATATTAAACCCACAAGTTTATTTTGTTCACATTATTTGTTATTGTGATTGTTCTTTTTGTTATTCATAGGAATATTTCTAGCTGTGGCGTCTCTGGGACCTGCGGCTGGCTACATGCTGATGGGTGTCTTTCTCAATATTTTCACAAACTTTTCAAATCCTTTCAGGTAATATTCCAAGACAGTAAGACTTATGAATATTCATATGGAATGAAAGCAGAGAAGACGACGAAAACAGGTGCATGCAAGAGAAATAATAGACGGAGAGAAAGCGAATGATATCTATATAAAACGTAGCAGGTAATAAATGGAAGGGGGAAAAAAAGAAAAGAAAAGAATTTAAGTTCCTGGATATATGTAGGTTCCCAAAAGATTTGTTCCAAGTCTGAAACAATTATTTGAGCCTTCGGGTCATCGATTGTAAGGGTAAAAACTTCTCACTTGTTTTTCTATAATCAAATTAACAATAATTTGGTTGTGGTTCTTTTGTATTTGCTGGAGGTACTCTTTGATTTCAGGGGTGTAATTACGATTGATTGGTTTTGAAATCAGCACCAATTTCCAAAACAGCAATGTCTCTGACGTAAATAGAACAAAATAGATTGTTTGTTCCTTATAGCTTTCTTATATATTTCCTGCAATGAATACACCCGAGGCATGTTGATTTGTCATTCTAATCAATAAATGTATGTTTGCATGACTACAGGCTTCATTTTTCCCCCCAATATGTATTAAAACGTTTCTGTCAGTAGGCTTGTATATCCTTTAACTTCAGTAAAATAAATGTAAACAAAATGTTCCTGCCTTTTTAATGAAAACCTGTCGGGTTGTAAATTTATGCCTTTACATGAAAAGGCGAATAGGTAAAATAGAGGCGGCCCTTCCAAAAACCGATATAAAAGGTGTCATGATTATTGAGAATGCAGTTTCTCATGACCTATTTAATTCACTCTTTGCGACGTTATGCTTACCATTTCATTCTCATTTATTTTGTTACGAGTTACTTTTATATTTTAGTATTTATTCATTCATTCATTCATTTATTCATTCATCCGGTACTCGTAATTAATTCATGCATTATGATCTTCAATTCATCAATAAAAAAAATAATCCAAGTTTCATCCATTCATGCATTCATGATTACGAATTTGTATTCGTAATCTTCAAAATGCATCATCAATATGCAACATCACTCGATTGTTTTAAATGTTATTGCAAGAAGTCAAACTTAAAGGTCTGATAATTGTCCTAATTTTAGTTCTTGACAATCTTATCCTGATGTTTGCAATTATATATATATATATATCCAATTATATCCAGTTTATGTGCAATTATTTGTATCCAGCCACTATTTCTTTCAAATGACTATGACCTCTCATTTCTAACCTTTAGCCTTGATCTGCTTGTTATTTTTATTTATTGACCCCATTGTTTTAAGTTCATTATTATATGTCACATCCTTCACATTCTGAGTTATATATTTTTAAATTTTCGTTGTGATATTTTCACACAAATATGTACTTCTTTGTTTAAGACCTTGATTGCTAATCGTTATGACTATTTTACTGTATATATCTTTTATGTATTTTTTAAATATTCATATTTTTTAACCTCAGGACCATGATGTAAAACAGTTTTTAACTGATCTTGTCATCCTGAATAAATATGTTTGAATAAATAAATAAAATAAAAGAATAGATGAATATATATATATTTATTGCCTTTGACGTGACTTTGATATTCCCTGTATATTCTAGCACTGATATCAGCACATCAGACCCTGGTTGGGTAGGTGCGTGGTGGATAGGGTTCGTCATAGCCGCAGTTCCCGCTTTCCTCTTCGGGATTCCACTTTGTCTGTTCCCGCGGGAATTACCAGGTAAGTTATTCTTATTTATAGTCCATTTTGAATTATCATCGTTATGGTAAGTTATCAGATTCCATTCAAGATATTGTAGCTTAAAATCATAGAAATTCGTGACAGGTAATATCGATGTTTTATTTTTTCTGTACCGTATTTAAGAAAAATTAATCTCACATATCACTTCGGTCTCATGTCGAATTCGTTCTATTCGTTCGTTTTCGCGAAAGAAAACAATACTTTTTGTATCATTTTCATTTCTGTAAAAAACTTTGAGACATCTAGCTGAATAAGACTGATAGAAAGAGAGAAATATGGTATTGTTCATCCCCTAACCTCGGATACACTTCGTATCGTTTAAAAGAAATTCAACAATTCACACAATAAGATTTGTTAATCTAGAGCCGGTGAGTGCAATTTGCATGTTATGAAGTCGTGAATCAGTCGCTCTGTGACTTTACAGTGTAAAATTTGAGCCGGTTGGTATAATTATATGTATTGAAAGTTTTTTGTTTTTTGTTTTGTTTTGTTTTGTTTTTTGTAATAATTATTAATGTTAATACTTCACGATCTTTTTTTTCAGATACTGCCAGAATACGAGCAGGTAAAGAAAGTCAGGTACACGCACGAGGAGGGGCACACGAAACGGAACGACCAGGCTTTGGTTCACGACCAACCGACTTCATCATCTCACTCAAATACCTTGCCGTTAACCCGACAGTCATGTGTACAATCTTAGGTATAAAATGAGAGCCGATTGGATTGTTTTGGGTTTTAATTGAAACTGAAATATTAGAAAGCTTATTACACATCACCGTGGTGTAGAATTTTAGTGTAAAAGGTTACGGAAAGTGAACGTAGTTTGCCGAAGATTTTGTCTTCTAACGTCTCTTTGAGCGTTATTGCACCAACCCACAGGCGAAAAGATCGAGCTGTCTTATATAACTTCCCATGTTCGGTCCGTCCTTGGAGTCATGCACAAGTTTGGCAGTATTTTGTGTATCCTTACTGCTTAAAATGTTTACTCCTTTATCTTTTGTCATTTTTTAAATTTGTTTATCATTTTACTTTCACTTTCTTCTTATTACTACTTTTGACCGGTCCTTTTAGTTGTTGACAGGCCCCTTTAGTGTATAAAGACCGCCCATACCGGCCCATGGGGAAAACTCCCCAACTGCCAATGACCAATATCCGCTCCTCAGTAACGGAAACATGATTCATTACATAAATATTTCTTCAAACGAAATGGGTCCTTCTTGGATGATGTTTATGCTTTATACTTGATTTACTCAAGTGGATCGCTAATACAAAGCGAGTTTTCCTGCTTGTATCATAATCAACATTTTATTCTGTGTAATATTGTGCTTTTGTACAGAACTATTTTTGTTTTTTTTATTCTGTCTCATTTTCCTATCTTTAAAAAAATGTAGGCATCTGTGCAGACACCATGCTTGTTTCTGGCTGTGCAGCCTTCATGCCAAAGTTTACGCAGAATCAGTTTCGACAGACTGCGAGTTCAGCAAATTTCCTCATTGGTAAGTGGACTTGATTTCGTAAAGCGAGAGGTCTCTCAAATATCATTTAGCATCACTTACTCAATTTGGAACGCAGGGAGTCGGGGAGCCTCAGACTCCATCCAGCTTGCCATCTCCCGCTAAACTCTACAATTGAGTAAATAATTTTACCCAATATTGGGTAAAAGATAACTTGCATGTTTGCTGAATAAAACTTTACCCAATGTGAGATAGAATTAGCCTCACACGCATTCATTTTACCCGGCACTGGGTTAATTTCTAACAAAAGTAATTGAAAATAAAATGCATTTTACTCAATATTTAAAACTCAACCCAACAAGTTACGTGCACCTATTACAAAAATGAATTTACCCATATAAATACCCCCCCAAAAATTGAATTTACCAGATATGTGATTAAGTTTTAAAGCGAAGCACATTTTAGCCTTTTCTTTTTTTTACTTCAAGACCAAAAGAAGTTAATACAATATCATTAAATATTATGAAGTCATAAATTACCTTGCCCTCCAAACTCTCCAATGTATCAACAAACAAGCTCTGAGTCTTCTTGAAAGTGTTGAAGTTGGGGGAAATGGGTTATAGTCTCAGTTAGGTAACTGCCCATGTATACAGGCAACTTGAAAAGTCAAAATCATGGGTATTTCATTATGACTTCGATTGGAACCAGAGTCTTCCGGTTACAAAACCACTAATACTCTAAACCACTTTATTCCATCTTATCTTTCAAACCAACAGGTATCGCGATGCTTCCCGGTCTCAGTGGGGGTGTCCTCCTTGGGGGTCTCCTAACCAAGAAATTCAACCTTAAAGTCCGGGGTATGCTGACTTTTGCTATTGTCTCTGGTTTGGTCGCCATTGTGCTATTGGGAACTGTGCTTCTGCGTTGCCCACAGCTACCAGTTATTGGTGTCACCGCCGCTTACGACGGACAGAAGTAAGTCTCCTCTTCTAATAAGCTTATTGTTTTGATTTCTTTTCTGAAGATACATTGTAGGCAATATTTAGAGTGAATCAGGAAAGAGAATGGCGTAGTTTCAAAGTGTAATTATTATCAGACCTGTAGGTTTTGCCTTTAGGAAGCCTCCCGAAGTCGCTGACCCCTTTCATTTCTGTTGGCCTTCCTCTTTTCCTGTGAAATATGAACTTTTCTTAAAGGATCACTACATAATGATTTTCACTTAGAAAAGAAAATCAAAGGAAGGGTTATGTTGAAAAGAAAATAGTCACCGCCATGTGGGTGGGTAGTGTTGATTTATAGATGATGGTGCTGATGATGATGATGAGAATGAAGATTGTGTATTAGTTATGGTTGTGGTGGTTGAGATAGTTATGATGATGTAAAATTTTGTAGGGTGATTATGACTATAATAATGGAATTTAAAGATGATGTTGAACCCATAGGTGGTGGTAATGTGCCATTGATGATGATTATGATTGTAAAGAATGATGGTGGTGGTGCACATGATAATGATGATGATGATGATGATGAGAATCTAATCCAATCCTAATATTGTTCAATAGAGTGCCTTGTGGCAATGGTGATGATGATTGTGCACAAAAAAGAACAAGAACGAGAGGAAGAATAAAGAACAAGATTTTTAAATGATGATGACTAAAATAAGGACCTTAATTATAATCTCTCCTCTGGTTTAAATATGTAGGAATTAGTTATTTAAATCATGTGTATTTTGATATCCCTTTTTTTTTTCATTTTAGTATGGTGATTTTTCCTAGCACTTAGTTGTTTTTTCCTTGTTTTCGTTTTGTATTTTATATTTTTCATACATTTGTCATTGACTTTCTAATTCTCTCGCTGGTAGCCTGATGGATTATCATGAAGACAAGCGTTTGGACGATGTTTGTAACATGGGCTGTCACTGTAATACCGAACAGTATAACCCTGTGTGCGTAGAAGGAGGCATTGCCGAGTATTTCGACCCATGCTATGCTGGATGTAAAACGGATTATGGGAATGGGGTAAGTGATCTGCTTCACCTGTCACCATCAAATTCTGTTACAACTTATATTCAGTGAATCACAGAAATAATTTTAAAATTTTCTTTATAACCTTTATGAAGATTATTCTAGTAATGTGAAAATTGCTGTATTAGGATAGATGGGTACGTTGTCGATGTTGTTATCATTATCTAATTTTCCGTTCTTAACATTATTTTATCTTAGCTGGTTTTAGTAGGTAGTCGAAACGATTCACATAATGGAGCTACTTCATTTATGTAACTTCATATTTATCTTTAGTCTTTGGTGAGTTGGGATCACATAGCGGGGGGGGGGGGGGGGGGATGGGGGATGAATCTCTCCCCCCCCCCCACACACACATTTTGAAGTGGACTCATTTCATGTGTGTACATAAATATGTACCATTGGGTTAATCATTCCCCCCCCCCTCCCCCCGCCTGGTATATGAGGAACGGTCTACGCTAAAGATTTCAATTATTATCCTCACAAGTGAAAAAGATTAATATGTGTTTCTGTATTTAGGTTTAAGTAGTTTAAATTTAGAATAAGTGGTATACTAAATTTACTATAATATGCTATGCTAAATACTAGATTTAGTATAGGTGGTATATGTATTATAGTAACATTGTTAAGCGCTTTGAAGTATTTATATAACGTGCTATATTAATGTAATATCATTATTATTATTATTATTATTATTATTATCATTATTATTATCATCATTATTATTATTATTATTTTATTATTATTATTGTTATTATTATCATTATTATTATTTTATTATTATTATTATTATTATTATCATTATTATTATTATTATTATTATTCATTGGCGGGTAACGATTTGGATTCATTTTCTTGTCCTTTACAAATCAGGTTAATTGTATGAGTCGTAAACAAGTTGGTGAAATCACTAACAATCCAATTGATAGCAAGAAGAAAGTAACATGTTGTTGATGTTGTTATTAAACTAATAATAAACTGAATTTATTGGTCACGGAAGATCCAAAATGTTCAGTAGCACCTTCAAACTTTCTTTAAAAAAAAAAAATTGTTATTCTTTATGAAGTTGGAAAAGGTTGGTTCCTTTTGTTGGCGTGCCATATAAGCAAATAATTCGTGAGTGATTGCAAGTAGTTTTACCAGTTTGCGGCTATATTTTTTAGTCTTTCCAGATCCAAGTAGTCATTTTCCAGGTTGCATCTATATTCTTTAGTCTTTCCAGATCCAATTAGTCGTTTTCCAGGTTGCATCTATATTTTTTAGTCTTTCCAGATCCAATTAGTCAAAGGACATTATAGACATAAAAGAATTTAGTCTCACTTTGCAAGTTGTCCATATGCAATGTGAGATCTCATGCAAAATTTCTTTCAAACCATACAGCTGGGGCAGCAAATTGAGACGCCAATTTGAGTTGGAGATGAAAAGCTCCGTTTTTAAGGATAATCACAAATACTTTCGAAAAATCAGCCTAAAAAGATCTAACCATAAATTGAAATAATTCCAATGACCTTTCCTAAATACCCTTGAGGAGAGCTAGCCGAGAAGGGTCGATGGCTCCATATGTGATTTGGTTTCATTCATTTTCTAGCGCAAAAGAAAAAGGCCAACGACAAAGAATTACTTCTCAAAACCGGCCTTCATGACCAATCCGAGGAAATTATACTCATAACTCTGTTAATTAACATAAATCATGAGTGATAGAACAAAATAACTGACTTTCAACTGATGGTATCAAAATACACTCTTGGCAGTGGCGTAACAGCCGCCATGCAGACACACTTTTTAAAGAAGAAAATATATTTTAATTAATCAGTTAGTAAAAATTCTGAATATATATCTGTCATAAACAATCATCATATTTTGGAATTTCTATTTGAAAATGCTATTGAAAACAAAAAAGTAGTTATTTTTGGCTCGCTCGCTTCGCTCGCTCGTCAAAATCGTAGGATTTCCATCCAAAAATGCGATTAAAATCGAGAAAAGTGGTTATTTTTGGCTCGCTCGCATCGCCCTTTCGGCATATTTTTGAATTTTTATTCGAAAATGCGATTCAAAAGCGAAAAAGTGATTATTTTCTGCTCGCTCGCTCGCTCCGCTCACTCGCAAAATAGATATAAAAATGTGTGTTAGAGGGAAAAAATTGTTTAAAAAGTTGTTCATCCCCCACTCCTCAAATTGGATTTACGCCGGTGGAGCACTACCGTCCTCCTAAAATGCAGTCCTAGCTACGCCACAGATTCTAGACATAGACTAGTTACCGGGAAATTTTGGGCTCTGTCCCCCTGATAACAGGTACCTGTTACGCCCCTGACTCTTGGTCCACCAAATCTGTCGTTTCTACTGAAAGTGAAAAGAAGTTCGATTGTCGGTATGTGTGTGGTTAAATTCCATAAAAAGCGGTATAGAGTTGGCAAGTATGTTATTGATATAATCTGTCATATTTTTAAACATTATTTCCTGCCATCAGACGTACGGTGACTGTGAATGCCTGCGTAATTTCATCTCAGCCAACTTGACCGCCTCGACCCAAGTCCAACACGGTCAGTGTGAATCGGACTGCTTCCTCCTTCCCATCTTTGTCGTTGGTGCTGCTTTCCTGCTCTTCTTCCATTTTCTACCGGGAGTGGCGCTTGTCAATACTCTCCTGAGGTGACATTCACGTTCAGTTATCTCATTGAGGCATGTACATCATCCGCGTAAACAAAAACGTAGAAAAAAGGTTGTTTTCAGCACCAGGCGGGTAAAACGGGGATCCACTTAAGGGTATCAAATCAGGAAAATCTGGGAAAAGGTTATTAAATCAGGAGATTATGATGCAATACTTGCATAAAATCCCCGTTAAGGGTATGAAAATCGGAGATGTAATACATTATTTCTCTGTTTAGGGTATCAAAATCACTCCTACTTCCGTCATACTTTAGGGTGCTTTTCAGAAAGTGATTTACGTGGATGATGTACAGGCCTCAGTGAGACACCCCCGGGATCCACACTCAGCAGAATATTCCTTTCTCCCTCCTCCCCTCCCCCAGCTCATCCTTACTTTTTATGGTTATTTTACAGATATTTCTTTGCAATAGACTGTCATTTTTGTGTTTGTTTTTCATTCATATTTGAATGTTCTTTTTACTACTTACAAATGTAGGAAAATCTAATCATTGTTTTGAAACTTTCTTGTGATATATTTCATTTTTGATTGCGTTAAGCCAGGGCAACATAACTCTGTGCTGAAATGATTAAGTGTAATGCAGAGAATGTTTAAGCAATATATTCACAATATAACGCCACACATCTTTGGCAAATATGAGGCGGAAATTATGACAAATGTACTTGGTAACAATATTTTCATTATGATTTTTGTTTTCAGATGTGTTCCAGATTCACAAAGACCAATGGCTCTTGGGGTCAACTCTATTTTGAACAAATTATTAGGTAAATTCACCTTTCACTTCTATGCTTGTCGTCACATGCAGGTTTTGCACAGGGTTTTTGCACACTGTAAACTTAAATTGTAAACGCTGAAATAAATTTCAAACAAGCAAAAACAAACAAAAATTGAATCCTTTGCACTGTCATTAAAGTGAGAATTACGCATACAACCGATCTTGGTGAAAAGCACATGCATATACAGAAAAGGATATACGGGACTATACACATAAAGTTTGGGGCCAAATACTAAAGTTGCTTCTTGTCATATTTTAGATAGGATGGCATTTGAAGAGCTTTCTATTTCAAGGGATATGTTTATTATGATGCTCTTCCATACTAACATTAAATATGATTAGAAATGTCACACAATTGTATTTCACCTTTCCCACAACTCAAAATTTCTCTTTAAACTATGCCATTCTTGTGACTTTGTAAGAATGGGTTTTCTACATAAATCTTACGTACAGAGTATAGTAGGCCTACTGTTGTTTTTGTTGAAGGAGATGATATACCTACAGGGCTCGTAATGACCTTACAACATTTTCCTGTGCTCTCTTTATCTTCTTGTTGACCTATTAACAGGTTGACACTAACCGCTAATTGATTATTGAAAGGCATGTAAAGCAGTGGCAAAAGTCAGAATATTGGAGAAATAGAATTATTTCAGTGTAGTTTATATATTCATCTTAATACTTATCATGCCCTCTTCCCCATTGTGCCAGGTGCTACACCCGGTCCTATCCTGGTTGGTGTTATGATGGACGGAGCATGTCTTCAGTGGCAGCAGACCTGCAGCAGTGAAGGTAACACAGAGGGCGCCTGTTGGATCTACAATGATGAGAACCTGTCATGGCGGATGTTTGGTCTAGGTCTCATCATGAAAGTCGCAGCGGTATCGCTCTTTAGCCTAGCACTCTTCTTCTACCGACCAGCCACCAGCGGTAGCGGTGACGCTATGGACGAAGCCAACGAAGCAGTAGCCGTTGCGGGATCTACTGCTGCGTCGGGAACCGAAGCAAGCCCCGCACGGGCTTCGCCTAAAGAGGAAGTCGTTCCACTAGACGGAATACAGTCCTACAAAGAAGGTTTAGAGCGAGAAGAGGACTGTAGGTAGTAGTAATTCAAACATCTCTGCAGGCATGTATTCTTCATATTTTTCAGCGATAAGCACAAACAGTTGGACTTAGAAACCAATCCTTTTCATCTCTTCATAGGATCTTTTCAGGAATAGGGTAGTAACCCCTTCTGTTTGTATATGGAGTTAGATCTTACAGATCTAATAATATGCCGACTATTGTAACAATATGAATTTTTCTGAATTTGGCTGACTCGTCCCGAGACTCATGCGTCTGTCTTGTCTGCTTCGAGGTCTGTCCATCATCCATTCACAAGTCAAAGCAAATAATCATTTCCATTCTTCTGATACAGCTTCTCTTTTGTATCTATTGAGAATTTGTTCCCAGGTGGTGCTTTCTTGTACTGGTTGTATAACATTTGATGTGGTTGTAATTGGATTTTTGTCAAGATGAGATCCATTTTTACTCCTACATTGTTTTTCGTGAATATTGCACATTGCAGCTGATGTTTTGCAATGTCATTCAACCAATTCCCAATTATTCTGTACCGCAGAAAATGGCTGCTACAGAAAACTAAATGGCTGTTGCACATAATGTGACTTCTTTGAACTAGAAGGAATTTCTTTCTTTCTTTTTTTTTTTTATGCCTCCGCCCACCGTAGGTGGTTTGCCGGAGGCATTATGTTTTCGGGCCGTCCGTCCGTCCGTCCCGTTTTGTATGCATATGGGAGGGGCAATGATCTGATTAGATTTTTGGGTCTCGAGGTCAAAGGTCAAAGGTCATAGAGGTCATTATATACATGAAAATCGCTTGGTCTTGCGATAACTTAACAATTCTGTGACGGTTCAACTTCAAACTTTGCTCATGTATGCATATGGAAGGTCTCATGATGGTGTCATTAGATTTGGGGGTCACAAGGTCAAAGGTCAAGGTCAAAGATGTCATTGTATACATGAAAATTTAAAAAAAAATCACCATGAATGTGCCATATATTTCTGACCTGGCAATAGCGGAGGCATAAATTTCGACCGGTCGAAGATTCATCTAGTTTAAATTTCAATTCAATTTATTTATTTCATAATAATCACATGAGTTTATATACACAATGAAAAGTGTGAGAATCTGACACCCTATAAAAGCCAGTGGCTCGGCATTAAGGGGGATATTTCTGTGAATCTTTTTTTTTTTTTGAGGATTCTCGACTTTTGCTGACTTTTACCACCTTTATTCAGATATTTTTTTTGTATTCCCCCACATTAATGGGATATGTGCACCATGTGAGTACTGTCAGTAATTTTTTTTTAGAAAACACATGTGATCACTTGGTGAAATTTCAGAAGATATGTCGAACTTTACAATTTATGAGTATGAGAAATGAAAAAATAATAATAAAAAGTGATCTATTTTTTGTGTTTAATGGTTATATTTTTAATATTCCATCAACTAGCTCATTCATTGTGAATAAAATCATGCGTGTAATGAATTGTTTGATAAGTGTTCCTTAGAACGTTAAATGAATCTGTTTATTTTCTTTCATCTAGATGAATTAGCTCTACATGTAGATTCATTATTCTATGTGTGCGTGTGTAAGCATTGTAGCTTCATGATTCTTTAAAAATATTTACAAAGGTTCATGTACCGTATGTGTGCATCAATTTCATACTGTATTATAGCCATTGTAGTTTTGTTTGTGTTGACTCGTTTTACCTTTTTTTGATACGGAATAATGATACACTGTATGCTTGATTTCTAGAAAGGAAATCAAAAGTTTTAAACAGATAAGACTCCAAATGCGGTTTCAGAAGGATCTAGCTCATTGCATTATTTGAATGGTCAACAATTACGTCGTCAACCTATAGGTCCGGATATACGCCAGCCATTATTTCACTTTCGCTTTAATATTTTTATTTTAAAATAAAATTAATGATTTCTCAGTTCGTTATGATTCATGCCGCAGTAAGTAATGAACATTTGTATGGCCGGCCGAAGGGGTCAAAAACATGTCAATAGAAAACTGGCAAAGGAAGGTCTAAACTTTGAACGAATAATCATGTCAATTTCAGACGATGGTCAAAAACTGGGAAAGAAAGTTCGAAATATTAGGCGATGGACAAAACCTGGAAAAGAAAGGACTGAAATTAGAACAAGCATGTCAATTCTTTGTCCATCGTCTGAATTGACATGTTTTTTACTCCGTTGACCACCCATACATTTGGCCTCAGCAGAGTTGCTCCTGAGTTGTCATATCAATGTTTTGTCTTTACGCCTTTGTTCCACGGAAAGTAGATTTTTTTGGTCGAATGAAAAACCCGGGCAAAGCCTTGGGGTGATAGTATTCGAGACCTTATTCAACATTTTCAAGGGGTTGCGGATTGCGCCTGCACCATGCTGCCACCTTGTGGCAAGACCATCAAGTCATAGTTTTCATGTTATAGGTCCTTATCGGCGCCGCGATCATGACCATTGCCTCAATAGAATGCAGGTAACTTCAGGAACTATAATGGCTGAAGTGTACTACTTGTGTTGTGGCAGCGGTTGACTTTTACTGCCATGCCTTAATGCTCTAATAGCGCCCCTTTTGTGGGTACTTGATGATGATGATTCACCGCGTTTGTACGGCGCCATAATTATGTTTGATAACCATTCAAAGGCGCAAACTTGACCTTGATAGTACATTTATCTTGATACGGTGATGCCTTTTAGAGAATAGACCGGTAGGCAGGCCTTACAGCGTATATGCACACCGAATTTAGCGGTTGCTACAAGAGGAGAAAATGCTGTTCGATTTAGGAATGGGGATTATAGAGATTAAAAGAATAAAATGATTGTAATAATGCGGATGCAAGGAACACGTGCTCCTTTCCGTCATGCGGTAAAAATCTTCAACTTATTGTGCTTCCTTTAATCATCGTACCACCTCCCCCTAGCTCCCCCGGTGGAAAATCCTTGGCCTGTCCCTGCGTTAAGAAGTGAAGCATTTGGGAGGCGATTTGTTTCCTTGGAAATATCTATATTTTTTGTCTTTGGAAAGATACTATATAGGAGCTTTGTTGTGTACAGGTAATTGTAGCCTTGATGCAATGGTATGGCCAATTAATTGATTGATTTACTGATTGAATTGTTAATTGATTCAAGTGTCTTCCTTAACTAGGAAAAAGAATGAGTTCGGAAAGAGCAGACTATTCCAGTTATCAACAAATTTAATTCAAAGAAATATATTCATGCAAAATATTTTGTTTAGAAAATGGAGTGGCCCCCCATAATTTTTCAAGTGATGAAAAAAAGAGGAAAAAAGAGAAAAAGAAGAAAAAAGCGGAGGAAGAAGAAAGAAGAAAGAAGAGGATGCTAAAAGAGAGACCTGGGGCTTGCAACCCATATTTGTTCATTTGAAACGTCAATAAATTCACCTATGTGTCATCTTGCCCCCCCCCCCCCATCAAAATACCCTGGCGCCGCCCCTGGAGTGTATTATGAATTTTCTAATTGTGCTCTTTTCCTTCTACTGAGAAGAATTCGTGTTTATCAGTCATTTCCCCATTATTGCCAGTAACCATCTGAAATGTAAGTGTAATGCTGAACAGGGTTGTTACTAGAGCAAGTATGAACCCCCCCCCCCCCCACACACACACACACACACGCACACACACACACAGACCATCCTTCAGGTCATTATGTCTGTAGATTTTGAATATTCTAATTTGTATGCGAAATTGAAATTGTGAAGATACCTTTTTTGATTATTGCAAAATTCCTTTAAAAGTCGTTCACTCTCAGAAAAAATTATTACGTTGGTTAAAATATAAATTAAGCGACCAACTGATGGTTTAAGAAAATTGTATTTAAAACACATCGGGAATTTTTTTTTTTAAATCAGCAGTTGGTCAGTTCATATTCTAACCGACCTAATGATTTTAATTTTTTTTTTTTTTTTTTTTGAGATAGAGAGAGAGAGTGTGTGTTGGAAAATTTGACCCATACCCCATCTACTCCATCAAAATATTCGTGTAAACGCATTATCTTCAGTACAGAATATACCCATCGAAGTTGTCCTGTATACCTTATCGTCACATCACAAACAATGACGTCATCCCCGTTTATCGCACATTTTTCACGAACGAATTTGAAGGAGGGGCAAGAGGGGTGACCCTCCCGACAGATTTTTGACAATGGAAAATATGACGCCACCCCCCCCCCCCGCCCCCCTCATGTGGCAAAACAGGACTTGTCTTGTACTGTTTTTTTTTCCCCACTTATATCTAGAATTAGCGCCTTGCATGGTAGCTCCTTCAGCCGGGGTAATAATATTAACTTTGTAGAGCGCAGTAGAGTATATGCATATAGTAGCTGCGCTATATAAATGGACCATATTATCATTATTATCATTATTATTATTATTATTATTATTATTATTATTATCATTATTATCATTATTATTATTATTATTATTATTATTATTATTATTATTATTATTATTATTATTATTATTATTATCATTATTATTATTATAGTCAATGTTATTCATTATTATTTTTCACTTTTCATATATCTTGCAATCTTATTTACATGAAGACTGGGTTCTGTGAGTATTTCCAAAAAATAATAAAGTTCTAGTAAGTATTTGTCACTAGAATCCTACATATTACTTAATTGGAAGTTAATCATAAAGCATGGTATTTAAGTGGAAAAGGGGGCGAATCTCGAGTTTGCCTTAGGTATACCACGCCATCATATAACATTTTGTAAATCAAAACCAATTTCATTTGAAAGTTGTTATAATAAAGGTAGTCTTCCATGTTACTTTTAGCATGATGAGGAATTTAAGACCGTGGATTAATGAAAGTATAATTATTGCTTAAACCAGTGAGATACATGTAGCATGAATACCTGTTGTATCTTACTTTCCTTCCATGTACCATAGAAGAATTCCAAACAGGGAACCAGACACGCTCCAGTATTCATCTAGCCAATAACCATGGCACTGCCTGTAACAAAGTTACTGTCCCTTGTGGGCATGGATCTCTTTGCAAACTATTTTTTATTCCAAGTCCAAGTTCTTTTGTTAGTGGTGGTTAGTGGTTAGTGGTGGTTATTTACCTGATTGCTAAGAAAGCATGAATGCTTGTTAGTAAGCAACCAGAGGACCGACGGCTTAAGGTCTTCTCCGAGGGACTTGGTAATGAGGATAAATGCCTTACCAAAGGGCACTAGCGCATCGACTTGGTTTCGAACCCGGCTCGCCGGATTGCAAGACCACCGCTCTACCAACTGAGCTATCGCGCCATCCGTCCGTGACATTCATCATTCAATGGATTCTAGTTTTAAGTAGACAACCTGGGCAACCATTTTCCCCCGAATATTAACTCCTTCACAATGAAACATAAAATAGCTGAACATATCCATTACATATTTTTTCAAAATTTAGCAAATGTCCGTCCGTGACAAAACCGATCCGATCAGACTCACCACATGCACAGCTGAGTTAAAAACTACCCTTGAAACTCCCATTTGACCCATATCACTCAGATATCTTTGAGAATGTAGTGGGATTGCATGGTTGCTCTAGATCTGAGATCACATGTTAAGGGTGGGGAACTAATTATCTCCCTTGTTGTCCCTGATCAGTTATGTAGCTGCCCAAGTTGTACTATGTTCAATATCTATAGTGTTGAAGGCATCTTCCACCAAATTTTCGGGAAAAAACATTAAGTAAAGTAAAAAACAAAACCCACGCAAACACGATTTTCTTTTTCATTATCCACTTTTATGCTCGGTATTTTATTTGCATTGTTTGAGATCTTTGTCTTTCCATTCTTTCTTTGGCTTAGGCAAACTTGTTAAAATTCAACCAAACTCTCTTCTTTGCATTGCTTTTTATCTGAAAAAAAAACTTTACAAAACCCCAAAGCTTAGGTAGATAACACTTCATTGTTAAACACAACTTAGAAAAAAAAAAAAACATCCATTATGAAAATTAGAGCTCCCAGGCCATTTGACAGAAGGCTTCTCGCTATCTGTGGTGCCAGTAAAGTGAATCCCCTGTGAAGGCAATGGCGTTCAGTGATGCATGATTGAAAACTAAAACAAGTTATAATTGGAAAATATATGAATTACTATTTCATGATATGAAATTTATTACCAGTATATTATGTTGTATTTTAATATTTAAAAAAATTCAAGTTCGGTTTCATTTTTTTCTGAAACGCCAAATATATGCCTATTATGTCCTAGCTCGTCCGAGATAATTTAGTCATTTTCAGGGTCGTCAACCACTGTGATTCATATGGATTCATGAGTCTTGGAGCGTGTATTGTCAGTTGAGACACACCACGTTCAGGTCAAAGGTATATTAGATTATATTTATATCAGAGAGAAAAAAAAATCGTCAGTTGAACAAAAATCTATATTTTCGGTGTTTGTTACATGTCTGTTTCTCTCAGGTACAAATTAACAGAGAATAAATGTATTGTTATATCACGTTTAGAGTATATGAAAAAAAAAATAATAAATTGGTAGATTTCACTGTGTTTCTAATACTCTTGTGTCTGTATTCCTTATTTTGGGTGAAAGCGTGATACAATGTTCATAATACCATTACCAAGGTGGAAAAATGAGTTATTATGATCTGCCTTATCTGCTTTATAAAGGTGTTATCTCTAACTGCAATAATTTCTCTGTTAGTAATTTGCATTTAACCATGAGAGCGACTTGGGACATTTTCAGCGGTTACTTTAATATACTGGATTGCATTATTGCACATTAATCTTCCTGGTAACATTATTATTTGCCGGTGTCTTTTATTCACAAAGAGTTGAGAGTTGTGCTTCATATTCTCATTCCAAGCCTTATTAATTTGAACTCTCCGTCTCCTTTCTCTCTCCCTTATATCCCAATAGTCTTTCTACAGTTTTCTCCCCCCCCCCCCCGGCTCTCTGTCTCTCTCTCACTCTCTCTCTCTCTCTCTCTCTCTTTCTTTGTCAATATACAGTGTGTCCCAGATAAAACGAAACCGAATTTCATCGCAGAAATTCTCTATCATATTAAATTATTTCCTTAATGATATATATGTATGAAAAGCTCTGCTTCTCTACTTTTATTTGATGCATATATAACTTGTTAATATTTCACGCATGGTTGAATTAAAACAATGGAAGGTGGTGCTACCGAAATTTCATTTGCATGCACAAACTGCAACTTTGATTTAGATTTTGGAGTAATAAACGCTATTATTTTGGAAAAAGAAACACATGACCTAAGATTTCACCATTTCCATTTGATATGCCGCCTCATGCGTAAAAAATGAATGACGCATGTCAGGGAAAAAGTAATATGAAAAGATGCTTGATTTCTCCCAAATGAGTAGATAGTTGAGTTAGAAGCAAATCAGCATTCCTGATCTAGCAGCTGACAATGGACTCAGTGCTTGGGTGAATTTACACAAGCATTGAGAATGAAAAGAAACATTACAGATTGGTGGGGTACAACAAGGCTGGAAATTAAGCAAGCATCATTACTTCTGTACCTCGTACTTCTGCCACTTTCTCCTCCGACCTGGCAGTTCGTCTTCGACCAGATCGGGCTCTGTTGACATCATGAGGTTTGTTCCTTCCTAGAACATGCTTTCTAATGTTTTTCTATGACGTAGACTTGGCATTCTCTCATGGAAGGATGTTGCACACTCCCAGAATGAGCCATGGCCGTACGCAGTGGGGGGGGGGCGAAATTTTCATTTTTTTAAAACTGAATTCCCCCCCCCCCAAATGCCACCAAAAAAAGTGTGCACCAGACCCTTCAATATCAATTTCAAAAATGAAAAAGCGCCCTCGTGACAAGCTCAGTCGCTCCCCCCCCCCCCCCCGTTTCATGTTTCTTTGAACATTTTATCTATTCTTTCCCCCCCCCCCCCGGAAAAAAAATCTGCGCAAGGCCATGGAGTGAGCCCATTCACTTACGATAATCACCCTTTGATCTGTCATGTCTGTGGTCAGCTGCATCGTTAAGTCAAGCTAATGACGCTTTGCTTAATTTTTCAGCCTTTTTATACCCCAACCATCTTGGGGTGTTGTTTTTTCTAGCCACTTAGTCTAATATCGGTTGGTCTATTTCCCAGATCGTCCAACACTACTATGGCGAAACCCATTTGGTCTACAATCAGTTTGGTCTAATTTCCATTCGCTCCAATCATCACTTGGTTTAATATCCTCTTGGGCTATTTATTTTATCTAATGATCAAGTGGTCTAATTGCCACTTCGTCTACTTAGTTTTTCCTCACTTTCGTCTTATAATGCCTAGTTTACATTAAACGGTCATCGTATATGGATTAGTCTACGATTTTCCTTGCGATTTGGGGGACATCGTAGATGGCTACGGGCTACGATTTCTTTGTTTACATTATTTACGGTCATCATGCAATTTCATGTAATGGGCATCGTAGAGGGGCCAAAGACAAAGCCGTACAGAGGCTGTACGGGGGTCGTAGGGAGATCGTGCGATTTCTGCGCGGTTACAGTAACATATTTACGGAAATCGTACAGAGATCGTGCGATTCCCGTACAGAGGCTGTGCGAAGACCGCAAGGTGAAGGTGTCTTTATTGAATTTTTGAGCTCCAAAGCCTCAAAAAGGGCTCTTTCTATACCGCGCTTTTGCTCCTGATTTAATAACACGCACATAATGTTAATGTCACCATGACTTTAATTTCTTTTCAGCAAGGGAATGGTCTACAGCATTTTCTTTCTTTATGCCTTGCCCTTTTGTATGTGCATGCTGTAGCCAGGTGTAGGCATGCTTTATCAATAGGGTTGCTGCTTTGTAAGGAGCGCTGTTTTGCATTTAATTAGGACCGAGCAATGCAGTTAAATTTTGTTTTTCCTGTTGCTAGGTGTGCAGGGAAAGTTAGTAGGTGATTGGTTAATATTTTGGGTGTGTTGAGTTCTAAGCTGGAGTGGGAGTGGTATGTAGAAAAATTAAGGGAGAGCTCATTTTAACCTTGGTGAGGAAAGGTTGTGTCTAACCTCCTCTTATACTTGAGAGGCTGGCGTGTTGTGCCATGACTGGGTGTGAATTGAGGGTAGAGATTTCCTCACTAGCAAGCATTCTCAGGCTAGCATGTTTAGGAACTCTTTTTTTTTCCCGGCTGCTCACCGCACACCACCAGCGCAACACCAAGAACCAGAATATCAAGATATCCGTAAGTTGTTTTTTTTTTCTTTAGTATTTTTTTTTTGTAGAGTAAGAACTTATATAGAATTGATATGTAGAATTCTGAAAGATTGCTGTTATACATATGTAATAGGAAGGAACAAAATTAGTGAAGTTCATTGTTATACATACAAGTTGTAGTGAGAAATTGTATACCTTGTTTTATTGACATTCTGGAAGAATAATTTCTCTGATGTTTAAATGACTGAAAAAAATCGGTAAAGTTTAATTTCTTTCATGTATTGATCATCAGGCAAAATGCTAAATGTTAGATATATGAAATGTATGATCGTATTTAAAAGCAGTAAGGACACTTAATTCATTGTAATAGGGGATATTTTTTAGAATCTTATTTGGTATAATTTCTTTATACAGTCGTAAGTTCGGTCTACTGCTTAGCTGGGGCTAAGACTGTCGACTCTTGACTAGGACGTCGGCTGTGTGCCCTTCTCGTCCGTATTTCCGTCTCCGATGCCGTCTGTCTGGTCGGGACGTCTCCATTATATCGTCGATATACCAGGTCTTGATCACCGCGTTCTCCATCGCAACCGTTGTTTTAAGCAAGGCTGACAAGTGATTCAGACTGTTAGAACTTTCGTCAGTTGTTCATGCTTACGCATGTATTGGTAAAGTGTGATCGACAGAATATTTGAATTCACCATCGAAAATAGGACTCAAAGACAGTGGTGCATTAAGAAAGAATTGTTTACTTTCCTCAGTATGATTTAATCAATCTTCCTAAATGACTGAAGAAAACCGCAATTGGTATGTGAACGTATTATTCTGATGCATGCAAACAGTATTTTCTTTTAATGTAATACTTTATTGATCGCTGATCGTTGAATTGTGATATGTGATGAATTATTGATGCATAATCCTGTGAACGGAACTGACTTGCAAATTTGAAGAGACACAAATAATAAACAATCAAGCTGATATAATTAGATATAAATCTTTCATAGTTTATTTGTGAATTATTATGCAGTATTTTTTTTTGTAGTTAGTTACTCTGCATTCCACATAAATTTCTTTCTTATAAAATCACTTCATAATAGTTTACTTTTGTGGTTAAAAAAAAAAGGAAGCAACAAACAAGTGACAGTTAAGCATAGGCCTACAAATTATAGAAATATAGAAGTTTCTTTTTGTATATCTGTTGGGCAAACTGTTTTATTAATTTGTTGGCCAAATAATTGGGCAAACTCTCAATTTTGACCTACTATTGGTCGAAATTTTGACCATCTGTTGGTGTTTTGATCAACAGTTGGTCAAAATTTGGACCAACAATTGGTAACAATGTTTGCCCAACCCTTGTTGGTCGAAACTTTTGGCCAACTGTTTCGTATGATCAGTAAAGTACCAACGTTGGTCAAAAATTGGTTTTATACAATGTTATATAATTCTAAAAGATATGTTATATGATTTGTTGAGATCAGAATGTAGAGAATGCAGGTCCATACAAACATTTTTGAAATCTGTGTTAATCTTTTTAAAAAGTTATCTTTTCATGATTGTATTAACCAATGGAAAATCTTCATATTTTGTGTTTAGTGAACGATGGACATCCGTCAAGGTAGACATGGTAGAAATAGATAAACAGACATTGCAGGCTCTATTCCCAGTTTTATACATTATAATATAATTAGCACCTTCCACCACGAAACAAGAATTATCAGGAGCATTGCGAGTTTTAAATCAAACAGATATGAGCTTGGAGTTGAGCATTTTATTTTGCCATCCTGGTTTTATGGAGGGGCTTTTAGATTTTCTAATAATTAATGCTCCATATAAACATTTATTTTAAATAAAAAGGCACGTTAATATATCCGCATCAATTCTTGCAATAAGCGTGTCGTAATGTCCAAGTGTGACACGTCTCATGAGCCACAGCTTCAGCCAGACCATCCTTTCCCGGCGTCCATGTCGGACTTCCTGTTCTTCCAAGATAACAAGGCCTGCAATTATCTCCTCTTGTTCCCTTCTTCTAATTTTCTCAACTGCAAGTGAAGCCAGAGAGGTGGATGAACGGCATCTTCATCGGTGGCGAAAACGGAAAGATCCGACACTTCTGAAGATGGCCTATACAGTGTGTATCAATAAAAACACTTTTGAACCAATTATAAAAATTATATTTCACAATATTTCGAAGAGTTTTTCATTTTGATAGATGCACAGGGGCTCACCTATCAAGTGCCACTCACAAAACAAATTTTAATTCACGCTTGGCCGAACACTGACTGTTTTTGTTCAGGGTGTGAAAAATGACTTGCGCCAAAATGAAAGAAGGAGGACAATAATAAACCAGCGGTCTAAATAAGTACTCCCATTCAAAGAAATTGCTCTTTGCCACAGAGTTGCCCGACCGCCTGACAGGTTGACTGACTGATCGATTGTTTGGGCATTTTATTTGTCAATAACTTGATCAATCAGTTTATTGATTGGCTGTTGATTAAACTACCTTATTGATTGATTGGTTGGCTGAATGACTGACTGAATGGTTGATTGATTGATTGATTGATTGATTGATTGGCTGTTGATTAAATGATTACCTTATTGACTGGTTGATTGACTGACTGACTGAATGGCTGAATGGTTGGATGACTGACTGATGCATTGACTGATTGATATATCAGTTGTGCCTAATTACAGGAAAGAGGGACTATTAAACAAGCAGTCCGTATAAGTACTCCTATTCAAACAAATTACTCTTTTGCATACAATTATGATAAAGTTTCGGTAGTCTAGGAAGCTTAAATCAATTTTTAATTTAGTGATTTCACTGCTGTATGCATGGGTGAGAATTAATGTGCAAAAGTACATCAAGATCTTTAAAGCACACAATTCACAACTCACAGACACATCAAATCTGCATGCGAGTCATTCAGTCAAGAATAAAAGTACCAAATTAATAACTCTTCAGATCACTCAATCAGTCAGTCAATCAATCAAAAAAATCAATCAACAATCAGCCCATTAGTACGTCAGCTGACAGATCATTCAGTCAATGCATCAGTCAGTCATTCAACCATTCAGCCAACCAGTCAATCAATAACAAGGTAATTTAATCAACAGCCAATCAATAAACTGATTGATCAAGTTATTGACAAATAAAATGCCAAAACAATCGATCAGTCAGTCAACCTGTCAGGCAGTCGGCAACTCTGTGGCAAAGAGCAATTTCTTAGAATGGGAGTACTTATTTAGACCGCTGGTTTAATTGTCCCTCTGCTTTCATTTTGGCGCAAGTCATTTTTCACACCCTGAACAAAGACAGTCAGTGTTCGGCCAAGCGTGAATTAAAATTTGTTTTGTGAGTGGCACTTGATAGACGAGTCCCCTGTGCATCTATCAACAAGGAAAAATCTTCGAAATTTTGTGAAATATAATTGTTATAATTGTTTCAAAAGTGTAACGTTTTTATTGATACACACTGTATATAGTTATCTTTAAAAAGATCATCACCCCAAGGCAGTCATACAGCAATGGTAAGGAGAACCTGCTGTTATCATGCGATGACCGCTCGATATTATGGCTATCGAGAGATAAGCGTGCGGGAACCCTGCAATAGCTGTGCGATGATCGTGCGGATATCATACGATCCTACGTTTTCTTTATGATGCTTCTTTGCTCCCCTGTTGAAAAAAAAAATCGTACGCTCGCTGTGTGATCAGCGCAAGGCCTCCGCACGATGACCCTGCGCTGATCGTACGATGCTACCTACGATGTGTTTAAGGGCTACAATCCTACGATTTGTATAACTCGGTGCTAAACAAAGTCGTAGAGGCTACAGAGACTGTGAATCCGTACGAAAAAACGTACGATCGTCATATGCCATCCCAGGGAGATCGTGCGATTAAAGGGATACGATCAGTTTATGGTCACCCTACGATGACCGTAGACCAAATGTAAACTAGGCATAAACAAAATTGTAGAGGCTACGGAGATCCTGAATCCGTACAAATAACGTACGATCGTCGTATGCCACTCCAGGGAGATCGTGCGATTAGAGGGATACGATCGGTTTACGGTCACCCTACAACGACAGTATACCAAATGTAAACTAGGCATAAACAAAATCGCAGAGGCTACGGAGACCGTGAATCACTACGAAAAACGTACGATCGTCATATGCCACCCCAGGGAGATCGTGCGATTAGAGGGATACGATCTGTTTACGGTCACCTTACGATGACCGTAGACCAAATGTAAACTAGGCATAACCATTTGGTCTATTACCAGTTTGTCTTATCAGAAAAACTAAGTGGTGTTAGACCAAGTGAGTATTAGATGAAATGGGCATAGCCTAACTGGAAATTAGATGAAATCGTAAATGTGCTAAGTGGCAATTAGACTAAATGGTGTGGGAGAAATTAAGCTACTTTTAATTCTACTTGTTTTCTAGCATACCTCATCCATTTTTTACATTCAGATATCATTATAAAAGAGAAAATTATGAATTCTTACGTAAAGTGTTTCTTTTTCCAAAATAATTAAGTTTACTATCCTAAAAACTAACTCAAAGTTACGATTTGTGCGTGCAAATGACATTTTGGTACCACCACTTTCCATTGTTTTAATTCAATCACGGATGAAACATGAATGAGTTATACATCAAATGAAAGAAGAGAAGCAGAGCTTTACATGTATATCTCATCAAGGAAATTATTCATTATGATAGAAAATATCTACCATAAAATCCAGTTTCCTTTTTTCTGGGACACACTGTATCACTCATCTTTCTCTTTCTTAATTGTGTCCCTTTAAGTCTCCACCCTTTCCCCCTCCTTGAATCCTTCACATCCTCACTTCCTACTTCTCTTCCTTCCCCTCATCTCTCTCTCTCTCTCTCTCTCTTCCTTTGTTAATTTATCACTCCATCTTTCTCTTTCTTAATTTTTCTCCCCTAAATATCCACCCTTTCTCTCTCCTTCCTTGAATCCTTTACACCCTCACTCTTTTCCAACCTCTCTTCCTTCTCCTCAACCCTCTCTCATGCTCTCTTTCTTTCCCTCCCTCTCTCTCTCTCTCTCACACACACACACAAATTCTCTTGCAACAAGAGAACAATGCCCGTGCCTTAAGTTATTTCCATTAAATGCAGGTAAACTATTTTGTCCCTCGTTAAGATTAATTCTAAAATATAGTGAATGGTTAAAAGAAGAATGACTTCTTTCCATTGTCACTTACTTCCAAAAACAAAAGTACAAGAACTTGACATATAGTGCTAAATTATAGCAAATACAGTATTCAAATATTCCATGAAGCAATACTTCACTTATTGATACACATTGTGGTTTTTTTTTTCCTCAATAATTTACACTAAAGTCTCTGGAATCCAGAAATCAAATGAGATTGCGAGTGTACAAATACGACATTTGGTCCTGCGACAATTGTACCTGTCTTAATTTCTCCGGAGACAACTGGTTAAGGTTGTGGTTATGATAGGGGTTTTGGTTCAGATAAGGATAAGGATTTAGGTTAGTGTTAGGTTTGGGGTTAGGTTTTATGTTTGGCTTATTGTGCAGATTTTCCATGGGAGCAATTGTCGCCAGAACAAATGTCAGAGAACTGTGAGTATATACCATCAACATATGTCAAAAAAACAGATTCATATAATAATCTTTTATTTCAACTGGCCTTTAAATCTTATTTCAAAATTTTGGAGAAAAAATGCAAAATTTCAAATAACATGATAATTGTTTCATTAATAAGGATCATATGGCCAAAAAACAAAACATTTTGTAATCATCAGCAGTATTACTTTTTCAACATCATTTTTGTTTTTGTGGTTATTTTGCTGCACACTGCACCTTGGACTAATTTTGTTTGACAAATGATCAGCAAAACTGATATTATTAATGACCAGAATAATTGCATAAACATTACATATCAAATGATACTTCAGTTCAAGATAGCAGCAGGTTAGCATACTGGTAATTAAACTACGTGTGCATCATTTGAAAATTAGCACAATTTCTGTCAATTTTATCCAATTACGGTATTCAACATCTTAAAAATGTCATTAAGTTTCAAACATGCAGCACAAATAAGATTTTAAGACATTCATCTGTTTGTAATTTTAATTTACCTTATTAATTTTCATCTCGACAAAACATTTCTAGTGCATTAGACTTCACGAAAAGACACAAAGTAATAAATCTATTTTACTTTAGTTTACTCACTTGTTACACTTTGGGCAGTTCATAACAAAACATCCCATGGTAGTGTGAGAGTAGAGAATAAGTTTCAAACATACAGAACAAATAAGATTTTAAGACACTCATCTGTTTGTAATTTTAATTTACCTTATTAATTTTCATCTCAACAAAACATTTCTAGTGCATTAGACTTCATGAAAAAATACAAAGAAATAAATCTATTTTACTTTAGTTTACTCACTTGTTGCACTTTGGGCAGTTCATAACAAAACATCCCATGGTAGTGTGAGAGTAGAGAATAAGTTTCAAACATACAGAACAAATAAGATTTTAAGACACTCATCTGTTTGTAATTTTAATTTACCTTATTAATTTTCATCTCAACAAAACATTTCTAGTGCATTAGACTTCATGAAAAAATACAAAGAAATAAATCTATTTTACTTTAGTTTACTCACTTGTTGCACTTTGGGCAGTTCATAACAAAACATCCCATGGTAGTGTGAGAGTAGAGAATAAGTTTCAAACATACAGAACAAATAAGATTTTAAGACACTCGTCTGTTTGTAATTTTAATTTACCTTATTAATTTTCATCTCGACAAAACATTTCTAGTGCATTAGACTTCATGAAAAAATACAAAGAAATAAATCTATTTTACTTTAGTTTACTCACTTGTTACACTTTGGGCAGTTCATAACAAAACATCCCATGGTAGTGTGAGAGTAGAGCATAATCATACAATGATGAAGCATGTAATGCTGATAAATGAATTTATAATGGCATATCGTGGCTGGGTGATAAAACCTTGTTATCTCAAATCTTGATGAAAATTAATTTTTTTTTGTATTAATCTCCAGGTAATCAGTCAAGTGATGTCCTGTCCAAATCCCAGCTCTCTTACCCCCAAATGAAGCCACCATGGAATGTCAAAGGGTAGGCAATCTCATAGCTTACAGTGTTTGGCAGCCAAGCAATAAATCTATTTTACTTTAGTTTACTCACTTGTTACACTTTGGGCAGTTCATAACAAAACATCCCATGGTAGTGTGAGAGTAGAGCATAATCATACAATGATGAAGCATGTAATGCTGATAAATGAATTTATAATGGCATATCGTGGCTGGGTGATAAAACCTTGTTATCTCAAATCTTGATGAAAATTAATTTTTTTTTGTATTAATCTCCAGGTAATCAGTCAAGTGATGTCCTGTCCAAATCCCAGCTCTCTTACCCCCAAATGAAGCCACCATGGAATGTCAAAGGGTAGGCAATCTCATAGCTTACAGTGTTTGGCAGCCAAGCAATAAATCTATTTTACTTTAGTTTACTCACTTGTTACACTTTGGGCAGTTCATAACAAAACATCCCATGGTAGTGTGAGAGTAGAGCATAATCATACAATGATGAAGCATGTAATGCTGATAAATGAATTTATAATGGCATATTGTTGCTGGGTGATAAAACCTTGTTATCTCAAATCTTGATGAAAATTTTTTTTTTTTTTTATTAATCTCCAGTTAATCAGTCAAGTGATGTCCTGTCCATTTCCCAGCTCTCTTACCCCCAAATGAAGCCACCATGGAATGTCAAAGGGAAGGCAATCTCATAGCTTACACTGTTTGGCAGCTATGTTTTTTCACTCTCCTGAACATTTGATTTTTTTTCTTTTCTTTAGATACAAGGTTTTGACACCCCACCGATGATATCTACCTTGGGTTTTAAGAGAAGGAATTTTCAGATATAAATTTTTGCATTCCATACCAAATGAAAGCTACTTTCAGACATTCTTAATTGCTTTTGGAAGACTGGTTGAGATTATTCATGAGTACAATGCCATGGTAGGAGCTACTATAGCAGCAGCACATCACCTACATGTACTAACACATACAACACATGGTCTACACACATGTATTTGATTGAGAGACGCCTGCCTAAAATGGCCTACCATGCTAGTGTCGATGTATGCGTCCATTACTGATATTAAAAACATCCTTGCTGGTTCATGTTTGCAAATGTATTATGGGTAACATAATATATCCTCCTACATATTTCTCAAACCCCTTCACAACTTTCACTGATAATTTTGTTTCTTTTGTTCACGTTTTTTGCTTCTGTTTTACTCAGCATAAAGAGGTAAAAACTACCTTTGGGCCTCCTAATGTTTGTGGGGATCCCTTTATCCATCAGTATCATCATCTGCTTTAACTCAGAAAGACATTACCTCGTATCATTTCCTACAGCCCTCTTGCCTTTTATCTGAAGATATTTAGTTGTAAAGGAATAAAAATGAGGATACCACCTCAGCTTCAACTAAACAAACTTTAGCAGCATTGGGCTAAGTTTCATCAAATGAACAACTCATAATTTGGAGTTACTGATATCCACCTCTTCAATAGGTGGGATATGGTCAGTGACTGGACTAACCTGACCAGTCGCCTGAATGCAAGAGCTTAAAAGGTCATAGTCTGATACCGATCGAAACACTAGTCTGTTTGTCGCCATCTGCGTCTTCATGCTGTCAGCGCAAGTCTCCTCAAAATGTAGCCGATAGTCTTTATCTGATTCCTCCTTAGGTTGGGCTGGGTAGTAAGCATCACCTGAAGCATAATCCAGAAACAACAAAGGTTAATACTTTAAAGGTTTAGAACATCAAAAATAGTTCGTTTGTCTTTATTAGATTTCAGCATTTTGCTTTAAAAGGGCACAATCTTGTTTTTCTCTTTGGTTCTTTTTCTGTAATTTATCATCCAAGTTTGAAGTTTACACTTCAAATAATTCTTGAGATATGTTCACAAGGCTAAAACTTTATTCATGCTATATAATGCTGTTATCTTGCCATATCTCAATTATTGTAGTGTTGTTTAACCAGTTCACATACATGTAATCTCAAACGTCTATTTGTTTGTATTGGAAAAGAAAGCTTTTGAACTTTGCATCTATTCCCACTACCTTGCCTATACTACATCCCTTTTCAGATAATTAAATACCTCAAAACTTCCTGATATCATCAAATTATAATTGGCACTAGATATATGTTGGAACATCTTATTGCATTACTACCAGGGGCGTAGACAGCGGGGGGGATGAGGGGTATGCATCCCCCCCACCTGACAAGGTGGGGGGGGATGACATGTACAATCATCCCCCCCCCCTCAGGTTTTAGGGAAGGATGTTTGCTTACAATTAAACTGAATTAACATGTTTAGAAATGATAGGAACAGCAATAATGATAATGATTATTATTATCATTAAAACAACAACACTAACAACAACAACAACAACAACAATAATAATGATAATAATAATAATAATAATTATAATTAGTAATGTATTATTATCATGCTTATGATAATAATGATAGTTATCATCATCATCATCATCATCATCATCATCATCATCATCGTTAATGTGACTGAAATGACGATTACTATCATAACTATATCGATCATTATTCTGATTTATGTAGTTTCGGCGCCGTCACAGTTTTTCTGAATTGGTGTAACAACAAAATTTTTAAAAAGATAAATAGCGTGATGCAAATATGCAATAATGTGTGTCATATTCTATATTCGTTTGTCACGGTGCGTATATCTTCTATTTATGTCTGTGCATTCGGGTGTATGTGTGTGGGTGTGTGGATGCATGGCCGTACGCAGCGGGGGGGGGGCAGAAATTTTAAAAACTTACATTTTTTACTGAAAATTTTCAAAAAATTCAACAAAAGTGTGCACCAAATCCTTCAATTTCATTATTTAAAATGTTAAAGCGCCCCAATGACAAGCTCGGTCGCTTCGCTCCCTCGCTTTTGAGTTTCTTCGAAAATTTTTCCGCATCTTGCCCCCCAGGAAAAAATTTCTGCGTACGGCCCTGTGTGGGTGTGCATGTGCGTGTGTGTGTATCACTATACGAAACTGATCCTCGATTTCTCGTAAACGGCAAATCATCCCCCCCAGGTGTAAGAACCTGTCTACGCCACTGATTACTACCCACAGTTTTTACAATTTCTTTTGCAACAGTATGGTTAAGCACTCATTTCATACACAAAACTAAATGAATCCTCGACCACGCGCGGTCGAAATTTATGCCTCCGCCATTGCAAGATCGGAAATATATGGCACATTCATATTGATATTTTTTATTTTCATGTATAAAATGACATCTTTGACCCTGTGACCCCCAAATCTAATGAGACTATTATGAGACTTCCATATATGCATACATGAGCCAAGTTTGGAGATGAGCCGTCACAGAGTTAAGTTATCACAAGAACAAGCAATGTTCATGTATATAATGACCTCTACGACCTTTGACCTTTAACCTTGAGACCAAAAAATCTAATCAGATCATTGTTCCTCCCATATGCATACATGTGCCAAGTATGAAGCTGCTCCGTCAAATGGTTGTTGAGTTATCGCGAGAACGAACCATTTCTATGTGCATAATGACCTCTATGACCTTTGACCTTTGGCCTTGAGACCCCAAAATCTACTTAGATCATTGTCCCTCCAATATATAAACATAAACCAAGTTTGAAGTTGATCCATCAAGTGGTTGAGTTATCGCAATCTTGAACGAACCATTTCTATGTACATTTTGACCTCTATGACCTTTGACCTTTGACCTTGAGACCCCAAAATCTAATCAGATCATTGTCCCTCCAATATGCATACATCAGCTAAGTTTGAGGTTGATCAGTCAAATGGTTGTTGAGTTATCACGAGAACGGACCATTTCTATATACATAATGACCTCTATGACCTTTGACCTTTGACCTTGTGACCCCAAAATATAATCAGATCATTGTCCATTCCATGTGCATACACGAGCCAAGTTTGCAGTTGATCCGTCAAATGGTTCTTAAGTTATCGCGAGAACGAAAACGGGATGGACGGACGTACGGACAGACGGATGGACGACCCGACGACCCGAAAACATAATGCCTCCGGCAATCACCTACGGTGGGCGGAGGCATAATAAAAATAACATTATCATGCCATTCTGCCCTTCACATTTAACAAAATCCAACTCTGTCATTTATAAATGTACTAAACTATGGAATGCTCTTGATACCCACTTCAGAAACATAAAATCGAAAAATGCCTTTCAACATAGGCAGTGTACACAGCCACACGCATGCGTCTTTACCTTACGGCTGTGGCTGTATCCCACAGAGCTGTGCTGTATCCACAGCATCAACACGAGGATAGAGCCACACTTGTCTGAATTCCCACTTATACTCTGTGCTGCGGCCATAGACATATAATAAATTTACTGAAGAAAAGCAGCACGCGCGGATATCATTATGCGAATGGCATTAGACCCCGCCTCTTTCGGATCATTTGAAGGGGCCGCTAAGCACCCGTTATTGCCATGATTGGCCATGATATCGATAACACTGTTGCATTATTCATATCTATGGAGCGTATTAGTTTTATTGTAACACTTTGATTGAATGCACATTTGTTGCGTATTTATTGTGCATTAACTGCGGATGCGGTAAGCTGATGCGCGTAATGTTTCATGACGCGTACAAACAAATGCTACTAGTTGGAAGCATCTTACAAAATGAATTATTCATTTTTGATCATGGACACTGATGGGTACTTAGGTCGGCCTTCTAATGGATCTGGACAAAATGGCGGTGCTTTAGGGGCCTGGCTGCGGCACTATTGCTAGCGCATTGCACAAGCAATGTGTACATTCATGTAACGGTGTGTTGCAAAACCCCAAAACTTGGATCATCAGGAAGGTTCTATCTCTTGAAATTCACTGACATACAAACAATACTTTTACTTCATTATTGTCACCTGCTTGACGATCAAGTGAGAATGAAGTGAAAATATTGTTTGTACAACAAGTGAAATCGAGAGATAAAACCTTCATGACGATAAAAGTTTTGCAAGTTACAACACATACCGTTGCATGAATGTGTACGCACCATTTGTGCAGTGCATACACTAGCTATAGCTGTCGCGGCACCGTGGGAATTCAGACAAGTGTGGCTGTATCCTCATGTCGATGCTATGGATACAACCACACGCGTGTCGCCGTAAGATAAAGGCACACGCGTGTGGCTGTATACACTGCCTCCCACATAAGTATAAACAAACCTTAATAAATGCCTGCTAGCTTTACATTTCCATTTTCTGTTCGTTCATTTTTGTTTTGTTTCGTTTTTGGCATTTTGGACTTCTGCTGTAGTTCTTTTGCTTTTGGTTGATATTTGCATTTAACTATACTTCTATGTTTCTTAATTTACTGTCTGCACGGAGAATCACTATGTTCTTACAAGCCACTGTTAGCCTTTTAAAGCGATTTCCCAACCACAATTCTATTGTGGATCCTGTATATAAAGGCCGCCTAATGGAGACTAGATAATAAGGAAAACTATTCCAGGGAGACAAACAGGTTTGACTGTATATGCCTCTGTACTTTAAGAAATTAATAAAATGAATTAAATTGAATTGAAATGAACTGAAAAAAACCCCTGATATTTCTGAATTTACCTCAATAATCTTTTCCCTACATACTTTAAATCTAATCAGGTTGTCTTCCTATGGTGATGCATACTAGCACCTAGTTTGAAGTTCAAACATCAAATGCTTCTTGAGATATCGCATTAATAAGGCTTACACATGAAATTTCATGACTTGATCTCTGTAACCTTTGACCATTTCAGTAAATACCCTAAATCTAATAAGATTGTCTTTTTATGGTGATACACAGTGGGATCAAGATCAAAGTTCTCTAGATATCGCATTAAAGACATACAGTTGTGGGCTTTCCTAGGGAATTTGACACCATTCGGGTGCTTACCCAGTAAAAGGTGTTGTTCATCACACAGAGTGGAATTGAGTTTTATGACCAACAGACCTTATGTAATGCTGTGTATATTCCACCCATTGCCTCATATGCCTATGGTAAAGTCATTATCTCACTTTCCCTGACCAACAATGCCCAAAGCGGGCTGAAGAATGTCTATGGTGGGACAGCTTGTTTGCTGTGCTCCAGAGATGTAGTTCTGTGCAGTTATTACCAGTGCTTTTCACAAAGTCTGGTATCAGCAAATTATGATCCACTCCCCATGAAATCTCATGATTGAGTGTCTTTAACAAAAAGGCAGGGCAGATGGGCAGATGGACAACCAAAAAACATGCCTCCAGCACCACTTTCGTTGGGTGGAGGCATAAAATCTTGAATAACTTCTTATTCAGTATCCATCTACATAGTACATAGTACATTGTTTTTTTAGCTTTACCTGGTAATAATGAGAGAACACCATCATTAATGTCACATCGAACTGGAAGATATCGTTCTGTCCCTTCAAATGCTCTCCTCCTGCAGAACTCAAAGAGTGAGTCAAAACGCTCAAACCTATCAAAGTAAATAGATGAACAACAAGTATTACCTGCAGGGACTACTAAGTTCCATTTTACATGAAAGAATACATTCAGCATCCATTACCCTTCTTTAAATTTGGTTGTGTTTTGATCATGTGGCATTTCTCAGCTAAGAATATGACCCTCTTTAATATCTATAAAGATACAGTTAGTAAAACTCTCTGCACCCCCCCCCCCCCCCACCCCACAGAAAAAAAGAAAACCTACTGGAACAGCATGTTGACTACATGTATAATTAAAATTCAACTAGCTAGAAATGGCAGTTCAATACACCCATCTCTGTCATATACATACATGTGTGCAAAGGTATCTTAGATATATATTTCTATGATACCTTTGCACACATACAAAGGTATCATAGAAAAAACAAGTAGAAATTTCATGCTTTAATCCAACTTCTTTATTTCCTTGTGAATTTTAGACGGTATTCACACCGTCTTTATCAAGCGTATGACAAACTTTTGAAATTATCCAAGAAGCATTTCAAAGACAAATGGCAATTAGTTTAAGGTATCATAGAAATATATATCTATGATACCTTTGCACACATTTATGTGTATGTGCAATGGTATCATAGATATGTATTTTTATATGACACCTAAATAAATCCCTGTCATTTGACTGGTTGTTTGATATTTATCACTTGTCCCATTGCACTATGACATCATCATTCGTGCAATTGTGGCTCCATTTACGGTGTAATCTTGGATCCATACGATTTGCTCCATTGCATGAACGCCAAGAGCCTGGCACACTACGTACGTAAAACGCTTGCGTTTGCAGTGTGCACCACGAACAGAGCGCTAGTGTATAGCGCTATATTGCAATTTGATCTATTTTTAGGTGTCATATAAAACAAATAATGTTTTTTCATTCATGCAATGTACAGAATATTTCATTCGGTGAAAGATGAAATTATTGATCCATTGCACTAATAAACATTCATTATTTGTATGCTATGATACCTTTATATACATGTACATACATGTGTGCAAAGGTATGATAGAAATATGATTTATATATATATTTAGATATATATTTCTACAAATAATTTCAAATACTTTCCTGACCACATGAACTTTGACCTACACATCCCCAAATGTAATCAGATTATCTTCCAATAGTGATGCATACTACATGTATGAATTTCATACCACAAATGCTTCTTGAGATATCATATTGAGGATAACACTTGAAATTTCACATACTGACCTCTGTGACCTTGATATTTGACCAACATACAACGTACCCCCAAATCTAATCAGCTTGTCTACCTATGATAATACATTCTAGGACCAAATATGAAGTTCATTCCTCACCGGTTCCTGAGATATCGTTTTAACAATACTAACATATGAAATTTCATATATTTGATTTCTGTGACCTTGGCTTTTGACCTACATACCCCACAATCTACTCAGATCGTCTACCTATGATGATACATACTAGGATGAAGTTTGAAGTTCGCATCTCAAATGTTCCTGAGATATCTTTTTAACAATGCTAACATATGAAATTTCATGTAATTGACTTCTGTGACCTTGGCTTTTGACCTACATACCCCACAATCTACTCAGATCATCTACCTAGGGTGATACATACTAGGATGAAGTCTGAAGTTCATATCTCAAATGGTTCCCGAGATATCTTTTTAACAATGCTAACATATGAAATTTCATGTAATTGACTTCTGTGACCTTGGCTTTTGACCTACATACCCCACAATCTACTCAGATCGTCTACCTATGGTGATACATACTAGGATGAAGTTTGAAGTTCGCATCTCAAATGGTTCCTGAGATATCGTTTTAAAGAGGCTCTGTCGTGGGTTTCATGGGGAATTTTACACCGTGGGTGCTTACCCAGTAACAGGTGTTGTCTATCACTATGAGCTTTATGACCAACCGATCTTATGTAATGCTCTGTATATGCCACCCTTTGCCCCATATGGCAAAGTCATTATCTCACTTTCCCTCACCCGAAAATGCCTGAAGCAGGCCGAAGAATGTTTATGCTGTGCTCCAGAAATGTAGCTCTATTACAGGCATTACCAGTGCTTTTTACAAAGTCTGGTGTCAGCAAATTATGATTCACTCCCCATGAAAACCCATGACAGAGCCTCCTTAAAGGGTAAGTCCACTCTAGAAGTTTCACTGTTTCAATAAAAGGAGATAAATTTGAACAGCATTTTAAAAAAGAAATGAGCAAAATCGGTCAAAGAATAAGAAAATTATACTAGACTTCATGTAAACGCATGACCGCAGACATAAACGGCAAAATTTTGGACACTTTACATAATTTGTATTATGCAGATAAAATAAATAACTGAATACAAACTGCACATTACATGTACTTTGAAAAGAGAAGACTGTGAAACAAACTAAGTGAGAAAGAAAATTGCCTAACCTAAGAAGACGCCTAAACTCGTAGACCTGCGGTGGTGGGAGATAGGTCTTGGTATTTGAAAATAGTTGCAAGCTTTCTAATGGTGTTTCCCACTGCAAATGGTAATCAACAAGAGAAAGGAAAACACAAAATTATCATAAACACAATACTCATAAGAAATAGGTCACATTTATTACTGCAAGAAAATATTCATATCAGAGTAGACTGGACAATGGTGATGAAAATCCAAGAGTAATATTTACCAGTACACTTTCAGTGACTGAATATTTCATAAAGTCACGCCCTTTAGCGTTACATGGTAATTCCACTTTCCATAGTGTACTTCTACATGTACAGTACCTTTGAAAACTGCACATACATGTAGAATATAATTACCACTAAAAAGATAATTTCTTGCTCTATATATGCTACACAATGTTATGTATGAATACTATCTAATAAAGTGTTTTAACTAATTGAATAGCTGCACACTCCATTAAAAAAAAAAAACCAACCAGGAAGGTGTGACCCCAAATCCCCATGGGGCACATGGGGGATTGTATGCATGGTGGGAAAAGATTTAATCTACAATGTATACTAGCCCTCTTTAGATATTGTAACCCATTTACAAAAATAATACCAATAACTAGATAGATTCTCAACTGCGTGCAGTAGAAATCAATGCCTCCACCTACATGTATACGAGATCTGAACGAACCATTTCTATGTACATTTTGACCTCTATGACCTTTGACCTTTGACCTTGAGACCCCAAAATCTAATCAGATCATTGTCCTTCCCATATGCATGAATGAGCCAAGTTTGAAATTGATCTGTCAAATGGTTCTTACATGTAAGTTATCGTGAGAATGAGCCATTTTCAAGTATACAATGACCTCTATGACCTTTGACCTGTGACCCAAAATCTACTCAGATCATTACCCCTCCATTATGCATGGGCCAAGTTTGCAGTTGATCCGTCAAATGTTTCTTAAGTTATGGTGAGAACAAGGGCTATTCCACAGTAACAGAATTAAACTTTTCTGTTACTAACATTTTAGAGTTTGTGTTCCTGTTTTGTACCTTGCCTTCCTTCTTACCACTTAATACTATGAAAATACATGTACTGTATGCCCTTTCTTTCACCTAAACTGTTTTATTCCAACAATTTTTTACTTAAATGTACATTCATGATATTGTGGTATACAACCTTGGTAGCAGAATTACCAGAAAATGGTGCCATTATCAAAGGACAAAAATGTCTTGTAAAATCAAATACCGAAACTGACTAAGACTAAGATGGTGGAATTCCTTCTTTTAATTCATGATTTGGTCTTTCAGGACTATTAACATGATTGTTTTTACTATAAATATGAAGTGAGCTGATTGCTCTTCCCATGTGGATTGCCCACATGCCATTTTCATGAATACAATGACCTTTATGACCTCTTACCTCATGACCACAAATCTAATCATGGTTCTTAACTCTTACAGTGCCAATGTCACGTAGATGTGACAAAGAGACTTTGCAGTTTCAATCAACATTACTCCACTTAAAAAGAAGTATATAGTGATGAAATTATGTCAAAGTTTAGAGGATGAATAGTATTTAAAATATCTATCAGCCACTATATACTACCATAGGATTTTCTTAAGAAAATTGCAGATTTTGGAAAGGATCCATTGTCACTTTTGCATAAAACAATAGCAAATGAATGAGAAATGAAAACGGAGAGGTCAAGAGGGAAGCACAGTGCTGTTTCACAATGATTTTCATGCATGACATGGAATTAAAAGGATTAGTTGGTTTCATTTGAAAGGGTAATACATTTTCTACAACTTTTGTGTACAACAGTTATTTGTATATGAGTTACTGTTGAAGATTTGCAGGCATTTGAAAAGCAAACACTGTTCATGATTTGGTAGTATCTTGGAACAAGCACAACCCCTTGGCACTGTAAGAGTTAAGTTATTGCAAGAATGAAAATGGGACGGAGGGACGTACGGACGGACGACTTGAAAACACAATGCATAAAACTGCAAAGTGGGTGGAGGCAAAAAAATTGCATGTCAATGGAAACATGTAGTATCATAGCAATACTAGCTTTCTTTACATTTTTTCTTTCTTTTTTTTTTTTTGGGGGGGGGGGGAATTAACTAAAAACTTACAATGTACATGTACCTGTGCACAACAATTCTATAACACTGGATGGCTCTGAGGTCATCATGAGCCTACTATAAGTCAGTGGCCAAGACAAGCTTACATAATCTACTAAATCTGCAAGAGAGAGAGAAATAATGAATTTGCCCCCCCCCCCCCCCCTAACAAACAATCAAGTATGCCTATGCCACTATCTACTGCTACTCTACTCCTTTTGAAAAAGCATTAAATAATCATCCTTACTTTTGTCTGAACAATTTCGGCATTGTCCTCTAGAGCATCTGGTAGCTGATCTAGACAAGAGATATAGAACATTGTGTCAAAGCGACGATGTGTAAGGTCTGAAGGAGTCAACCAATTAGACCACTCTGCCAGCGACCAAATGTCCGGAACACCACCTACTTCATGGCAAAGTGTGAGGAAGCTGCTGGCATCATTATGGACTCGTTTTCGCCACAGTGAAAGGTCTGCATTGTTCGTCACTGCACATTTTCCGAGAGTAACCATGTCTGGGTTTGTAGGGATTTCTCTAGAGTCTCTGAGTAAGAGGATGCCGCATTCCTCAAAGGTCTCCCGAATGGCACATATTCTATAGGCAACATCAATGGGTACTTCAGACTGGTGATCATGCGACAGCATGGGTGGTCTAATGCCCTGTATGTTGATCATCCTACCAAAACCCTCTGAGCTGTGCACATTACCATACTTCTTAAAGATGTCCAGCCACTCGGGGCTGAAGTCAGACTTGTCTATCTGTCCTCCAGGGAAGACTTGTGCACTCGGAAAGAAACCAGCTTTGGCATTCCTCTGCAGCATGAGAACTTGATAATCAAATGAGAATTTATTACTGCCTATGTAGTTATTGATGGGAGTCTTGGTTCTGGCTGCAATGATGAGAGTTGCTGCCTCCTTCCAGTATTTCATAGCACTTGCCATAGTTCATTAAAAGCTCTGTTGATATAGAGTGACAAAGATTGAGTAAAATATTATAATACAGTGCATAAAAAATCTAAAGAAGGAAAACTCTCACCATCTAAACATTTCAAAAACATTTTCAGCAATTTTTTGAATCTGTGAAATTTACATAGCCCAACATACATATTCTCGACTACATTGTATGGTTGTGTGCCTCTGATGTATATATTGAATATAGTGTAATCGAGCATTAGTGTGGATGTGTATTATATACAGTGCCGGTTAAAAAGACATTCCGGGTTTGCCCAATTGTGATCAAAGACTTCCAAGTCCTCCCCCCCCCCCCCCTCATTCTCCAGGAGAGCCTCCAAGCTTTTCATGAAGAGTCTTGTCATCGATTTTCACCGACTAATTTGCTCTCAGCAGCCAATCAGATCCGAGGATTTTCAGTAGCTTGTAACAGTTGTCAGTGAAAATCACAGCATAATCGTGTTTCACTTAATCAATGCATAGTGAGTGGGGCTGATGCCCACATACATCATGATCGATTATCACTCCTGACCCGAGTACTCGTCTACTCGTCCGGAGTACTTAGACCGACTACCATTATAATTTTTTTAAGGTGTGTTGATCGATCATCATGTCTAATTACATGTATTATCATTATCACTATAATCTTCTTTTAAAACTCTCTTATATTACTTGTGTTTACGGCCCCACCAAACGGGATTCAAATATGATTAATACAGCATTGGGGGTGATGACCACAGTATGTATATATACTCGTGTTTACGGCCCCACCAAACGGGATTCAAATACAATTAACACAGCATTGGGGCTGATGCCCATCAGCCCCACTACCGTGATCATATCATAATCCCGTTTGGTGGGGCCGTAAACACAAGTAACTTTAAATATATTATCTAGTGAGTGGTCGATCGAGTAAAATGTTAAATTTGTAAAAATAAGTTTCATGATCGATCAAATAATGAAATAAGAATGTAATGTACTTCATGGGGAAATCGGTCCCACATTCAAACTACATGTATATTAAAGGTGGGGCCTGAAACACGATATTGCCAAAATCACGGACATAACTCTTCATGAAACGCTCCCCAGGAGTCCAGGCTAGCCCACTCATAGGTCAAAACGGTGTTTTGAATACCGAAACTAATTGCCGTCGCGAACGCAAAATACATTGACTTAGATCTAGATCTTCTATAAAAGAAAGGAAAAGTTTTTATGTTAAGGCAGAGTGACCTAACTTCGTGCAGGTCCAAACTTTGCATACAGGGCCATATCTCAAAAACTAGAAAAGATTGTGAAAAACTGGTAGCACTAAAGGAAAGAGCACCCTAAAATTACTCTGGAAATTACTTTTCTTTTGAAATTTGAGAAGGAATTTGGAAATTATGAATGAAAAATCGGCAATTTGGCACCGTTTTGCATTCGTTCTGACAAAAACTGGACTTGTCGACAAGGGTCTAGAATTCCTCTTTTCGAGAGACGATGTCATCAAAATTGTAAAGTAAAATGTGGTATCAAAGTATTCAGTGACATTTTGCCTTCCTAGTAGATCTACTGCAATTAGCTTACCTTTTAAATCTATGGATCTCTATAACTAATAATCACCTGAAAACTGGCGTGCGCGAAGTTAGGGCTCGTTATTTTTGTAACACTTTTCCAGGTCCAGAGTGGTGCGATACGACATCGAATTTTGCGATCGCGATATCTCGGGAATTCTTCGTAAATAACATGTTCTTCTTGCACCCATTTGAAATCCAAAACTTTGCTTTGCATTTGGTGTCATTTAAATCAGAAAAATTTTTGGTAAAAATTGGGAAATTATGGATCAAAAAATGCCTTCATTAAAAAAATCGAAATGTGCGTGAACGAAATATGGTCCCCCCATCATACTTACTAATACTAATAGTAATACCGGTACCAGCTATGTTCCTGAGGCTCTCAATTTTCCCCTTTTTGCTTCATATCTGATGAATTAACTGAAAATGGCGAATTTTAAGGTGAAAACTGATGCTAGACTCATACAGATCGACAGCATGCCGCCGAGTACCCAATAGAAAAGCATGCAATGTAGTTTCGGTACAGACTTGTCACTTTTGCGGGACGAGGTCAATTCATTGATCGAGTACACAGGATGAGTGGGCTAGCCAGACCCGACGCCGTCGTATACGGTACTGATCGCGACGCGACAGTGCTGTACCGGTACTAGACCCCGGGCCTTAGGCTCTATTAGCTACCATGGGCATGGCTACCGGTACCGGTACTTCTCTACTCAAGTTATCGGGCTATCAGTCCATATTGTGGTTTAGGAAACCACTCGTTCATTTGACGCACGCACAGAGAATGGAGGTGGAAAAAGGAAACCAATGCGTGTGACTGAATAAAGCGCTGCTGTATGGTCTGATGCCCCTTGTCTGCGCAGTCCCCAAGTCTGCACAGTCGCGTAACTGCACGATTCTAACATCACAAAAGACGCAACAAACACAATCATGTTTAAATCAATTTTAGCGATATGTATCACTGAAAAAATGACAAAAAATGGGCGAAAGGCATCTATTTTATGTATGATTTACTCACATGCCTTGAAAATGCCACTTTCATGCAAAAATCCTGAACTGCGTGTAAAGTGAATGAGTGTGCAGACAAGGTTCTCACTAGAAAAAAGTCCAAACACGGTTCCCACTCTGCGCAAAGCGTGCAAGTTTCGGAAGTTTTATGGAATAACACCTAAAGTTAGGTGTGGCGGCAGTATATGATATAGTAAAAGGGTGAAAAATGCTTCTTGGTGAGCAGGAGTTGTCTACTAAATGCATAAAAGTAAAAATACATTTGCCAAAAAGCAAAACAATCTGTGACATTATCATTATTGTTGGGAATATATACTCCAAAATTTTTTTACCCTTGTTGCCACGCATGGTGCAGCAATTTCACACATGGTTCTTCCTTGTCTGAAACCGTTTACGCATGGTACTGGAACCATGGGTGTTGTGTACTGGTGAGAACCATGTGCGCAGACAAGGGCACCTTCCTCTTTTTAGCGTCAAATTTACACCATCGCCTTTTCTTGTGAAAATCACATTGTTCTTGTTCGGATTTTGATGAGATTTTCGGCACAGTTACTCCCTAGGATATGAGGATTAAAATGAGGTCAGCCATTAGAGGAATACAAAAAGGAAAGTTTGTCAATTTTAAGTGAAATATTAGGTGCGCAGACAAGGGTCCCCCCATCATACAATTACAAAAGCAAACGGTGGTTTCCTATTCCACGATAATGCCAGCTATGAGCTATCAGTATCACACAAGTCGACACCATAATGATATAAAACTGTTATTGTGATAATAATACGACCAACCTCGACGTCTGAATGAAGTTAGTATTAACTTACCGGCATTATCGTGAAATAGGAAACCACCGTTTACTTTGTACAGCAGCGCTTTATTAATTCAGTCACACGCATTGGTCTCCTATTTCCACCTCCATTCTCTTTGTACACAAGTCACAAGTGCGAGCGTCATCAAATGAACGAGTGGTTTCCTAGGCTAAAGTTTAAACCACGATATGGCCAACTTACCTCGGCTACACCACTTCAAACGTAGATCTACGCCGCTTCACTTCTCCAGTGGAGTCTCTTCAAAACAGCTAACTTAACTGCTAACTAATTATTAACTCGGCCGGTAACTCGGTAAAAATCGGTTACGCAAAATACCCATGCAAAATTCCTGAGATGCTGTCCATAGCTCGAGCCTCGAGCTCGAGCGGTCACGGACACATATGGCGTTCCATAAATCATGTTAAAATATTCTCCCGGGGGCGCATATTTTTTTTACACTAGAGTTCTGCCATATTTGCGATAAAATTCAGGAAAACCGGTGGTAAAAGAGTCTAACTCGTCAGCGCACACAACATTAGCAAAGCTGTACTGTACGTACGTATTATGCACGCAAGGGAAGGCATATTGTGTCATGTCTGACTGCTCAGATATGGAGTAGGCTATTTAATAATGGAAAAGAGAAAGGATCATACATTGAGGGGAAGACAAAGAGATGCAAAAGGAAAATAGGTGATAGGATGAAGGGAAAACAAGGAAATACACAAGAAAAAGAGCAGGATAAGCAAACATATTAAAAGATAACAAAAAACAATGATAAAGGAACGGAATCAAAGAATGTAGGCCTACATAAGGAAATAGGCTATACAGTATAGAAGAGGAAAGGGAAGATATTGAAATAAGCAAGGAAAATAGAAAGAGAATAGAAGGTATGACAGAGGGATATAAAACCGTATAACAAAACTTTTCAAATAAAATGTCCGAATTAACTTCACTTCATGCTGTAGCCTTACCATTACATTTTATACCATTTTATTTCATGCATACCAAATAATGATTGTTGTAACAATTCATTTCACATATTAACCCGAAATTTAGATAATTGAAAACAAAAAGAAAAATCGATAATTGGTAAAGACTGATGAATTTAAACAAAACCGTATAAATAATGTGGTCCAATATATAAGGTGTAGCAGTAACATTCTACAATTATGATTTCACTTCTTTTGTTTCGTAATAAAACAACATGCATATTGATAATATATCATTTCTTAAAGTTCTCTGTGTATAAAATAATAAGTTTCTTAATGAATAATTTTTTGTGTGATTGTGTGTGTGTATATGAGTGTAAATGTGAAGAAAAAATATGGCGATAACAACAAATCAGAACGAATGCAAATACAACTCTACTAACCATGAACAAAATATCCAAAATTCATATTTAATGTTGCAAGAGAGAATCTTTTCAAATTGAATGATAAAATCTGGCAAGCTGTAACTGAATCCAGGTAGCCAAAAAGGAAGACGCAACGGGAGCGATCGCCCCCATCCAAATGCGCAAAAAAAATAAATAAATAAAAAATGGGGGAAAGAATGTGAGCAAGAAAAGAAAAAAGTAAAATAAGGTAAGAAAAGCGAAAGAAAAAAATAACGAAGACAAAAGCTCTGTATTCTCCCACCTGGCAGGCGCACTCAGTATGTAATATCATCATTATACGGCCCCCTCATTTCCACTAAAATTATAACTGAGAGTAATCATCACTGATACATTTTAACACAAATTTTCTTCCACAGATGGCTAACACCCGTGGAATTTTCCACGGGTACTGCTGCTATTGTATTCAAAGATTTATAGCTGCAGTGGAGAAAACAATGAATGTTTTATTTGTCATGTTCTGATTAATGTTCCAGTGTTCTAATCACATGTTCTGATTAAAGTAAAGAATGTTTTATCTGTCACGTTCTGGTAAATAGGCCGATACGATGCGACTGACAATTTCCAATCAACAGGTCACCTGGTTTAATATATAGCTTTGTTTAACCCATGATGAAGTCTTTTATGTACCGTGCCACTATCTGTACATTGACCATTTAAAACATATATATATATATATATATTTAAATGTTGTAAGTATGCGAAACATGTTAACATGAATTATCCAGCTTTAGCTGCTTTTCATGTGAAATGACTATGTACATGTTTATTTCATTTTTTGATTGATTGATTGATTGCTGATATAATCGCATACTGTTAGGATGTTTCTGCGAACCAAAAAAGTTGAAATATTCTATAACAATTAGAGGTCAGCTTTAAACCTGTAATTCATACGTGCCCTGGGATGACAACTGTGCATTTCTTGCACATAATATAGGCCTATACCTGTTTCCTAGATCATAGCTCAAATTTGTGTGACTCCTTCAAAGGGGGATACCTGTTTCCTAGATCATAGCTCAAATTTGTGTGACTCCTTCAAAGGGGGGCCCCCTTTGAAGGAGTCACACAAATTTGAGCTATGATCTAGGAAACAGGTATAGGCCTATAATATGTGCAAGAAATGCATTTTTAGTGTGGGGGGGGGGGGGGGAAATATTGTTGCTGTCTTTGTACATTGTGAGAAACAGATTTAGTTGAGTGTCAGAGTGTCATTCATCTTTCTGTGAATTTCCTTCCCCCTCTCTCCTATTCTCTTTCTATCATACTTTTAATTCTCTTTCTAATTTCCTTGTTTATTTCAGTCTTTTCTCTTTCCTCATAGCTGTTTTTTCCCTTTGATTTTTCATTCATTGTTTTTCCTGTTATCTTCGTTGTTTTCCCTTTACCCTGCTCTTTTGCTTATGTATTTCTTTGTTTTCCCTTCAATCTTTCACCTCTATTCTTTGATTTCTTTAATCTCTCCCCTGCAGTAGCTAGGTTGTTTTCCTTTCAAGGCCGCTCTCCCATTCTCCTTTCCTTAATTACGTTTTCCTTTGTTTTCCCTTCAATCTCACCCCTGCTCTTTTCCTTATTTATTTATCTGTTTTCCCTTCAATCTAGAAACCTCTTAAATTCCTTATTTTCTTGATTCGCTTGTCGTGTATTTCCCTTCCCTTGTGTGTGCACATTACATGTACGCTCGTACTGTGCACAAAGTCACGTTTGCTGTGGTAAGCACTATATAGGTACCAATCCTGCAGACGCAAATTTCGCATAGAGAGACTCAAGCCATTGGCGTAAATCCCGGGGGGATAGGTAGATGTGTCCCCCCCCCCCCCCTCCACTTTTTTGAGAGGGGGATGGCGTGTACAAATATCCTCCCACTATTTAAGGAAGAAATGATATTTGAATTAATCTTTAAATACAATTTTTAATAATCTGTTGTAAACAAACCATCATATTTTAGAATTTTCATTTGAAAATGTGATTGAAAACCAGAAAAGTGGTTATTTTTGGCTCGCTCGCTTCACTCGCTCATCATATTTTAGAATTTCCATTTGAAAATGCAATTGAAAACCAGAAAAGTGGTATAATTTTTGGCTCGCTCACTTCGCTCTCTCGCAAGATAAAAATTGAAATGTGATAAGGGGGGTCTGTGCAGGTGGGTGAGGGCGTGTGTTTATACTTAAGTGTGAGTTCGGCAGAAAAAAAAAATCGGCAAAAAAGTCGATCATTCCCCCCCCCCCCCCCCCCTCCTCAAAGTGGATTTACGCCGGTGACTCAAGCTAAAGAAGGATCAGGTCAAGGACTTTGAACATCAACGAGTATACCGTGTCCCCATGATGCAGAAGCCACGCCTTATCAAGGCCAGATTTCTGAGGTTCGCCGACAAGGTAACGATACAAGCGATATGAGAAACACCGCACCGGCAATGACCGGGGGAAAAGAAGCACGAGAAGGAACGCCATCTTTCGCGAGGCAGATAAGTGCGAAGGATAGCCAAGTTTCGGCCGGAGAAGCCACACAGTAGAAACGCTTTGTACAACCTGGTTTACTATATGAACTGATCAGGTATTACTCTTCAAAGTCTTAAACAGCAATGTTCCATTTTAATAGTTATTGTTCAAAAAATTGGACATTGTTGTTTAACTTTTTAAACACCTGTTTAAACTTTCAAACAATACCTGATCAGTTCAAACCAGGTTGTATAAAATTCATACAAGTTGTTTAAATTTTATTTTTACTTTGTAGAAGTGATGGAAAGTAGTGGAGCTGATGATGTAGTGGCAGCAGCACGACAGGAGGGATATCCAGGAGCAGTAGGGGGGGGGATGGAAAAGAATCTTAAGTCTTCAACACAATTATCAGTTTTGAAATTGGATGGTGCTGAGAAATAAGCAAATAAGCGCGAGGTATATAGCAAGTTGTTGGAAGTTCAACTCAACATGTCAAGCTATAGCAAGGATACGCAGACTTTACAAAAGCATAGAAAGTGGAAAAGTAGCGGATGGAATAGAACAAGATATAAAACCGACATTGTTTTGCCTTATTTATGATTTCATCAGGGGCGTAACAGGTACCTGTTATCAGGGGGGGGGGGGCAGAGCCCAAAATTTCCCGGTTACTAGTCTATGTCTAGAATCTGTGGCGTAGCTAGGACTGCATTTTAGGAGGACGGTAGTGCTCGTAAATCCAATTTGAGGAGTGGGGGATGAAAAACTTTTTAAACGATTTTTTTCACTGTCACACACATTTTCATAACTATTTTGCGAGCGAGCGAAGCGAACGAGCAAAAAAATAACAACTTTTCTTGATTTTAATCGCATTTTCAGATGGAAATCCTAAAATTTTGACGAGCGAGCAAAAAATAACCACTTTTTTGTTTTCAATAGCATTTTCAAATATAAATTCTAAAATATAATGGTTGTTTATGATAGATATTCAGAATTTATACTTACTGATTAATTGAAATATATTTTCTTCCTTAAAAAGTGTGTCTGCATGGGGGGGGGGGGGGGAATTTGTACACACCATCCCCCCTCTCCCCCAAGTGGGGGTGATAGATTCCCCTACCCCCTGGAATTTACGTCAATGTAGTGCTCCCTAGAGGAGGGGGGGGGGTGCAGACGAAGCGCGGAAGCTCCGACGTTTCTTTGAATTATTAGTTGTCGGTAATAAAGTCTATCTTCTGCGGCGTAACTAGGATTTCATTTTAGGAGGACGGTAGTGCTCCCTAGGGGCCGGGGGAGGGTGCAGGGAGGGGGGAGTTTCCCCTTCCGCGCAAAGCGCGGAAGCTCCGGCGTTTTTGCGCTGTCAGTTCCCGCTCTTCTTACGCTCTCTGCCTGTTATGGGGTGAGGGGACATATGCATAGCCAAAAATTTCCCGGTAATTAAGTCTAGAATCAGTGGTGTAATTCTCTGCCTGTTTTCGGGGGGGGGGGGGGGCAGAGCCGAAAATTTCCCGGTAACTAAGTCTAGAAATAGAATATGCGGAGGTGAGCCCGCACCGCGAGTTGCTTGTTGTGAAGCCCTTAGCGGGTGGGTCCCAGGGTTCTGGCTTAGGGACCCTGATGGGGGTATACAGGGAAAGCCACTGCGGGGGAGCCCCCGGAAACTCCGGGATTCTGGTACTAACTTTTCCCTCATTTCTTTTGTTTCACTTTGCTTTCTTCTTTTTTCCCCTCTTTTCCCTCTCTCTCTCTTCTTCTTTCTCCCCTTTCTCCTTTTTTCTTTCCCTTTCTCCTTCTTCCTTCCCTTTCTCCTTGTTTCTTTCCCTTTCTCCTTCTTTCTTTTTCTTCTTCTTTCTTTCCCTTTCTTCTTCTTCCTTTCCCTTTCTCCCTTCTTTTTTCTTCCTTTCCCTTCCTTTCATTTTTCCCGGTGGTTTGGTGGACTTTCCCGCTGAAATCCTTCAGGGGGGCACTCTGCCCCCCGGCCCCCCCCCCCCCGGTTGTTACGCCACTGGATTTCATCCTAATTTGTAGATAAACCGATGCAAAAATACTCTTAATGAGACAGAGACAAGTTTCCGTCATTTTGTAAGTGAGGAGAAAAGACATATTACGGAATAAACTTCAGAACTCAACAACAACAAACCAGAGCAATAAAAGGTAAAATGAAAATAAAAATTGTACAAACTGGAGAAGACGGAGGACAAGATGGAATATCTATATAATATGCAGTAGAGATAAAGACGAAATGCAGTTAAAGCAAGACAACTAAACTGAAAACTGCATCATGAAACAGTTTTTTTTACTTTGTTTTGTTTTGTTTCGTTTTATGTTTTTTTTTTTTTTGTTTGCCAGAGGCTGAGTCGGAAGGAAAATTGAATTGAATGATCAAATTGATTTACAGACTTTGACTCTGTTACATCAACAAACTATATGGTCACACAGTCATGTATATCCCTTTTCATGTTTGAGTGTAAAAATGGTATAAAATGATTCATAACTCGTTTTGAAATGTCAGTGGTTGATATTGTTTTGAAGGACTGAAACTAAGAGTATGATATTTTAGTAGTTACTGTTGCCTGAGAAATGGGAAGATTTCCTTTCTTAGAGTTTGAAGAAGAATGAGATTATGTACAAAAAAAAAAAGTCATAAAAGTTTCCTGAAATTGCAATTGATGATATCATTTTGGATGGAGTGTTGTTTCTTCATGATTTGAAAAAGAAAGGAAGCAGAAGTAGAAGAAAGAGAAGAAGTTGGAGTTATAGAATCGGTCATATATTACTTTCCTGATGGTATTGTCTCGGAGGAGCAAATTTGTTGACAGAACTTTTTTTCCTCTTGATGCGATATGAGCATGATTACGGTATATGGAATATTTCCCTTTATCCTCTAAATATGAAAAAAAAAAAAAAAAAGATGTTCTAAGCGGGTCATAACATTCATGAAGAACTTTTTAAAAAATTACATTTTTTACAAATAATTCTCAAGTGTAGGCATTGCTTTTGAATCATTGATAATTAATTTTTCTTTTTTGAAGTTCATGTTTAATTAGAAGAACAAGATGTTGTCAAATTAGTGATTCCCTCTCATGCAGAGTTCGATAATAGATTATCCAAGAGCTGGATATTAAGTTTTGGAGGATAGCAATTAAAGACATCTCATCTTGGTAGCTACTATCCATGAGTAACATGCCGGCTAAGCAATGTGAAGATTTCCCTTACCGTGAGATAAAAAAAGAAAGAAGAGATAATAAAGATGACATGCAATGAGTCATAATTTCTTATTGTAAAATGACGGTATCATTCGTGAGAATCAAGATCAGTGAGAGAATTTTATCTCGCTAGACATTAGTGAGAGGTCAATTATAAAGGGGCGATTTCCTTTTTCATGATTTAAAAACAAAAATGAAGATGATGTAAAAACGAGTCAAAACTTTTCTGAAGGGTACACTGACGGTACGGTCAGGCCCCTGGGAACGATTTTTTCACAGGGGGTGTTTATCATTCGCGGAACATGAAGGAGAGGGGTGTAAGGTGTAAGACCTAAATTGCCGACAGTTATGCTGCATTCTAAGTCAAATCTATGTAGCCCCTCCCTCTCACACAAAACACAAGCATTTAAGGGTTGCGAAGCGTTTTTTTTGGGGGGGGATGACGCTTCTTTCTAGATTGTGAGCCACCTTGTTTTTAAATTTTGCGAGCGAGCGAAGCAAGCGAACCGAAAATATGGACTTCTTGAAACTTCTTGTCAAGAAAGATTGATGTGTTATTTTGTCATCAAAATACAGGGTGGGCCTATGAGATATCTGAAGGGGAGTGAGTGAGCCAAAAATAACCATTCTTGTTATGAAAGAAGTGTTAGTTTGGTCATAAAAACGCCACTGTAGGCCTATTAGATATCTGAAGGACATGATCACCTTGCTGCCAAATATGACTTTATTTTGGCACCTCGCTGGTCCAATTGTTTGCTGCCTCGCAAAAGAACTCCGTTTATAAATATTACAAGCGAGCAGGGGCGCCACTAGAACATTTTGACTGGGGATTTAAGGCCTAAATTTACCGAAAAATTTTCGATGGTGACCCCAAATTTGCCGACAGTCATGCATCATTCTAATCTAATCTGCCCCCCCCCCTCTCACACACACATAAGAAATTATTTTCAAACACAATTGCAGATGTAGATCTTTATTACTGACAGCTAAGCGTTTTTGAATTTTTGAGAAATGACGCTTCTTACTCGATTATGGACCACCCTATCATCAAGCGAGCGAAGCGAGGGAGTGAACACTAACCACTTCTTTTTATGACAAAGGTGTTACTTTGTCATAAAATACACCATAGGTATTATCTAAGGAAATATGTTGTCACGTCGCCCTGTTTCTCAATATTATGAGCAAACGGAGTGAGCGAGGAAATAACACCTCTCTGACAGTAAAAGAGAGGTATCAAAATACATTGATTTCTAAATCATATATATTCGGTCACATCGCTTGCCGAATTCCCGTTTTTCGGAAAGACCCTGTATCTGAATATTATACGAGCGAGAAAAATATACACTCTCTTTCATGGTAGACGTGTTATTTCGTCATCCAGATGAATTTTGGTCCAAAAGATATCTAAATATAATTATATTCGATCCCCTATTTGCCGTATCATCGTCTGCTTTTGAAACCATGAGCAAGCGCAGCGAGAGAAGAAAAATATACACTCTTTTCATGTTATTTCTCATCAAAATACACTTTGGCCAATAAGATGTCTAAATGATATTCGATCACCTCGCTTGCTGAATTCTTTTGCTTTTCCGAAAGATCCTTTATTTCAATATTATACGAGCGAGCGAAGCGAGCGAAGAAAAACTATACACTCTTTTTCATGTTAATTCGTCACCAAAATAAACTTTGGCCAATAACATATCTGAATCATAATTATGTGCCACTTATTAATCATAACTATGATTAAGATATGATTAAACAGCGATCAATCTCGGTTTCGGTTTTTTTTTTCTGGGACACTTGGTGTATAATAATGAATTGATTAGTTTATAGAAAACTGCTCTATTTGTACATTGATATATCTATATTTGGATGAAAATATATTCATATGGATATGCATTATACCCATGGATTGATAAATTGTACAAAGAAAACTACTCTATTTAACTTCATGTGTCCGTGGTTGGGTCTGCTGACTATTGAACTTCGAGCATCTCACGGATCAACAATCACGATCACGTGACTATTAGGTCAATATAGATAACAACAAACCCATCACTCACACATACACATTCACATTCCACTATAACAGAACGAGCACTACCCACGGTGGTACATGCAAGATTTATTATTTACACTTGTTTTCTTTTTTGTAAAATTAGTATTGGTGTTGAAAACCAACATCCGCCTTTTTATTGTTTTAAAAACTGAATTCCGATCACTTTGCAATGTGTTTTGATGTATTTTTTCTCTCTCTATTTTTTTTTTCTACATAATATTTTCTCTCCTTTTGTATAATATTGTACAGTACCTGACGAAGGCATATGGCCGAAAGCATAAAGTAAAGTGGAAACAGCTATGTCCTAGTCAAGCAAAAGAAAAGTACGACACAGCTAGGGGATCATCCCCCCCCCCCCCCCCCCCGGTGTCTGCGGACCTATCTACGCCGTGCACTGACGATGTTGCTAAATACGCGTGAAAATGTTTTTTTGGAAAACACCCCGTCGTGGAAAATGAGACAAAGGACGAGAAAATTGTGATTTATGACAAAACTTCTGTCATCAATGTCATGTAAATTCAAATGTCAAGTACAGGGAACGCTCCCCTTGTTTTTTCAAGTGAGGGGGCACAAACAACATTTAGAATCCCCATCTCACATATGGAATCTTAGCGTGGGGTAACTCCTCTAAGATTCATAATAGAATACTTATTTTGCAAAAGCGAATTTTAAGAACAATACATAATGTTCACTTTCGTTCCCATACTGACATTTTATTTTTCAATAACAATATTTTGAAAATAGAAGATCTCTACAATTGACCTTTAGGAATTTTTATGTTTAATTTATCACAAACACGCTGCCCTCCCATCCTATTTCTATTTTCACTTTTCACACAAAAAAATTATCATTATGAAATGCACTCATATCCCACAAAACAGTCGAACCAGTATCATTCCCCTCAAAAATCTGTAGTCTTTACTGGACCTATAGCACTGTTAGACCAGTTGTTTAAAAACCACCAGGTTGTTTAACATAAATTATGAACCTACCAACTGTTGTATTTTTTTTTTAAATCCCCATTTGTTTTACACATACTTTTAAAAAAAAAAACAGTTGGTAGGTCTAACAGTGTAAGTACTAGAACAAAATTGACCCATCTCTTGAATTGATTCCCAGGCTCCCCCTTTCAAGAAACATTCAAAACAATTGATTCTGGAATCGTAAACTTGATTATTTTCCCCATAAGTTTTTTTTTTTAAGTTTACTGTCTTCTTCCTATCCATCAGGCATATGAATTTTACTTTCTTCAAAGCCACTATTCAGCTTGAAGAATGTGACACGTGGAACCCTCTCTGTACATCTATTCTTCCTCTATCTTTCCTCATACTCCCCCCCCCCCCCTCTCTCTCTCTCTCTTTCTCACTCCTTCCACTTTCATCTTCTCTTCTTTATCGCCTTGTTTCCTTTTTCTTATTTGAAACCTTTATTTTCATTTTGTTTTTCTTACAAGGCAATGCAATGCTCCATATCTCGTACCTACAATTTTATTCTAATTTCATAACTTGTATAAATCGTATTTAATCACCGAGGGACTAATGCTTTACAAGCTTTGCTTTTTTAGATCCTCATTTCTCATGTTATCTTTCTATTTCGTCTATAATGATTATGCCATAGATTTTGTATTTTGTATATGTACCTAAGATTATTGCCAATTTTTTCCGTTGTTGTACACTCTCAGAACACTGGGTAAAATTCCGTTGGGTATATAAATTCATTGGATATAAATCGCCCAATGTTGGGCAAATTGGGCAAATTAGCTTTAATACGTGGTTGGTTAAAACGTTTTACTTTTCAAATTGGGTAAAATACAGATTGGGTAGAATTAAATGACAACATTGGTTAAAACATTAAGAATATTAAGATTTTTAACCAACCTTTAGATAAAACCCTTTCCCCCACCGATCGGGTTGTGTCTTTCTTCTTTTTTTTATCACGACCGCCGACATTCCGTTTTTTATCTTCTTGAATCCGTTGTATAGGCTTACACGCGAGGAGCCTTTGAAACTGCGGTGGCAAATTTTTGTGGAGGAGCATGAAAATACGCACGACTACATCATGCTGTAATGTTTTCTTAATTATGCATGTTTCTTCCCAGAGCCGCAAGTAACAAATTTAATGTACCTGTTATGTATAAGCATTAAACGGATGGAATCCACCTTGCATATATAGTTGTTGCTTTGTCTTGCAGGCATTAGGCGAGCCTCGTATATCGCTATGAGCAACCTTTATTCAAGAAGATTTAAAAAAAACGGAATGTCGGTGGTCGTGATAAAAAAAAAAAAGACGCAACCCGTTCGGTGGGGGAAAGGGTTTTATCTAAAGGTTGGTTAAAAATCTTAATGTTTTAACCAATGTTGTGATTTAATTCCACTCAATTTGTATTTTACCCAACCTGAAATTAAAACGTTTTTAACCAACCACGTATTAACGCTAATTTGCCCAATTTGCCCAATTTGCCCAACAATGGGCGATTTATAACCAATGAATTTATACCCAACGCAATTTTACCAAGTGTTCTGAGCGTGTTTTATTTGAAAAAATAGAGGTCAGTGGCGTATCTACGGAGGGGGCAGGGGGTAAGTGCCTCGGGCCGCACTCTGAGGGGCGCAAAAAACGCAGAAGAGAAAAAGATAAAGGAAAATGAAGAAAATGCTTATTTTTCAGGATTTTGCGCCGCCCCCCTCCCCCTTCGCGGGGTAAGGGGTAAATGCATCAGAAATAGTGGGGGGGGGGGGTTTAGGGTTAAAAGTGCAAAAATTTTCGAAAGCCCGGTCACTTTGCTCCCTCGCATGATCATTTACTATCAGAATCATATAATTTCGCGCCCCTGTAATAGCCTAGTTCTAAAAGCATTTTAAAAGGGGTTCAGAATTTCAAAAATCATGATGCAATTGTCATTGTTTTGCTCGCTGACATGTAAGTTTCATTTGCCTCTTGCTAAATACTGCTCCCCCAGTGTTGGCTTTATACAGCATTTGCAAAGGTTAAACATTTGAAAGAAATCTAATAAGGGCGGCACTTGGAGGGAGTGCAAAAACGCAAAAGGGAAAAAGAAAAAGGAGAAAATGAAGAAAAGTCATAATCTTTAAGGGGTATGCGCCCCCTCCTCATCCGCAGGGTAAAAGCATCAGAAATAGAGTTTTTGAGGAAATAAAATTTTTCTAGAATTCGGTCGCGTTGCCCTCCCCCCCCCCCCCCCCCCCCCCCCCCCCGTAATGAATTTTCCATTCAGGATCTCATAGGCTTTTTTCTTTATAGCCTTTTTTAAAGGGGTTCAGAATTTGAAAAATAATGGTGCCGTTGTCATTGCTTTGCTCGCTATCATGTAAGTTTCATCAGCCTCTCGCTAAATACTGCGCCCCAGTATGGCCTAATATCAGCATTTGCAAAAATTAAACATTTTTTTTTAAAGAAGTCTAGAATTTTTGTTGCTTGCTATCAAAATCAGGCCTCGAATATTTCTCAAGGGTTTTCTTTAATTTTATATTTAAAACTGAGAAAACAGAAAACTGTTTATTGATATGTAATTTCGATCTTCTCGATATACGTTCACTTTCAGTGGTCAATTGCCAAGTTTCCTGGGTAAAATGCGCAAGAAAAGTACCTTTTTACGGATTTTTTTTTCAATGCTGCTTGGTCGCTTCGCTCCCTCTCCTCTCGTGCAATAATATAGATACGTTTGGGCACTGGGGGGGGGGCGCAATTTCATTGTTTGCCCCTGGCGCCATAATGCCTATAGATACGCCACTGATAGAGGGCAACTGAATTTGCAACTGAATTTGCCTAACCGCATGAGTAATTAAAATCTCCAAAAACCTCCAAATTTTATTGTCCGAGAAAGGAAATTCTTTTTGCCCAATTGATCGTGGGCCCGGCAGCCACTGAGCAGCGCCAGATTGACGTTGCTCTATCCTTTTCAATTCTGGAACGCCAAAGAAGGTAGCAGCAACTCCCATCTTTTAACGTCTTTTCGTATGATGCGGCCGGGGTTCTAACCCGCGACCTCCCGATTGTGAGGCGGACGCTCTACCTACAGAGCCAACACATCGGTCAACAGTAGATGCTATGCAGAGTTAGGCAGTTATTACCCATTATACACTCTAAAAACGAACTAGTCAAATTTGACTAGATTACCGGATCACATGGGCACTTACTCTTTTCTACAGAGTGAGTCAGAAAAAATGTCCCATCATTTTGAAGTTGTCTTGTTTGAAATATGAACATTATTTTTAATCATGGGTTTCATGATATGTCTTGGTAGAGTTATCCTCCCAACATCTATTGGTACCCTTTTCATTTAGAACTTTGCATGCATGACTGAATAAGACAATCTTTAGAAGACTGCAAATATATCACTTGCGCCAAGTGGATGGGTGAAGAATAATACTGATGACGAACCATAATACTTGTGTTACTTACAAAGGGTTGAACATAAGTAACTGCTGCCAAATCAGGCAATCCCTTTTGTAGGCAAGTACAACAAAGACACAGATTTGCATTGTTGTCGTTGTTAATCAACAAACTAAAGTCATAACCAACGAGATACATATTTTCAGATAGCACATTGGATTAATGCGCACTTGGTAAAGATATGATGATGACGATGATGATGATGACGATGATGGTGATAATGATGCTGCTAATGATGATGATGACGATGATGATGATAATGACGATGATAATGATGGCCGTGCTGGTGGTATTGGTAAAAACTGTTACGGAAACACCACTTAAACATTCAGCGATGCTTGGTAAAAAAGAAATCGATGCTTAATCTGAAAAGGAAAATGTTAACACTGCATTATGAGCTTTTTGCTCTGTGTGGGGGGGAGGGGTATGTGTGTGTAGGTGCGTGCGTGTGTGTGCGTGTGTGTGTGTGTATGTGTGTGTGTGTGTGAGGGGGTTGTGTGAGGGTTTTATAAAAACTGATTTCATTATTTCTCTTTTATACATGATTCACGCTTATATTAAGTTAGTGAAAAAAGTCAAAATATGAAATGTAAAATGTATTATGTGATTTGAAATGTTAAATTGAAACATAAAATTTTTTGTTCATGAAATCAGAATAAAACAGAATGGGAAAAAATTGGGTGTGGTGTTGTGTGTGGGTGTGTGCACATAAGTTATAACTTCTTTTAAAAATGGTTTTAATCTTCATCCTCCCACTTGGCGCAAGTGATATTTTGCAGTCTTCTAAAGATTGTCTGTTATTCAGTCATGCATGCAAAGATCCAAATGAAAAGGGTACCAATAAATGCTGGGAGGATAACTTTACCAAGACATATCATGAAACCCATGATTAAATGTTCATACTTGAAACAAGACAACTTCAAAATGATGGGACATTGTTTCTGACTCACTCTGTAGTCAAATGGGGATAGATTCTAGTCAAAATGACCGGAATTCTATTCAATTTAACAAAGAACGAACACTTTTCTAGTCGAAATTGACATAATTCTAGTAAAAATGACCAAAAATTCTAGTAACTTATTTGACTATTGAACACAGGATCCCACGGGCACTTACTCTTGTCTAGTCAAAATAAATATGACTAGATTCTAGTGAAAAATTACCAAAACTCTAGTAAAAAAAAAAAGAAAAAATCAACCAGACTTTTACCAAAATGCTAGTCAATATCACTAAAATTAAGTCAAGTTATTAGTGCCTGCATGATCCGGTAGACTAGTCAAATTGTTTTTCTACAATCTTATAATAATAACTCTTATTTACCCAGGGTAGCCACTTCAGCTATAAGCTGATCTTCCAGCGGGCCCTGCATAACATAATCTAGTCGCTTTGACTATAATGTATCACTTTTGACTAGAGTAGTACTATGTGCCGTTGCATAAAAACTTGCTATAACTTCCATGGAATACTGGACTTTGATTAGCTATTGAGCAAAGTTACCATGGTAGTTACCACTGATGGCAAAGTTACTATGATAATTATTACCAAGTTTTATGCAACGGCACCATAGTCGGTCAAATTTGACTAGATTTGTTTTCAGAGTGTATAATCTCATTTTATGCATGAGGAAATATAAAGTACGGCAAAGAAAACTTAAGTAAGATGTTACCCGGACTTGGTTAGAAGAAATGGTAAAATCAATACAGAGTATTGGGTAGAATTATTTATTGGGCAATTATTGGTCAATGAGAAGCAACGTAACATATACTACGTTGGGTTATCCAACGTAACAGAATTTAGTTTCATGGACAGCAAACGACTCAGAGGTACTTATAAATTATTACCTAACCATGTTAAGAGTGTATGGCAAAATTAGTGTGTCATCATCAGATCATGAAGCTAAGGGCGTATATTTTGTGGAGTTTCGCATTGGTTACACAAAATGAAGGATTCTTTTGGGAGGGGGGGGGGTCAAATTTGTCATTGGGAGATTCCTCATAATCATAGAAATTTCACCATTTCACCTTTAAAAAGATTCTCAACTTTCATTTGTCTAAACTTTTCTTAAAGAGTAAATAGTTTATTTTCTGCTTCGATGTGTACAGGTCAGTTCTTGGGGCTCATAATCGAAGCTGGCAATAAGAAACGAATGCACATGACTTTTGATCATCTATACTTACGCAATGATTTATTCTCCTGCACACTTCACCAAATAATTGTAGTCTATCATGATCATTAAATGACTGTATCAAACATGATATCTACGTGACTGTTACAACATGGTTTTCAAAGTAATATCAAACAGTTAAAAAGAAAGTCAATGCAACAATGAGAAATGGTGGAGTGGAGAATGATAACAAGAGGCGAAAGGTCGAAAACTACATGTTACAACTTTAACTAATTCATCTGAACTAAAAATTAAAGCATTCGTTATACGAAAAGATTAACAGCAGAATCATGAAGTTGAGGGGATCAAAATAAATTCTAAGGGTATGTCATTATTACACATGTATTTTCATATTGAATGATTTTTTTTTTGCTTCGCCGTGATAGAAAAGTTAATCACGGCCAATTTTCGTCCGAGAATTGACTTTTTAATTGACATCTGCATGGTAGATGAGCTTACTAAGGAACACAAATATTTACGACTTATGTAAAGTTTCAAAAATTTCACATTAGAATTCTAAGTGAAGTTCAAAGGGAAAGCACACCCCCCCCCCAAAAAAAAAAAAATCCCTCATGGTTAGAGTATAATAGCCCAATCTGTGTCTATTCTTTGAAAGCATTCATATTGCACGCCCTTGTTACTGCTTTAAATTTTGTTCATGAAATTTAGATAGAGTTAAATTACTTTCCTTTTGACCATGCACTGAAACTCTTTTAGGCCAATAAATCAATACAATTAATAATCTGCAAATAGAAACAAACAAACAAACAAACAAATAAACACACACGCACACCTTTTTTTTCTTCTTCAAAATTCATTAGCTTGCCTTGGGGCCTTTTCATGCTTCGAGAAAAGCATGCAGAGTAAAATGAAGGGGCAACAGCGCCTCCATGCTCGATGTATATCACACACTAAAGATCCTGTTCACAACTATTCTACAAACACACACACACACGCAAACCAAGTATTTACCAGTTAAAACACAAGTTTTCAATGACAAAGTGCTCATAGGCTTCAAGCCCAAATCACACTGGCGATTTTCTTTAGCAAACTACGCGAGACCATGCACGGTATTCATGCTAGAAAAAATAACACTGAACGTTCTGAATCGTGGTATATAATTATTGTTTTGGATTTTTTGGTAGGGAGAGAGCATTTCTCCCAGCACATCGTGATGTAATCGTTACGTTACCGCGAATCGAGACAAAAAGTTCGCTTTTCCCCAGTCTAATGTCTCCTGAAAGATGTATCATTAACTCAGTGGGATCGGGTTCAAAATTTTGAAAACATCACAGTGTGACTTGGGCTTTACATGTGTGAAATTAGATGAATTCTACATTTTGATATCAAAGTTATCCTTTAGATATTTTCGATATAAGATGATATTATGAGCTAGCGACTGCATATTAACATAGCAACGAAAATGTTCTCTTTTTTTTAAAGAAAGTTTGAGGACATTGTACATTCATTTGATGAGTGTCAAATAATTAAAACATTTTCTTCGGAAGTGGGAATGAAACACCAAATGACAGACCTAAATGAATACACTCAAGTACAAAATAATCATCTTCTTTTTTGAGAATAATCATAATTCAAATTACATGACAACACTGAATTTGCAAGAAATGTTCGCAAATAAGCTAACAAAGTACAGTGAGTATAGTATGAGGGTGAAAGGCATCTATACTCACAATATCAAGTCTGTATTTTTAAAAAATAAACATTAATTTTGTTAAATGGCAGACACTTCAACCTTTGTTTCAAGATAATCGAGAAAAATGGAATTGTGTTTAATTTGAGTTGAAGATGCAATATATCAGCTAAGGTCATTGATATGTAAAATTTTTATTTGACCCAATAAAGTAGGTTACGAAGGTCTTTTTAAATCTTTCATTTACCATGTGTGCAAATTGGCACAACAATGGGGAGTCCCATGGAACTACTAGAAATGGAATAATAACGGGAGCCTTCCTTTGATCTGATGATCGTCACCGCTTGCTGATTATGTGCATCTTATTGGGCAAATTCAGGTGTTTGGACATTAATGATTACGTGAGCGTGTTCGCTCACTGACAAAGGAGCAGTTTCCCTCACTTGGGTTTTGTTTAGCAGGTGTGCTTTTTCAGCATATGTCTCCCGGAACCCGTGCATTGGAACTCTAGAATATCATGAGGAAAATGCGGGAAATGGGATTTTTAATCACAAACAATTAATTAAAATATAACCTCTATCTTGTAATATCAATACGTTTTTCAAAATAAAACACAAGAAACAGCAATTTCCTATTCGCCTTTCCATGAATAAGCGATTATTATCTTCTGCGCACATAGTTTATACACTATGTCAAATCTCTGCCTTGCTTCTCTCCGGCGGTGACCCTCATGAGATCAAAGTGGAGAAATATGTACAGAATGTTATTGAGACGGCTTTGTTAGAGACATGTACTTGAAATCATTACCATATTGATGAATGTCCATGTGTATTAGATCCATGGGATTCGATACAATATAGGAAGCAATGAACAATGTACATTAGGGCCTACATGCATTACGAATATTTTGCATAACACACTCTTTTAGTCTTGATTAGAAATCTGATTAGAAATCCTTAATCATGTTTTCGTCACCCAAGTATACTGGAAACTTATTACATAAACATGAAGAGTTGGTAAATCTGCCCCTTCAGTGGCACAGACATATGATTTGAGAGGCACAGAAAGAGCTAAAGAAAATTATCCTTATTGTGGCATGTAAATATTAATCATCGCCCTCGAATATGCTCAGAATGTCTTGTTCATCTACTCCCCTATCTACCTCCAGTCGATCCCGGATTTCGAATCTTCTGTCCAGTACAGGACCAGCATTGACAGGCCCGGCCGAGAGAAAAACGACCTTGAATGAACTAGGAAAGACAGGATGAGATGAAAGAACGTGCATGGTTAAAGAAGAGGGGAGAGAAATTGAGAGGGGGAAAATGGAAGGAGCGAGTTGGGGCAAGAGAGATATCAATATAGGTTGACATAGAGACATGCGTGAGGCGATGGAGAATAAAGCATAACAGAGCACATTATCAATTTCATAAAGTTGGAAAGAAACAGGTGAATAGTTTTCCTCGTTATATTCAGGATGGCAGAAAATGTTTCTTTACGAAGTCCTGGTACAAAGTCAGGCTTACATTGCGTACGGAAGACTACAAATAATAAAAAAAATTGGGGCCTATATCTGCCAACACTGATTTTGGTAGAAAGTGTTGCAATAAAATTGAGACACGAACTTGAAATGGAGACCGAGCTACAGTGATTTCACAAGCGCAAATATCAGTCTTTCCTGCAGAATGTGATTTTCATCACTTTTCAGTAGTATTATTCGTTTATAGTCATTGATTTCCAGGAATTCCTCTTTGAATGAAATTCCAACCAATGCAGCAGTGATTTTAACCAATCTAATTTTGGAGCTTACTCGGAGTGACTTAAATTCAACCCGATATAATAATAAGAAGAAGAAGAAGAAATAATGATGATGATGATGATGATAATAATAATAATAATAATGATAATAATGATGATGATGATGATGATGATGATAGCGGTGCTTAATATAGCGCCGGTATACCATGCAGGTCCTGACTGATTTAAATCAATCCTGGATGAGACTTACTTTGGATCATCTTCTGGGACCAGTTCTCTGATCTGAGAGAGTAGTGACTCCATTGTTCGGATGCAAGCTCTCGGTTCCCAAAGGTCCTACAATATAGAAAAAGATCTACTTTTATAGCATCTCACCAAAACTCCCTGGTAAATACATGGATACCACTTCAGAATGAGCTGTTTTCTCATGAAACAAAATATTTTAGTGCCTTAATTTCACTTAGAATTTTCGTCAGCATCACCACAGTGAAAAGTTACATCGGGGGAGCGTTTCATGAAGAGTCCTGTCGGTGATTTTCACTCATTTGCTCTCAGCCAATCAGATGAGAGGCTTTTCAGTAGCTTATAACAGTTTTCAGTGAAAATCACTGATAAAACTCTTGCTCCCAGATGCACGCAAGTTCAGTCAAATCGACGAGATAACTTGCTAAACAAACTGGAGATGAATAAGTGCCCTCGAATGCTTGACCAACGTTACGCCACTGCACTGGTAGTTCAGATTCTGAACGATTTTATTTTAAGAGCAATCTCCCCACGCGCGATATTTCCTCGCCCATACAATTTGGGATCACGCCATCTCTCGGCCTGGCAGCGGTTGGGGGATATCGCGCTTGGGAAGATTACTCTTATAATAAAATCGTTCAGAATCTGAACTGCTGCACTGGCAGTGATAATACGATAGGCTTTTATGTCTGTAAATCACCTCAGCATATCTATTAGTCGTCAGTCGGTCAATGTCGATGTATTCGACTCTCTGAATAATTCTGCGTCTGTCGTCTCGCACTCCACAGGCAATCTTGGGGAAGCCCGAAATGACATTTGGCGTCCACCACCTGAAGGCCTTCCAACTGCCTCATGACCGAACATGATTTCAGGAGGCGAGAGGAGTCAATGAATTTTGAAAAGGGGTAGTAAGAGTAAGGATGGAAAGAGAAAGATAGACAAAAAGAGGAAGAGGGGAGTGAGAGAAGGGAAGAGAGAGAGAGGGGGGGGGGGGGAGATTTGGGTAGGAAGGGAGGGAAGAATGCTGACAGGACGAATATTCAAATATCGGTAGAGTGACGATGGAGGAGAAAGAGAGAGAGAGTGTGTGTGTGTTATAACGTTTAGAAATTTAAGATTTCATTTTTCATCATTGTAATAAAATATCACGACATGATGACAATTCTTCGTCTTCTTCTTCTTCTTCTTCTTCTTCTTCTTCTTATTATTATTATTATTATTATTATTATTGTTATCATTATTACTAATTTATCATTCATCATCATAAAAAAACAGAATAGAGTCCGATTACTTGAAAGGCTTTGCTAAAAAAAAAGCACTATAAGTTTTATCAATCCACAACTATTATAACATAATCGTATTACTGTCCAAATGTTATCATAATTTTCACTGCTATTTTTATAGATGTATAGGTTTTCCCGCCCATCTTCCTAACCTTATCATCGGAATTAACGATATTTTCGTTCAATTTCACGCGAAATTGATTGACAGCGTGGATCAACATTTGAAAAGCAAATATTATCTTTCAATTTTATTTTTTTAGCATGCGATTTACTATTGTTAGAATACAAAAGTGCAGAAAGTTAATTCAATTTAATTATCTGTGTAAACAACGTTCAAATTCGTGTAAACAGCATTCCAATCCGGGATTCAAATTAGCGCAGGACATGAAGCGGTAAGAATCTTGCCATACAATTTCATGAATAGGCATACAGCTTTGACATTTGCGCAGTGTTTTTCATCTAATATAGTAATGAGTCAGTGTGTGTTTCTGCTTATGAATGTAGAAAGAACAAGAATGAGATTCATTAGCAGTTAGCAGGTGGAAAAAAAAAGAAATATGAAAAGAACCCCTCTCACAACTATACAAATAAAGATCACAACAAAATAAACCATGACCACGTTAATTTGACAAGCACTGGCGTAGCCAGGAATTTTCAACAGGGGGCCAAGGCGAGGGAGCGAAGCGAAAGAGCGGGGAAAGGGTGTGGGAGGGGGTATCCCCCTCCTACGGTAGGGAGATATTAGAAAATTCGAGCATGAAAATGACATTTTTTGTACACTAAAATTTAGTATTAGGGGTAACTTATACGGTATAAGAAGTGGCATATGCGGGGGCAAGGCGAGGGAGCAAAGCGACCGAACCGGGGGAGGGTGTGTAAGGGGGGGGGGGGGGGGCGGTAGGGAGATTTTGAAAAATAGTGCATGGAAATGACATTGTTTGCAAACTAAAATTCAGTATTAAGGGTAACTTATATGAGAAGTGGCATATCTACGTTTTACTTTCATTTCGCAAGGTAGGGTAGGGTAAGTTATGTGAAGTGGACTCGATGGAATTTTTTTTTTTTTTTAGATTTTTTTTTTTTAGATTTTTTTTTTTTGCTCGCAGATCAAGGGGGGCATGGCCCCCAATTGTGCCCCTCCTTAGCTACTCCAGTGTTGACATGCATTTTATACTGAATTGTATGCAAAGATAAAGAATAAGACCACAGAAGAATAAAAGAATAATGACATATAAACTGAAAAAGGAAAGAAATGTGAATGTCAAATACATAATGACAGAAAAGAAATAGAGAATTAAAGAGAATAAAAATGAAAATGAAAGAGAGAGGGAGAGAGAGCACTTACCTTGTTCTAACTGAATGGCATAAGTGTGAAAGTGATTGCCTAAAGATGAAAATGAAACCGCAATTCAGCAAGGAATTTCTTCTTCCTCTCAGACTTGGCGAAATTGAATGACGGTTATTAATTACCAAATTGAATCGAATTTGAATGATAATTTACTAATTTCAATGTTTAAAAAAAATTGAATGCAAAAAGTGTTAAATTGAAGTACTGGAAAACCGATGGACTAAAAATTGCTTGATTTTGAATGCTTGATCAAGAAATTGAATGCTGTTTTGACGAATTCGGCCGGGAAAACCTATATTATGTCAGCTTTACTGACAATCGGACTACTAATGATATTGTATTCCTGTTTCTTCCCCCCCCCCCGTAACATGCTTCTGCTCCTTATCTATGGATCGAATCCAGCTTGCATTATACTTCTTCTGTTGTTGTCATGTTGGGCAAGCATCGAGAGATAAAGCTTTTAAAATCTAAGCAGCTGAGGTCGTAAGAGAACTCAGCATGAAATGTGGATGTCGTTAAAGTGCTATCCTGTACGAGTTGATAGCACTATCGTAAGTAGAATTATTTTATTCATTATTTATTCATTTTGCATTTTTAAACAGGGTGGCCCCATCAGTAGTTGGTAATCCTGGGTTTTAGGGGTATAAATTATTTGCACTTACATTTGACTACTAACTTCAGCACACCTCTCCAGGAGCCTCCAGGCTAGTTGTGTACCCTAACCCTGACCCTAAACCTAACCCTAACCCTTACCCTAACCCTAACCCTAATCCTTACCCTGACCCTAACTCTAATCCTAATACTAATCCCAATCCTAACCATAATCCTAACCATAATCCATACATGACAGTCTGAAGCGGACAAAATTGATGAAACGCCCCCCGGGATAACCCAAATTCATTATGTTTGTTACTAAATGAAACAAAAATACAGATCACAAACAAGATGAATGAAAAAAGAAAAACTAAATAAATTATGGCATTTTATTTCGGATATCTTGCGCTTCATATTCCAGGAACTGATCCACTTGATTACACCTACAACGTCCAAACATCAGTGGGTTTTTTTAATACATTCAAAATTTAATTTTCTTTCATTTTACTACTCTGTTTCACAGATTTTTCCTATTTTCATGTACTGAGGCAAACTTTCTGTATAAAGAAATATTAATCAATTATCTCACGGGTCCAATATTTGGTGTACATTCCTGGAGCGAATGTTCAGGCAGTTCCTTGGGTTTGGCAATGCTGCTGGTGGCTCATCAGCGCCGACTCTCCTTTCTGCCTGTAACTCCCCGTCGACGAGTAGGCGGTGTTTCCCGCAGTTGAGGCTCATTATAGCACGGAAGGATGCATTGTCGTTAATGGGAGCAGGCTCGTCTGGTCTTCGACCATCCCCTATAATGTTACATAGTATTTGTTGAAAATCAGGGCGGATTCAGAATTCAACGTACCCAACACGCGCGCATGATAAAGGAGGGAATGAAATGAGGAAGGGGGGGGGCGTTATCAAATTTGGGGCAAAGTTTTATTTAAGGGCCGCAATAACGCAGTAAGATGAGAAAAATTAGTCCACAATCATCACCTGGGCCGAAAAGGCGGCATGGGCCAGTTGTGCGCGCGCCCTCCCTTTAAAATCCGCCAGCTACGCAGGAGCGCGCCGACACGAAAATTCCTTGTTGCCCTGCATGAGCCAGAATATACTGCAATGTCATTTTCTTCTTCCCAAGGTTAAAATCCATTTATCGTGGATTATCACACACACTCTAAAAATTAAAATGTTGAATCACCGTTTGGAAGGGTGGAGGAGTGATTACATTTTCAAAATGTTAGACTAACACTTTGAACATGCTGGATTCAACATCATAAAGGTTAGCATCCAGCACGTACTTGGTGAATCCAGCATGTTCAAAGGGTTAATCTACCATTTTGATAATATAGTCACTCCTCCACGCTTTTAAATGGTGATTCAACATTTTAGTTTTCAGAATGCATGCATGTACATGTATGTATAGGCATTATACATGTATGCCGATAGCTGATATTGATAAGAGGAGAAACAAAGCAGTATACATTAAAAGAACATCATTATAACTGGAAATAACTTTTTTATATATATCATTTATCACCTCTAAAAAAGCCTTAACTAACTTTTCTTTCTCTCATTTAATTCCCAAAACTAGCACTCACCACTGGCCTACCCAAAAGCACTCACTATCGCCCCCCCCCCCCCCCATCGAAATAATGGCTACACCAGTGTCGATACTAAGTGAAGGACGACTATAGTATATCAAAATAGACAACTGGAGGAGAAAAGCGCAACTGATCAAACAGTATTCTGTAGATTGAAAAAAATTAATAGTTCAGTTCAGTTTTTTTCAGTTCAAATACATTTATTTCCAATTATTCAAATAACAGCAAAATAATGAAACAACAATTTGACATTGATGATATTGATAACAAAATATGACATAATATACAATCATCGTAATTACATAAATAATTGGAGGACACACCTCTTAAAGCAAAAGCTTGGGTCGAGGTGCCCTAGACATAATAAAAAAGAGTTACACCTATATTTAAGACTGGCGACAAAAGACAGCTTACCAACTTTAGACCGATATCTGTTCTGTCCGGGGTTTTTTTCTAAAACGGACAAACAGAAAAAGAGTAGGAGGTGCAAAATAATGAAAAGGAGTGTAACAGAGAAATTCACGAAAATACGGAAGGATGAAATCCCAAGAAAGGTTGGGAAATATGTAATGAAATTAAATAATTTATAGCATGAAGTAAGACGTTTCTTCATCCTTCTTGAGAAACTGGCAAGAGATGTTGCATGTCTGGTTTCGTATTTTATGAATACTTGAATTAAGTTGAAAAAAGTTACAAATTCCTCAGGTAATAAGTTGTTAGTGGATCTGTACATAAATGAGCTTTGCTGCTGTTTATTAATATCGGTAAGTTCTAGTATGCCAAACATTATTGTTTAAACAAATGGTCGACATGGCCACGGGGAGCAGTACCTGTAACTATACGATAATTTTCTTTTGTAGGGTGATCAACTTGTGTAGTTTGGAGTTTAGAGACTTCCCCCAGGCAAGGTTGCAATATGAAAGGTATGGTAGGATAAGAGAGCTGTAGAGCATACGGAGGATGTGGTAAAATATGACGGAGTCTAGAAATGATGCCAATGTTTTAAAGACTTTGCTTTCTGTTTCGAGAATGTTTTTCCAAGACAAAGAACTATCACTGTGTGCACCTAAAATTTAGTGTGTTCAACCCGAGGCAATAATATGTTGTCAAGATATATTGAAATGCTGTCACAATCAATGTTTTTATTATTATGAAAGATCATATAATTACACTTTTTTTAAACTGACAATTTTTGCTTTAAACCACTGGCATACAAGGGTTAGCTGTTGATTAACGTTATTACGTTATTACACAATGATGTGTAATAAAGCATGATGTGTTTATCCGTCTGTTCTTTTTTTTTTTCCTCTCGCATTCCTGCTCGTTCAAACCTCTTTTGTCGCGCCATGTTTTTTTTTTATGGCCGACCCAATCATTGTATGAATCAGTATGAACGGTTACACTGAGGATTGCTTTTCTTTTTTCTAATCCTCAACATGGATTGACCTTTCTTTCGCGTTTAAACGACTGTAAAATACCACATCTGCTTCATTTTTGTTATCTCTAAAGTGGATTATGTAACCCAAATTTTGCTTCTCTTGTATGCAATTTATATCGTTCACGGTAAGCTATGTTAGCTTCACCTGTGGCAATCCTATATTGATGTTCATCCATTATTTAATGTATTGTATACTTAATAAATTACCTAGTATGTATTGGTATACTGTAACCCTCCTGGCTGCAACATCAGTTCAATGCCTTGCTAACCGGTTTATACATGATCCTTCACTTTATCGCGTTTTTATTTTCTTTAATTTACAAGCAGTATGACCCCGCTCTGAAGGAGAGTGGGACTTTTGGAATGGGTGGGCTTGTGTGTGGGGGGGGGGGGGGGGGGGGGGGAGGGGTGGATGATTAGGATCAGGGGGGGTTTGGGGGGGGATCGGACGTGTAGTGAGAGGGTTGTGAGCGTTTGAATATTGCGGTCACTGATGCTATGGTGGTCCTCTGGTTGGCGGTGCGACGTGGGTGTGTGGTGTCGCATGTGAGCGGCTTTCCCTGTGATGGAGTATAAAATACCCCCAAATTGCTTTTTTCACTCTTTCTTATGGTGATACAAACTCTTTATCCATACTACATTCTTTAAAAATCTTTGTTACATGCCCTCCTGTGGAGGGAATTTATGATCTATGTGATGAGAGAGCTATTTTAAGTGAAACATGTAGAAAAGTAATGGGAAAGTTGTTCGCATGTGGCATCATGCACCTTTGTCGCATTGCCAGCTTGGGGATCTGCATTACGGTAGTGATCTAGATTTCGGGTGCTCGTAGCTCTCTTATGTTTGTTCGTTTTTTCTCAGGCTTTCGTGATCTGTTTCTTAGATTTCTGTTTTCGCACAGTGTATCTTGTTTCAAGGGTTTCATTTTCCTTTGAAAGGTTCACGAACTTGAGTACATGCATTATTCTATAACCCCCTTTTTCGTCTCTACAACGATACATTCTTGTTTACCAAATGCGTCTTATAATACTATTGTATTTGTTCTTTACAATTTATAATCCTGCTTCACCTGTGGCAGTCTTAAACTTATTCATGTTAATTCACTATTCTAATATACATGTAGGCTACTATTTACATAACAATGTCACCACTTAGCTGTTGATACTCTCTATTTCGCTTTTCACACTACTTTAATGCCTTGCAAACTGGCCCAAACCGGAATCTATTGTCTCATGTTGCTAGGGCTGGCACAGGACTTATATTTGCATGTCTTCATATATAATTATGGGGAAATGCATTCGTGCAAATTGGGTACGATGCATTCCGTGTTCTTCTATTTAATGTTTTTTTTTTTTTTTTTTTTTTTTTTTTTTTATAAATAGGAAGGCTGTTGAAAGGGTTTCTTGTCTTATAACCTTTCAGGTCTTTTCAAGCTCACCCTTTCTGCCACCTCTCCCCCTTCCTTCCTTCCCCTCCATCCCCTCCATCCCCTCACCCCTCGCAAACACCCACCTGATCGCATGCCACTTTACCTCAGGCTCCCAGGGTTCCCCGGTCACCGTTTCCTTCATGCATTCCTTCCTAGTAGTTGTCGATGGTATTCATTTTTCCCTCGCATAGTTGGAGCTCTGGCATTAACGTATGTTGTTAACGTTCGCTATGGATCAACTTTTTTTAGTACACTCATTTTCTGCACCTGTTCTAAGCATATTCTGTATCTTTGCATGTTGTCTTTTTACATCTTTATCTTCCATTTCTTACCTACATGTATGTCGTTATGTTATGTGTCATCACTGGGCTATTGTTATTACATCAAGGCAACTTACGGGATGTCAGCAATAATGTTTGTATTTTTCATTTTTTCCCTATAACTGTGACGGTATTTCCCCCCCCCCCCTTCTTTAAATGAACGACTCTTTCAGCTTCCCTTTCATGACAGTAGATGATGACAGTTTCTCAGACAGTTTGCCAAGTACCCATCCCCCCTCTGATAGGAATAATGCTTTTTTTGAAGACCATATCATTAGAGAAATTGACAATTATGTGCAAGAAGTCAATCACATCTATGATATTAATGACTCTGCCACCCAAATCCCTTCGTCTTCTTATTTAACAGAAAATCATTTCAAAAATTACATAGACTCACAGAGGAAAAATGACATGTTTTTTCTCCACTTAAATATTAGAAGTGCTCACAGCAATTTTGACAAGTTTCGTTCCTTCCTTGAAAACGTAAATCTCCCTAAGACCTCTATATTGGTTTGAGTGAAACCTGGTTTAGTGAAACACCTAATTACTTATACTCACTCCCCGATTATAATATTGTCACAAAAATAGACTATTGAAAAGGGGGTGGCGGTGTTGCGCTTTTAATACCAAACTGCTTTCATTTCTCCATTTTAGAAGACATATCTTATATCGATAACACAATCGAAACTCTGTTTGTTGAAGTTCACATCCCCAGACGTAAAACATGATAGTTGGTGTTATATATAGACCCCCTCAATCCAATTGTAATAATTTCAATTCACAAATTCAAAATATTTTGTCAAAACCTTCTATAGCTAATAAAGATTGTCTAATTATGGGAGACTTTAATATTAACCTTCTTACATGTACCAACGAAAGGGCAACTCAAGACTTCTTAGATGTATTCTGTCTTCATCGCTTCTTCCTGTTATCACCAAACCCACTAGAATAGCGGATACTTCTGCAACTCTAATTGACAATATTTTTATGAATTTCCATCCTCTGCTTCGAACTGGACTTATAGTTACTGATATTTCTGATCATTATCCAATCTTTGTTAATTTACCATTTGAACCACTTTCTCAAAAATGCTCTAATCAACCTAACAAGTATAAATTCACCGATGAAAACATCATCACCCTACAAAATAATTTAACTCATACTGATTGGTCCACCATATACTCTAGTGAAGATACGAACGCCTCTTATGGTTCTTTCATGACTATTTTACCTCCTGTATCGACAATACCATCCCTCGGGTCAAACCAAAGAAATTTAATCGTAAAAAAACTCCGATATCTCCGTGGATTAATAAATCGTTATTGCGATCGATTAACAGGAAGAATAATTTATACTACAGATATATATGCGATCAATCTGATTCTAAACCTGACCTAAAGCAGAAATATGTCAAATATAAGAATACTTTAACAACTTTATTACGTGTGGCGAAGAAGCAGTTCTACGCTCATCAGTTAGCTTTATATAAAAACGATATGAAAAATACCTGGAAAGTAATAAACAAAGCACTTAATAAATTTAAAAAGACAACTCAAATATCTCAATTAAATATGATGGTAAATTATTGACGATCCCCCACGCTATGGCGGAATCTTTCAATTCTTATTTTTCTTGTATTGGAGAAAAATCTTGCCCGAACGATTCCTAACTCATCTAAACAGTTTCATGATTTCCTAACAATCCTAACCCCAACTGCTTTTTTTTCAAGCCTACTAGTGCTCATGAAATTATCACTATAGTAAATAAATTGAATTCCCATAAAAGTCCTGGGTGTGATGGGATAAATAATTACCTTTTGAAAAATGTCATACACCAAATCGTTGACCCCTTAGTTTATATTTTCAATTTGTCCCTTTCTAATGGTCAAGTACCCAAAGACATGAAAATTGCTAAAGCCATACCAGTCTTCAAAAAAGGTGACAATGACTTAGTAACTAATTATAGGCCAATTTCATTATTTACTTCACTATCAAAGATCCTTGAAAAAATCGTATATACTCGTATAATTACTTTTTTAAATAAACATAATCTGAATAAAGAACAATTTGGGTTCCGTGAGAAACATAGCACATCTCATGCTCTCTTAGCATTTACTGATAAAATTGCAAGGGCAATTGACGCTTCTCACCATACTGTAGGCATTTTTTTAGATCTTTCCAAGGCCTTCGATACTATAAACCATAATATATTATTACGTAAATTGTCACACTACGGAATTCGAGGGAGACCTTTAGAGTGGCTTAGTAGTTATTTAACTAATCGTCAACAATTTGTTTTTGTCAATGGTGTATCTTCTTGTAGTAAAGTTGTCTCTTGCGGTGTTCCGCAAGGGAGCTTATTAGGTCCCACTTCTTTTCCTCATATATATTAATGACATTCGAAACTCTTCTAATTTCTTGGAATTCATCCTCTTCGCCGACGACTTCTAATATTTTTTTGTTCCCACCCTGATCCCACTGGAATTGATCGACAAGTAAATGAAGAACTTTCTCATGTTTCAGAGTGGATAAAAGCCAATAAGCTATCCTTAAATTTGCAAAAACAAAAAGTATGCTCTTTAGTAATATCCTGAATAATTTTCCCAAACCTGTTATATATTGATGGTATTGTTATTGAAGAGGTTACATCGACCAAATTTCTTGGAGTTACAATAGATAACAACTTTCCTGGAATATACATATTGATAATGTATGTAAAACAACTGCCCGTAACATAGGTGTTATTATGCAACTTAAACATGTTCTTCCACAAACCAATTTTAATGCTCTATTTCACACTAATTTCACCTACATCAACTACGGGATACTTGCTTGGGGCAATGCCTGCTCTTCGTTACTTAACAGATTATATTTACTTCAAAAAAGATACTTAGAATAATATTTAATGCTGAACCCCGTTCTCACACACAAGTGACTTATTCCGAGGAAACAAACTCTTAAAGATATATGAGTTATATCAGTTACAACTAGGCCTCTTCATGTATAATTACATACGAACAACCTTCCGTCCATATTTTCTCCTATGTTTGTTTCGAATAACTCGATCCATTCATATCCTACCCGACAGGCTAGCTGCATTCACTTGCCATTAAAGCGTACTCTTTTTGCTCAAAAAGACATTGTTTATACAGGACCCAAACTGTGGAACTCGCTACCGAACGAAATTAAAAAATCTCTCAGTGTTCTCTCATTTAAATGTAAATTGAAAAAGTTCTTACTTCATAAATATTAAACTACTCACACATGCGCAAGCTTACATGACAATTCTGATAATATACTGTCATCTCAAATGCTGTTGCTACTGTCAATAGATAACCTGTATGCTGACCTCTTATTTCTTGTCTTATCTTACTAGCCCTATATGTGATTATATGTATTTGTATAGTTGTGTTTTTGTCTTCATGTTATGTCATGTCTGTTTACCTGTCCCTCTCTCATGTATATCTCGTCTGTCTGTCTGTCTTTCTCTCTCTTCCTCCTTCTGTTCTGTTCTTAGTATCAGGTGCACTATTATTATTCTATTGCTATATAAGTAGTAATATATATATATTGTTTACTTTTCCTTTTTTCAAACTGTATACGTATATAGCAAGAATGTCCGTTCTTATTGAGTTATTTCCTTTTAAGGATAACTTATGATTATTACATACTGTTATTTTAGGGAACTTGCCTTGTAACAAGCTTTGCTTTTTGCATGTTCCCCCATATCCAAATTTGTTCATTATTATTATATGCTTTATCGTTCAGTAACATAAATTGTGTAATTTGTATGTCTGAGTTATATTATATACTTTGTGATATCATGGATATGGAAATAAATGAAATGAAATGAAAA
>CM057153.1:18507244-18523051 GCA_029962745.1 Echinometra lucunter | reverse complement strand
CGTTATTCCACAATGAAGTAAGAATAGATCCGCTACATGATATTCATGTCGGCATAGAGAACAGAAGTTAATGTTGCTGCCGATTTAAAAATGTCATTATAAAGAATAAAAGAACCAAGCAACGACCCATGAGGTACACCGCATTTAATATTACTCATGTAAGAGACAACCAACTCAAATTTGGTGCACTGTAAGCGATTACTAAGATAACTGACATACCAATCGTGCGCTGTACCACGGATTTCATACAGATAAAGTATTTTTTTTCTTTAGTAGGATCGAATGATTTATGGTATCGAAGGCTTCCAGTTTCAGTTTATTTCTCATTTTAAATAAAATACAAATGAATTACATTCATAGAACATTCATATAACAGAGTACGCATCAATATAGACATTGCATGATGCATATCTGAACTTAATAGGTGGAATTGCATTATAGACAAAACAAGAATAGTAAAGAAAAATGAGGGAAATCAGCCAAAAAACATAGCTTTTAAAAAGGTGGCGGACTCCCTTTCATAGACTTTCGATAAGTCTATCGAGTACACTGATTTTTTTCGAAGAAGTCAATTATGTCATTTTTAAATTTAGATAGTGCCATAGCTGTAGAAAAATTTTGGCGGAATCCAAATTGCTTTTGGTGAATAATGTCGTGTTTATCAAGAAATTCATAAGTCCTGGGGAGCGTTTCATGAAGAGTTTTAAATGTTATAAGCTACTGAAAATCCTCGCATCTGATTGACTGAAAACAAATTAGTCGGTGAAAATCACCGACAAAACTCTTCATGAAACGCTCCCCTGGGGGGCGTTTCATCAACATTTGTCGTCCGACAAGCTGTCAGATCTGACATCTTTCCTTGATTTTGATTGGCTGAGAAGCATCGTTACTATGGCAACTGTCGGATAAAATAGACTTTGTCGGATAAAACATCCGAAAAGTCCTTTCATGAAACGCTCCCCTGGTGTTACGATAGGCTCGAGTATTTTAGAAAAAAAAAGCCGACAGAAAAGATATCGGTCTACATATAATTGGTAAGCTGTATATAGGACCAAAAAAAATAATAATAAGGAAGTAAATGAAATGATGAATTGGGCCTACCTGGATGAGCTGTCATCCTTGAATGAAGTCTACAAAATGAATTATGAATCAATTACTTAATCATTGATTGAATGAATAAGGGAATGGAAGTGTGAATGCGTGGTTTTTTAATCACAGTTTTGGAATGCAAAAATATTCAAATGAATAAATATGTATGTACTTACTGCTCGTCACAAACCGCAATAACAACCTCGAAGACGCTGTTCTCATTCTTGCATCTACATCTACATCTACATGTAGTTTGTCAAACCTGGCTCTTTTAATATAATAGGTACCTCGATACAGAGTGACGGCAATTTTCATTTCGTATCGATTGTCTCCTCCCATTTGCAGCAAACTTTTGAATAACCCACGACCTCCAACGAAATCCACGTTCAATCTGAACCCATGCAAAAGAAACATATCATCATGGTTATCATTTTTCATTTAATCATGATTATAATTTTAGAACTATTTTGTAGTTTCATTATTCTCACTATATCTGCTGACGTATATATTCTAAAAGCTTTTATAATTGAAAAAGATCTCGCCATCTGATCATTTTATTTTCATCTCTTATCATTCTCATGAAATTTTCATTTCTGTGGACAGGCTAGACTCTTCTATCCAGTAAGACAAAAAAAAAATCTTGAAATATTTGATGCTTGAGTGAACAAAAGCATGACATATTCATGATATTGATGAAATATATTGTCAGAACATAAATACAACCAAGGATACCAATTTACAAATTATCAAAAAGCCCTCAGAATTCGAAAATTTGCATCCTCCACATTGCCCCGTACTTGCAAAATTGTTTAAGCAATTCTTACAAGAGAATATTTACATGGTAATTGGCCAGTTTTATTGATTTAACCCGTACTGAAAAAGGATTCAGCAAACGACCCTTTGAACTGCAGAATGATTTGCCTATCTAGTCTTTTTTTTTTTTTTTTTGGTAACTATTCAGTTTTGATTCAGAGTCTGCGTAAGTTTCTACAAAACAAACAGGTATACAAAATTAATCAAATTGAACTTAGGAAAAGAAGATCAAATCACATTTGCGTTTTAAAAACGATCGTAGTTTCTAACTGTAAATTACTTGTATATATTGTGACTTGTTTTGAATTTCCAACCAAAAAAAAAAAGCAAAAATTAAAATGAAAACGACTGCAGATAAACACATTGTAGACATAACTTGAATAGTATAATAAAAAGATTCATTGCTATGTCGATCCTATTATAAAGAAGCTTTCGATATGTGAAAGGAGGGTTTTTGTAAGTATATAGTTTAGGCACTGGTACATCTTACAATCATGTCATAAATGTATTCAAAATACTGTCTATGTATCAAACATTCAATACAAAATGGGAAAATGGGTATTATAGGTGAAATTTTGGATTTTGAGTTTTTTATGCTTATAGGTACTTGGACACAAATGCAATGTGTACATGAAATATTAGAGTCTAATTCACATGTTTCTTCTAGATATGGCGACTTGAAATGCCCCCTCCCCCCCCCCCCCCCCCCCCCCCTCCTCACGCGCGCAATTAGGCTGTCTCGGCCTTTTTTACCCTTATGAATCAGGCAAATTATGTTTGTTTGATGTTGATGGAAGGGTGGAGGGGTGCTGTGCAACCCAGTGTTATATTCATTTCTTTGTTTTAAAAGATTCATGCAAATTTAATGCAAACATGTGACGTGCACACACACCCGACCCCACACTCACACACACTCACCCACACACACATGCAGATATTATACTAAAACATCACTTATGAAAAGTGCAATTTCAATTTTTCATTTGCCAGTGCAAAGGAGAGTATGGGAGGAGTTCACCCCATCTCATTTCATGAACAAAGCCACCCACACACACACACATCCTCACACCTATCCTCCAACTGCATTACAAACAAGTGCCCCCCTCATACACACACACGCGCGCGCGCGCACCCTTGCACAAAACATGCAGGAGAGCAGGTGATTTTTATCGAGAACGGACGTGTTTCTTTTTGCTCTAAGTTTAACGTCATTTTAGCCGTTTGTCTTCAAAATCGTACAAAACATTGTGTATCAGTGTTGAGATCTCATTTTGAGGCTTCCGTTGATGTCACTGGTTTTTGGAGTTTTTAAAGGCTTTAAGCTGGAAAACGCAGATAATACCCGTTTTTCTAGGATTTTGTAAACGGTCGGTGATTAAGAGGAGAGACAGTTGCATCCACATATCTTAGCATGCAACGTGAAGCTAGGGCGCGTATCATACCAACTCCATCATCAGCGCATCAGCTCATCCCCTGGTTACCGGTAGACTATACGCTCAACAGGTTCATCCATCTAGGCGTGCGCCCGGGGGGGGGGGGGGGGGGGGTCACTCTCCACATGGCCTGCTATGCACCCGCGTCCAGAAAAAGCGTCGAAAAGGGTCCCGTTTCAGGCACTCAGGCGTCGTCGACGTCTTTGGCAAAAAGGGTTGCTTTTCAGCACCATTCGCTGGTAAATCGCCTCTTAGGGTAGCCTTTTCTCACTCTTCACGCCATTTAGGGTTGCTAATTTGGTTATGCAGATTACGCCATTTAGGGGTGCAAATTTAATCTACGCCATTTAGGGTTGCAAATTTAGGCAAATTTGAACATACCTACGCCATTAACACCATAGGGATACAAAATAATCCTCGCACACGCCGGCGCGGCCAGCACTTATGAGAGTGACCCCGTACAGTCTCTTACACCCGGCTCTATACTAGGCAGCACGCGTTACCATACACACGCCCATATAGGTCGCAGAGGATGCTATGCTATGGCTATGCTAATCTTCGATGCTAATGCAACCGTTCCGTGCCTGTTTGAAGCGACTATGCTCGGCTGCGCTGCACGGCATGCATTTGCACCATCGATATTTTAAAAAATGGATAAAGCAACAGTGCCCTCGTTGGAAGCCGACCACAGACACCGGAAACACTTAAAAGTACTCTCAAGTGCCACAATTTCTTTTTTATATCTAGCATTTTCCAAACGTCTCAAAACACATTATTATGGCATCGTGAGTTTAATTTCACGGAAATTTTATTACCATAGAAGAGCTGTTTATTGGTGAGTAAATATATCAAGTCTGAGAAAAAGTTTTACTCGTGTGTACTTTGTTTCACTGGTTTTCTTTCGTGTTGTTATTCCTAGAGGCTAGCCCCATATACTGTTAATTGTGTTGTGTTTTTCAATTCAAGTCAGTAGTGGCCTAGCGTTACTTACATGTAGATCTATCCTGTCCTTAATTGACCCACTCACGGGAGTGATAGCTTGACTCGCCTTTGTGTACAATTCAATGCAAAAACAAAATTGCATTTGTGAATGAATAGACTAGTATATTTCAGCTTAATGAATTATTTAACCACAAATGATAGGTGCAAAAATCACACGAGTAAAATTTTTTTCTCAGACTTAAAGGGTAAGTGCACCCTAGAAATTTCACTGTTTCAATAAAAGGAGATAAATTTGAACAGCATTTTAAAAAAGAAATGAGCAAAATATGGAGTCTCCGAGGCATCGCAAGAAATTCGAACATGCTCGTTTTTTGGGGGGGGGGGGGAGGGGAGACTTTTTACAGTCTCTGCAAAGTCTCCGCGACGTCTCCGAGACTATTAGTTGCGGAGACTAATTATATCCACGACTGCTGAGACGTCTCTGCAATATCTCCGAGACGTCTCTGAGCCATCTCAGAGACGTCGCGGAGACCAGGAGGAGACCAGAAAGACTGATGAGACGTTGCAGAATGCAGATACGTCTCCGCGACTCTACCTGATGATGTTTGACCCACTTTAGAAACCGCGTGACTGAACGCGTACTGACATTCCTCCTGGTCCAAGTCAGGTGCATGATCCTGCAAATGCTCCATTATAATTATTTTGAAACTTGTCGCAGAGACGTCTCCGTTGGTGAGATAGGGCCTTTAGGTATCAAATTAATTGATTTCAATGTTTACGCCACTTAGGGTATCAAATTAGGGGATTTCCCTGTTTACGCCACTTAGGGTGGCTTTTTTCATGGGTTACGCCATTTAGGGTTGCAAATTTGGTTAATAGGCTACGCCATTTAGGGTGCATTTCTGAGGTTGTCGGACACGGGTGGGGAGCAGGCCATGTGGAGAGTGACCCCCAAGGGTGTGCGCCCCATCCTTGTGACGTCATAATGGCCACTGAGAACCATTTTGAAGCTCTTGATGACGAAATGGATATCAAGGTAAAGGGCCCTCGTAAGGCAGATGACGCCAGTAAGCTGTCAGAAGGTGAAATAGTGGCGAAAGTACTACTGGCTGTCCAACCTCTCATCGTGGATGCTGTGACGAAGGCTGTGACGGCAGCTATGTCAACAATGTTGGAAGAGCTTAAGAAGAGCTTGAAGCCCAGCAGTGTAGGATCGCCTTGGAAGGAGGAGGTCGACCGGCTAGAGCAATACGGTCGACGTGACAACGTCCGTATATTTGGAATAGAGGAGACTCCAAATGAGGATACAACGCAGAAGGTGGTTGAGCTAGCAGCCGACATGGGGGTCATGATCACCTCTGATGACATCAGCACCAGTCACCGCTTGCCGCCGTCTCGACGTCGTCAGGGAGAGGAGAAGAGAAGAGCTATCATTGTTAAGTTTGTACGGCGCTCGACGAAGCAGGTTATCATGCGGAAGAAGAGGATGCTGAAGGGTGTTCCTCGAAGGAGTGGGGTTTTCGTAGACGAAGATCTAACGTCACGACGTAGCAAAATGGTTCGTGCGCTCCGGCAAGATCCACTGGTCGAGGCAACGTGGACCATCGATGGCAAGATCTTTTGTGCAATGAAAGATGGTGGCAACAAGATCGTCATCGACTCGGCAGATGATCTTCGCAAGGTTGGATGGACAACGGAGAGAATCCAGGACTTAGGCCTACTGAAATAGGAAGACGCCGGCACTTCTAGCGCCCCAGAAACTGAGGTGAAGCATTACTCTTTGAATTACAATGTACATAATCCCATACAATCATGGAATTGGTGTGATCTTTCGAAAGTGCTATAGGCCATATCTTCACGTAATTGATATGTGTTCGAGTTGTGTCTTTTGGATTAAAATTGATGATAAAGCATTTGGTAATGAATTTGTAATAGGAGCTGTTTACATTCCTCATGAAGGTTCCAAGTATTATAATCCAGACATGTTTGATGATATATCCAGCGATCTAATCTCTATTTTGAGTATCTATGATTTACCTATTTGCCTAGTTGGTGACTTTAATGCTCGAACAGGTTCAATACAAGATTATATGGAACAAGAAATAATACATACTGAATACTGGAATAAATCTCATGAGGAAAGTGAAACACTTCATTCTCTCAGGAAGAACAATGATAAATGTACTAATAACCATGGCTACAAACTTATAGATTTGTGCAAAACTATTGACATGGTTATACTTAATGGACGTGTGGGTGACGATAGGGAACATGGTCTTTTCACTTGTGCTGATTCAAGTGTAATTGATTATGGTATTGTGACGCACGACTTCTATGAAAACGTTCTAGATTTCAAGCTTGACACTTTTGATAGCTTGATGTCAGATAAGCATAATCCGGTTTGCATAACACTGAAATTCCAGAATCAGTTGTGTCACAAAAACTTTGAAATTGAAAAACCTAATAAAAGAATGCAAAAAACTGTTAAATTTAAATGGAACAATAGTCTATCCGAGGAATTTCCGAAAAGTCAAAACAGAGACGACATTCTAGCTATAAATGAAGAAATCGAAGCACTAAATTTACAATGTGTTAACCAAGAAGAAATCGATTCATTGAATAAGTCGATAAAAGTTGTTTATATGTTTGCAGGATCTCAGTCTGGTATAGTGAAGGAATGTTATTGTAATGGTAAAAAGAAAAACTATCGGAAGGCCGAGAAAAAATTGTTGTTCAATGGTGAATGTATGAAGTTAAGATCAGAATATCTGAAACTGAAGAAAAAATACAAAATGTCAAAGAACGATTTCTATGAACAATTCCAGGAAGCCAAGAAAAAGTATAGAAAGTTCATAAATAAAGCCAAAGTTGAGTTTTATGCGGTTAAACATGCCAAGCTTAGAAATTTGAAAACGACAAACTCTGGTGAATACTGGAAAATCCTAAATTCATCACAAAGATGCTTGGCTGAGAATAATTTAGATATGAATGTGTTTAGAGATCATTTCATGAAATTGAATAAATGCGATGACGCCTCTCCTTTACAAGAAATCACTGAAAGTAATGTGAATATATATATTGAAGAATTCGACGAACCTTTTGTAGAAGAAGAAGTAGTGGCTCAAATAAAAAAACTGAAAAATAACAAATCACCGGGTATTGATATGTTAATCAATGAATGTTTCAAACATAGTAAAAGTATATTAATCACGGTAATAACAAAATTCTTTAATGTGATTTTATCGTCTGGCAAAGTTCCTTCAGATTGGACAAGTGGTTTAATTTGCCCAATTTATAAAAAGAAGGGTTCAAAGGAAGATCCAGATAATTATCGTGGAATAACCTTATTAAGTTGCCTAGGGAAGTTATTTACAGCAGTCGTTAACGAAAGATTAACCTCATATTTTGAAGATCATAATTTATTAGGAGAAGAGCAAGTTGGCTTTCGAGAATATTACTCTACACTTGATCACATATTTTTGTTACATACTGTAGTGTTATTGATCTTCATTTGTCTCAAAGAAAACGTGTTTATTGTGCGTTCATAGACTATAAAAAAGCTTTCGATTCAGTTGACCGGACATTGCTCTGGCATAAAATGATTAGAAATGGAATTAATGGGCAATTATTCAGAGTTATACAAAATATGTATAACGACGCGAAGTCTTGTGTAATGGTTGAAGGTGAGAAATCTGATTTTTTCGGTTGCAACATAGGGGTCCGACAGGGAGAAAATCTCTCACCTTTTCTGTTTGCTCTCTATTTAAACGATTTTGAACTCTTCGTGCGTGATAGATATGAAGGAATCGATTTGGTACCCAGTGTTTTGAAATCATCTTTAAATTCTTTAGGAGTTGACGTGTATCTCAAGTTGTTTTCATTGTTATATGCAGATGATACAATCATTTTGGCAGACGCAGACGCACGCACGCAATGGAGAAGGCAAGGCGATCTGGTGTGAAGGCAGATTAATTTTCCCTTTTTTTTCCGGATCCTACTAGTTTGAGATTGCTCCATTACCACTATTATTATGAGCAAGTCGAATAAATCTACCAGAACTGAAAGAGAGCCGTATTTGTTGAGAAACAGGAAAAATAACGAACTAACTACTTTTGACACCCAACAAGTTGATTCTGCACTACCTTCTATACGGGCCTCTGATGGTGCCACGTCGGGCATTCAAACGGGAGACGCATCTTCTACAATAGACCCAACTGTGAGTACGCCCGGGTGCACAACACATAACATTCATTGTTCGTTTGCTTCTGCGAAAGACAAGATGGCGCCCCCCACCTCGACTACGGACATCGATCTGGTAAGCCATTCTGATTTTATTCAAACAACTGAAAAAATCATCGAAAAATTGGATACACTGAATGCAAATGTAACAGCGATCCGGAGTGAAGTCTCTGAAATGCGGGCAGATATGTCTGATTTGCAGGCTGCAGTCGCAGATTCCAGGGATAGACTCACCGCGATTGAAAATGAAGTTTTGCCAAAGATGCAAAAAAAGAACGAAAACCTTGAAAACGAATTAAAGGAAATGATAATGGCTTTGGAATTACATGAGAAAAAGAAAGATGAAAGCGTCGTAAAAGTTGTGAGAAGCATTATTCATGAGCTGGGTTTTTCGAAGGAGGAGGCGCAGAGTATGTTCATATCAAACGCACATCGGCTGCCAAGACGTGTCACACCCGGAAATGACGAAAGCAGGCGTGGCCACGATCCCATCATTGTCCGGTTTGCCGCCATGTTGGATAGGGATGCCGTCTTAAACGCATACCAACGAGCGCATATACGCCCGATGACCTCGCAAGGTCAACCTGCTGTCCGTTACGCTTTCCGCATTGTGACCGACTTACCTGCACCACTGAAAAGGAAGCGATTCTTACTCGAGCAAAAAGCATATCAGTTGAGAAAGAATGAAAACAAATCCACAAGAATCAAGTTAAATGGTGTAAATCTGCATCTGGAGTGTCGGGAGAAGGGATCTTCGTCAGCATGGCGTATTGTTGTTGATTGAGATATCACATAAAGTTTCTACATTTGGAAATTGAAAGCCGTGAATTTAGATTTCAATTGAAGAGGGTAATGTTAAAACGTCTTAGTTTTCAACCATTCTGATTTCCGATACCTAGTCTTCAGCTTTTGAATATGTTATCAGCGTAAATGTTCTACAATCTTAAATCGCGATCATCGCTTTTCGCTTTTGGTTGAGACCGGGGTTGAAACAGACACACGACAAAGTCATCAATCGCGATCATCGTTTTTCGCTCCTGGTTGAGACCATGGTTGAATCAGACACAATGACAGAGGGGAATATGTCTAGTAATCAAGCGAATACTGCATGAGTCGTGTTTCTTTATGATCATCATTCGCGATCATCGCACATTGCTCTTGGTTGAGACAGAGATGAATGTACACAGTGAGTGATAAAGCGAATGAATGAGTTGTGTCTCCTCATAGTCGGTTTGAACAACCTTATACCTACACTAAACGACGCTCTCAAGTGAAGAGACTTTGATATTTTTTTTTAAAAAGGGAATAAACAAAGTTGTTTTATTTTATATTACATATTTTCATTGCTATATTTACTTGATATTCAAAGATATATAAAAGACAAATTTGAAATATGAAGAGGAAACTTCATTCTAAGACCTATTAATATAGTCTATAGACACTTAAATTCTTGTTATGGATCTGCAATGAGACAGAATGATAGAGAATATTAATGATTATCATACATCTGATAGAAGAATGAGGGAAAAGAAAGGTCTTTACATCCTCTTTTTTAACCACTTTGTTGAATAGGATAAGAACTGATTATATCAGCTCTTACAAGTTACATGAGTTGCAGATGAAGTAGTCTCATTTGCAAAAAAAGTAACCAGTTTAGGAGAGAAGTTTTGTTTTTTTTTTTTCTCTCTCTCTCTCTCTCTTTCTTCTCTCTTTTGTAACAATAAATGGCTAAACATGAATTTCAACAGCACCATATGATATAACTTAGATTTTTCTTGTCACAATGACGGAAATCGAAGAATCTAACTGACTTTTTTTTTTTTTTTAATGGTATGGAGAATTCATCAGTATGTGGTGAAAAGAGTATTTTTTATGACCTTTTCTGAAATTAAAAAAAAACTTCATGCAATGAAGAATATCACTATGGAAAATTCTCTAATGTATACTCATGTAGCGTGTGTTTTTCCTTGTTCAAGGTTGACCACAATGATTTTTGATGGAATCTAGTAATGTCTGATAATCTGTTACGGTTTCTTCTTCTGAAACTGAAAGTTGATGTTGTTGTTGTTTTTTTTATCTCTTGAATAGCTGCCACCCATCAAAGAACCCGGGTGAACTTTTTTTTTTTTTTTTTTTTTTCCTTCTTCTTCTTTTTTTTTTTCTTTCTTTCTTTTGAGTCCAAAGCGATTTTGTTGATTCGCTTAAGAATTTGCCTGGTTCTATCAAAATAAATATTTTCTTACAGGTTTATCTGTGTCAAGGACAAAGTAGTCTCTTTTAAGGCACATTTGAATTTATGCAAAAAAAAGAACCCAAGTCGGGTGTGAAACGTTTTGATTGTCGTTTGTAAAAAAAAAAAAAAAAGAAATGGCAAAAACGGAAATCTGAATCTCACCAATGATGTTATTGAAAACGCATGACTTGTTTGTCATCACTAAATGAAAAATAAAGATTACTTTAGCGACTTTTTCTGTTTTGGTGTGTGAAACCAAGGAGTCATGGTTAATGAGTTGTAAAATTTTGCGATCTGAAATGCCTGAGAAAAGCAATGGTTACGGAGTGAAAACAATATTTATTTTAAATGAATAAACTCATGTAATATCATGAATATGTTGCTTACCCAACTATATACCCGTTCTCTCGATTTTAATTTGAAAAGTTAAGTTGATAATTTCAGTACACTTATACATCATGTACATGTGAGATACACGGGAGGTGTTTTTAGGTGTTTCTGGATTCAAGGTTTCAAGGATGATTGAATCTAGAAATATATGATTAGATACCTAGGTTTTCTACTATTGAAACAAAGTTTTTTTTTTTATATATATATTTTGATTCTGGGAGAACATTTGATTAGATAAAGATATAGATAAGTTTTCTTTAGAATCATTATTACGGGTTCTACTCCATAGGCAGTAATGATCTTATAGAAATTTAAAGGTTTTGGGGCATAACTTTTTTGCCAAATTACCATACACCGATCCGGAAATAGGGGGTTGATTGGCTATTCACGGCTAGTCGTCGGTCATCTCTAATTATGTGTAGCGTTGCGTCCAAACGTTTGTGTGTTGTGTCTTGTGTTGTGTGTATTGTAATGTTTTCGTCATTGTTTTCTGTTTGTGTCGTTGTTTGTGTTTGTTTGATGTTACAAAAAATTTAAAAAACTCCACGGGATTTGATTTTCTTAGCTTCACGATAAAGTTGACTTTATGATGGATAGTTTCAGTATTATTACTTTGAACTGTCGAGGTTTAGGAAATAGTGAAAAAAGAAATGATGTTTTGGAATATGTTAAGGCAAAGAGGTTTCAAATTTGCTGCTTGCAAGATACTCACTTTGTAATTGAAGAAGAAGCTTCCATAAAACGTTTTTGGGGAGATAATTGTTTTTTCAGTCACAAAGCATCCAATGCAAGGGGTGTTGCTATTTTGTTTGGGGAAGGGGTGCAATTTAATGTAAATCAGATTGAACGGTCAAAAGAAGGGAATTTTGTTGCTCTAGACCTACATATACATGACTATGACATATCGTTGATATCATTGTATGGCCCTAATCATGACAATGTAAGTTTTTATGCAGATATTGAAAGAATTGCTCTGGAATTTGATAATCCTCTAACAATTCTATGCGGAGATTGGAACATGGTTCAAGATTTTGATAAAGATACATATAATTATATTCGTCTGAATAACCCTAATGCCAAGAAAAAAGTTGATCAAATGAAGAATGATTTAAACTTGGTAGACCCATGGAGAGAATTACATGCCAATGAAAAGATGTTTACATGGCGTCAACCTACTCCTTTTAAGGCAGCCAGACTTGATTATTTTTTGGTCTCCACAGAACTATTGTCACTAGTTAACAAAATAGAGATTTTACCTGGATACAGATCAGATCACTCCCTAGTGAAATTATCTCTGAATTTAAATGACTATAGAGTAGGTCCAGGTTATTGGAAATTCAACAATTCATTGTTAAGGGATGATAGTTATGTAGAACAGATTAAAGGTGTTATCCAACAAACGATTAAGGCCTATTCAGTCCAACGTGACAACAATTCAAGTAGATGTGAGGCAGAAGGACAAGATACACTATATGAGTTTACTGTTAGTGATCAATTATTTTTTGATACGTTGTTGACAGTAATCAGAGGTGAAACAATTTTATATGCAACTAGGAAAAAGAAAAGGTTGGCTAATTTGGAAGGTGATTTAGAGAAAGAAATTGTAGACTTGGAGAAGACATTGATATCAAAAACAGACAAAGATAGGGAGTTCGTTAAGATAAGAAAAAAACTCAGCTGGAATCATTAAGAAAAGAGAAAATGGAAGGAATAAAGTTAAGATCTAAAATTAAATGGATGGAGTTCGGTGAGAAACCATCAAAATATTTTTTGAATTTAGAAAAAAGAAATGCTGTGATGCCTGTGAATAAACGGATATGCAAACTTATCACTAACGAAAACAAGGAGATTACGGCACAGGATGATATTACATCAGAAATTGTATCATTTTATTCTAAATTGTATGAAAACAATCCAGTTGTAGATGTAGACCTAAATACAATACTAAATGATGTAGGTATAAATAAATTAACTAATTCAATGTCACAGAAGCTAGAAGGGGAGCTTTCAATTGATGAGGTTAATCAAGCTCTTAAAAACATGAAAAATAACAAATCTCCGGGTCCAGATGGTTTCACTGTCGAATTTTTAAAATATTTTTGGAAAGAACTACACATATTTTTAGTTAGATATCTGAATTCTGCATATTTATCCGGGATGTCCTATACACAGAAGTTAGGGGTTATCTCTTTAATTCCCAAAGGAAATAAAGACAGAAAGTACTTAAAAAATTGGAGACCCATATCATTACTAAATGTAGTATACAAATTAGGCTCCACCTGCATAGCAAACAGGTTGAAGAATGTACTTCCTTTTCTTATACATGAAAATCAGAAAGGTTTTATATCAGGGCGCTTCATTGGAGAGAATATTCGTTTGTTATATGATATATTATTGTACACTGATCTCAATGATATTCCCGGTTTATTGCTACTTATCGATTTTGAAAAGGCATTTGATTCCATTTCTCACGATTTTATTAGAAAAGTATTACAGTTCTTCAAGTTCGGCCCCTCAATTGTAAAATGGTTTAATGTATTCTATGAAAATGCTCAATCTTGTGTACTGATCAATGGACACCTGTCTCCAAGATTTCCAATAGAGCGGGGTTGTCGCCAAGGAGATCCTTTGTCTCCATATGTTTTCCTTTTATGCGCCGAAATACTAGGTCTTTTGTTTAGACAATCCAATTCGATTGTTGGTTTGAGCGTACCTAATATGAATAGACATCTTAAAATAATTCAGTATGCGGACGATACTCTTCTAACATTGAATGGATCAGTAAGGGAATTGAACTCCGCATTAAACATTTTAGATGAATATAACACGATGTCGGGTTTGAAGGTTAATATACATAAGGCACATGCGATTTGGATTGGGAGATATAAAAACAAGAAAGATGGTGTTCTTTTAAATAAGAATCTAAATTGGGTATTCAGTGATTATTTCAGATATCTAGGTATAGACTTCTGTACGGATTTGCACAGAATAACATTTCAAAATTATCATGAAAAATTTATAGAGATTAAAAGTCAAATGACATCTTGGTTAAAACGACACTTAACTGTTCTTGGAAGAGTTACAGTTGTCAAATCACTGTTGGTATCCAAATTAAACTACCTTATTTTGTCTCTACCAAATCCAGATGAACAATTTTTGAAAGATATAAACGCGCAGTTTTATAGATTCATTTGGGGGGGAAAACCTGATAAAGTAAGTAGAAATCAAATGTCGCAACGTTACTCAGATGGAGGGGTCAGAATGATAGATATAAACATACACTGCCAATCACTGAAAATCTCCTCGATGAAGAAATTGGTAAATGGTTCCATTGATAGTAATATCCTCTGTCTTTTACAATCTTTTTTGCCTGAACGACAAGACTTGAAATTATATATGGGAAATACCTATTTTCGAGAACTGGCAAATAAAACAAAAAATCCTTTTTGGAAGGAGATGTTCACGGCTTATAGTACACTTTTATCCATTCACTATGACAAAATATCTTGTCAACCGTTATGGAATAATGATTACATTAAATTAGGTAATAGCGCAATCTATAACAAAACATTGTGTAAAAAGGGTGTCCGCTTTGTCAATGATATATTAGATTCAAATGGCATTTTTCTCTCTCTGAAAGATCTTAAAGAAAAGTATAATATGCAAATAAATTTTCTTTTTTATCGTGGATTATGTGATGCAATTCGAGAAGGATGCAAATGTACAACTTTTAACAGGGTGCAACAGCCCTTTTTTCCAGATACAATGGCACTTGTTATGAAACGCATTAAGGGATGTGCACACATCTATGCAATCTTCTTGAAGAAAAGGAAAGTAGAATGCAGAAGCTTTCTTAAATGGAAATGTATTTTTGATCTGAATGACAAGAATTGGGAAGCATATTGTTCTATTGCTTTTAACTGTACGATAGACGTTGGCTTACGATGGTTCCAGTTTAAGATATTGCAACGCATATTATATACAAATGATTACTGTTTAAAATGAATTTAGTCCCCCCAAAAGAATGTACTTTTGTAACGAACAGAGCGAAACAGTTATCCATCTTCTATGTGAATGTACGCATGTTAAACATATTTGGGATAGGTTGGAACACTGGATTTACAATAGAACCGGAAATAGAATTATATTCTCACTTCAAGATAAATTATTTGGTGTACGAGGTTCAAATAATGATGCATTAAACTGTATATTGATAGTAGTGCGACAGATGGTATATATTTGCAAAATGAAGAGACAACTGCCTGATTTTGATAATATTAAAGTATCGCTTGTAAATTATGTCAAAAACGAAAAGTACATTGCAGACTCAAATTGTAAAAAAGATTTATTTGCAAGAAAATGGTTTTCTGTTTAGAGAGTTATTTACATGACGATGTATTTTTTTATTTCGACTTCTTTATACGTACCGGTTGGCTTTCTTAGTGTTCGTGTTCGCGCTGTTCGGGCCGGAACAATATGGTTAGTGTACCATTTCTTCTTTTTTGTTATTCTCCGGCTGAATGGTGCGGACAGGTGACCGGAGGTGTCGACTCGTGCTGTATTTTTTTTTTTTTCTGTTTTTTCAAATAACTCGTAGTATTCAGACCTCATTTGCTGTATACGCCAATATTAAAAGATGAGAAATTGTATGTATGTTTGTATGTGTAT
>CM057153.1:18475744-18506744 GCA_029962745.1 Echinometra lucunter | reverse complement strand
CAGAAGCGTCACCTATGATTATCTGTTGAGCAATCAGATTCAACACTGGACAAGAAATGACAGAGGAAAAGCAAATTCAAGAATTTGAAAACATCTGTAACATATGACCTCCAATGACCTTTCACCTTATCATGTGAAGTCCAACAGAATGATTACATGCACTTCCCCTTAGTGATCTGCAACCCAAGTTTGACTGAAAAGTGTGACACGGTTGCAAAGTTTTGTGTCATAAGAGAGTCTTGCACGTAAACTTTAACCGTTCAACGTTTGACCTGTAATGACCTTTGACCTGACCATGTGACCTCTGACTGGACCATAACATGCAGGTCCCCTTAGTGCATCTACAACCCAAGTTTGATAGATAAGTGTCACATGGTTGCAGAGTTTTGTGTCATAAGAGAGTGTTGCACGTAAACTTTAATGTTTGACCTGAAATGACCTTTGACCTTACCATGTGACCTATGACTGGACCATAACATGCAGGTCCCCTTAGTGCATCGACAACCCAAGTTTGATAGATAAGTGTCACACGGTTGCAGAGTTTTGAGTCATAAGAGAGTCTTGCACGTAAACTTCAACGTTTGACCTGAAATGACCTTTGACCTTACCATGTGACCTCTGACTGGACCATACCATGCAGGTCCCCTCAGTGCATCTACAACCCAAGTTTGGTTGAAAAGTGAGTCACGGTTGCAAAGTTATGTGTGATAAGAGAGTCTTGCACGTCAACTTTAACATTTGACCTGAAATGACCTTTCACCTTACCATGTGACCTCTGACTGGACAATAAGATGCAGGTCCCCTTAGTGCATCTACAACCCAAGTTTGATTGAACAGTGTCATACAGTTGCAGAGTTTTGTGTCATAAGAGAGTCTTGCACGTAAATTTTAACGTTTGACCTAAAATGACCTTTGACCTTACCATGTGACCTCTGACTAGAGCATAACATGCAGGTCCGCTTAGGGCATCTACAACCCAAGTTTGGTTGAAAAGTGAGTCACGGTTGCAGAGTTTTGTGTCATAAGAGAGTCTTGCACGTAAACTTTAACGTTTGACCTGAAATGACCTTTGACCTTACCATGTGACCTCTGACTGGACCATAACATGCAGGTCCCCTTAGTGCATCTACAACCCAAGTTTGGTTGAAAAGTGAGTCACGGTTGCCAAGTTATCTTTCATAACGTTTGTGACGGACGACGGACGGACGACGGACGGACGACGGACGGACGACATTTGGATCCCTTAGTCTCGCCTTCACCTCCGGTGGGCGAGACAAAAATTGGCGGCACACATACCTGAACACACCTTTAAGCCATTCGTGACAGAGGTCCACATTTTGTGGTTTGGCCTAATATCTTTTGATGCAATGGGTTCAGCTTTTATTCTTCAAATTGGCAACACCAACATTTTTATTTTATTGCTACATTTTTCTTATGAAATGTCATGTATCTGAAATGAATATAAATTGACAGAAATTATGATGAGAAGTCAAAAAGTTGCCAATTTGCAGGGGAAAACGGTGATTTTTAACTTTCTATCACATTGCCAATTTAAGGATTTTAATGCTTATTTTCCTTTAAAAAATTTTCAGCATCAAACAATGAATATTGACGCAACCAAAATGGGCACAGTTTGTGTAGAATTTTTTGCTCTTTGTGCTCATGTATTTGGTATGATTATTAGGGCTTTGCATCAAAAGATATTAGGCCAAACCACAAAATGTGGACCTCTGTCACGATGGTTTCCCATCCTACCATAGAACAGTTTTACAAGAAAAGATGTCTTGATATTGATCGTGTGATCCATCTAAAGTAATGTGAAAACTGAGTTGAAAATAAGTTACATTATATTTTAAATCAATTATAATTCCAAATGATCCTTAAGATGTTAATTATCCAGATTTGCTTAGTTTGCTGATGAAGTACCCCTTTGAAAAAGATATTTTTCTAAGGCAGACATTTGAGATCTTCTGCTTTTGCATGTCAAAACTGCACAATTTGTGAACACAGGTATGTAGATGCTCCCAGCTGACCCAAGTTTTTCATGAATACAATTACAAAATCCATGTTTTCTGGAAAAGAATTCCCTTGAATATTCCATTTGCAATTCTCTTCCAAATTCACATGTCAAGGTACTTGGGTTTGTCCATGAAGTTGGGAGTATATTTTTGATACATCAAAAATGGAGTTACTCCCAAAATGAAGTTACTCCCCAAAGTAACACTCCATTTCTTATAAGTATGCCTCAAATTGATAACATCAAAGGGTATTCTTTAGACAGAACCCCTACCCAACTGTCAAACAAAATCAAACTCTTGGTCCCTTCTCAACTTGAATAATTTTTCATGTGTTATAATTGTGTGGTGTCCACCCCTAAATTTTAGTGAACAAGTGTGACATACAAAAATGCTAAAAGATAAAACATCATTTTGAAGTCACAATATCATTTAGATATTTTAGAAAAGGAATAAAATTTCTTGGCTGATCTGGAGGTTTGGTGTCTTGTGAAATAAAATTGATACCGCCACTACACATGGTGTCCAACCTAAACTTCGATGTAGCATCGGTAAAAGTAGTTCATTTTGAACAGGAATGACAATAAGATTCAGTCCCTTTGAGTCTTTAACATAGCAAAGTATTTGCATTAGTAAATTTGACAACAAAAAGGTCCCCAAATCAACTTTACATTTCATCCACGTAAAGAAAATGTACACAGTAAATTGCAGTTTGATTTAACAACAAAAAAAAGTACATCAAGTAGAGCCAATCTTCATAATTAAATATTGTCTAACATAACTTTTTAAAAATTCCTCCTATATTGCATGCAATTTTGCAAACTTGTTCCAATTAGCATAGATCTGCATTCATCTGTAGGGATACACAACCTGAGAAAGCACACAAAGTGGGTCTGTAAATTTAGCACCATGTTCAGGTTCGGTTCGGTTCAGCAGAGTTCGGCACTTTTATTTCCGAATTTTGGTTCGGTTTGGGGTTCGGCAATACAGTATTAAAAAAAAAAAAAAAAAGGGTGAGCATCGATAACAAATGACCACCAGAACCCTCTCTATCTTTACTGCACCTGGAAGTCACTGTTTCTTATAAATATAATTTGTATGACAAAAAATAGTTACTGCATTTATTGCATGATTCTTTATTTATTTTATTTTCTGAATGAGAGGGAAAGATAATTTTCATATACTGATTAATAAAAAACAAGAGAATTTTTTTTTAAAAATCGAAATAAAGGAAAGGAATGAATATATCAAAAGAAATTATCAATAAAGCAGTGTTTTTCTATTAATTTTTAAAAAAAATATTTATTTAGTATTATGATCGATCATGATTGTTAATCGATCATAACCTTATTACGATCGATTAGAATCGTTTCTTTGGGCATATTTTGAAACTTTTAACAGGATTTTGGGGTGAAACAACTAGAATTCATGGTCCCAAATATTATGAAATTTATCAGAATCAAAGGAAAAATGAGACACAAGCTGTATTAAGTGTTTTTCTATCTTTTATTTAAGAAAAACTTTTAGAAGATAAATCAAAAGAAATCCCACCAATAATTGTATATATTAATTCTTTTAATAAAGCAAAGGTGTATCTCCCATTTAGCATAATCAATTCAGGACAAGGTCTTCACTGAGGGCGGAATCAATGATCCTGTATTATAAACTGCCGAACTTCTGAACTTGGCCTTTGAATTTGGTTCGGTTCGGTCCTGTTCGAAAGTGCCATGTTCGACGAATTTCTGTTCGGTTTGGTGGTTCGGTAACAGCCCTAGTGGGATTACACAGGTATACTGCCCATGTACTGACCACATACATGTAATTTGCCAGTATTTGCCAGTATTTCCCGGTATTTCCTTGTATTTGCCAGTATTTAACTTTCTTAACAGTATTAGACTTTAATGTTTGACCTAAAATGACCTTTAACCTTACCATGTGACCTGACGGCACAAAAGCATGAATGTACCCCTAGTGCATCCATCACCCAAATTAGGTTGCTATTGCAGCAACATGTGCCAAGTTATGTGTCATAATAGAGTCTTGCAGAGTCTTGCAGGTAAACGTTAACGTTTGAAATAAAAGCCAATAGCAAGATTGTGACTGTGTCTCGCCCACATAAGAGAGTCTTGCAGGTAAACTTTAACGTTTGAAATAAAATGAACTTTGACCTTACCATGTGACCTCCAATACCACTATAACATGAAGGTCCCCCAAGTACATCTATGACCCAGGTTAAGTTGAAAAGGGAGCAACAGTTGCAAAGTTTTTGGTCATAAGAGAGTCTTGCAGTGAACTTTAACATTTGACCTCAAATGACCTTTGACCTCACCATGTGACCTCCGACAGCACCGCAACATGATGTTACCCCTAGTGCATCTACCACCCAAGTTTGGTTGCCATTGGACCAGCAGTTGCCAAGTTATGCGTCATAAGAGTCTTGCAGGTAAATTTTAACGTTTGAAAAAAAATGACCTTTGACCTTTTGTGACATCCGATGCCACTATAACATGAAGGTCCCCCAAGTGCATCTATGACCCAAGTTTAGTTGAAAAGGGAGCAACGGTTGCAAAGTTATTTGTCATAAGAGTCTTGCAGGTGAACTCTAACATTTGACCTCAAATGACCTTTGACCTCACCATGTGACCTCCGACAGCATGACAACATGATGTTACCACTAGTGCATCTATCACCCAAGTTTGAATGCCATTGGACCAGCAGTTGCCAAGTTATGCGTCATAAGAGTCTTGCAGGTAAATTTTAACGTTTGAAAAAAAATGACCTTTGACCTTTTGTGACATCCGATGCCACTATAACATGAAGGTCCCCCAAGTGCATCTATGACCCAAGTTTAGTTGAAAAGGGAGTAACGGTTGCAAAGTTATTTGTCATAAGAGTCTTGCAGGTGAACTCTAACATTTGACCTCAAATGACCTTTGACCTCACCATGTGACCTCCGACAGCATGACAACATGATGTTACCCCTAGTGCATCTATCACCCAAGTTTGGTTGCCATTGAACCAACAGTTGCCAAGTTATGTGTCATAAGAGAGTCTTGCAGGTACTCTATAACAATGTGACCTCAAATGACCTTTGACCTCACCATGTGACCTCCGACAGCACCGCAACATGATGGTACCCCTAGTGCATCTACCACCCAAGTTTGGTTGCCATTGGACCAACAGTTGCCAAGTTATGTGTCATAAGAGAGTCTTGCAGGTACTCTATAACAATGTGACCTCAAATGACCTTTGACCTCACCATGTGACCTCCGACAGCACCGCAACATGATGGTACCCCTAGTGCATCTACCACCCAAGTTTGGTTGCCATTGGACCAGCAGTTGCCAAGTTATGCGTCATAAGAGAGTCTTGCAGGTAAACTTTAACATTTGTGACGGACGGACGACATTTGGGTCATTAGTCTCACCTTCACCTCTGGTGGGCGAGACAAAAAGCAGAAACACTACTAGGGCTGGAGAAATTCAAACTCAAGCGGGAGAGCGGGAGATTTTGTGAAAATGGACTCAAAGCGGGAGATCTCCCACCGAAAATGGGAGAGTTGGAGTCTCTGCATCAGGATGAGCAGACATTCCGTATTTTTTTTTGTATTTATATGTTTTATTAGGTCGTCAGTCAACAAAAACAAAATAAAATATACAAAAAATAACAAATCAAAAACAATTACAATATTTACAGGTAATCATACAACCATTAGAAAAAAAATATCAGAATAAACAAACAACCCCCCCCCCCCCAAAAAAGGCGGAAATTTATCTCAATGACTCAGACATATTAGAGTTATCTTTTACGCAGTGTCCTAAAAATGGAATGTCCTGGCCCGAAAATATAAAGTAACATTAGGATAATAACTGAAATCATTGTAGCCACTAAATTTATGTCACCCATACTCAATTACAAAACATGTATAATTATGACCACTTTGACACAGTATAGGGTCAGAACTCTGATGGCATATATTCGTATACTCAAAAGAGTTAAGAATCACAAAGTAAACAGGATAAATAAATACAATAACACATTTTGGAAAAAAGAAGACTAAACTTAAACTTCAAATTTCCATTTCCTGAAATGAGCAGAGAGTTTGTTTCTTTTTTTGGCCAAATAATATTCAGTTTCCTTTTGCTTCTTAACAAATGATCTGAATGCACGAAAATTTGGAACAACTTTGGACATTCTGTATTTTATGGGACAGTCCCGTATTTGAACCATTTGACCTGCATCCTGTACAACCATCCTCGAGACACCATTTTGTCAGGATTTTAAAACCCTTTGTACACTGAAATAATGGAATAGCAAACAAGATAAATGATACATTCTATTACATGCATAAATGAAGCAAGCAGAAGCAGAAAGTTTCATGAAGTTTAAGTTTTGAAAAGTAGTTCTATGTTTATTACTTGGGCAAACACTAAAATATTACAGCCCCTAGCTAAATTGTACTTTAATAGTATATCCAGTTGTTGGGTGTCCGGACAGGTTGTGTATCCGGACAGTCAATTTTTAACAGCCTTTTGAAAATGTTTGCAAGCAAAATCTCATAAATGTTTTAGCACAAATGTAAGACAATATTATAGAGAAGTTAGAGAACAAATATTGATGATGATTAGCATTAATGAATGAATAGTTTTTGTTTATAAATCAAAAGACAAAAAAGAAAGCTTCATTTTTGTTACGTGTCCGGACACCCGACCCCCCCCCCCCCCATCCTAGATATACTGTACACAAAGTACAATACTTTATTAAACAATGATTAATGAACTAGGATATATGACATCTTCAGTGCCAATAGGGCAAGTGATTTTTATACGAAAATGTGATAAAGACAAATATATGAAAACAACTTTCATTGGGAGTACCCACTTTAGTACCTCTTTTCTAAAGGGCCATATGTGTCATGAGTTCCCCCCCCCAAGTGTGGTTATGCTACATTTTGAGGTTTTAGGTTTCAGGTTTCAGGTTTCAGGTTTCAGGTTTCAGTAATTTCTCAGGGTCCTATCATGGTACAGACGTTGGTGTCGCGTGCTTTGCCATTGTGAAATGCAAGAATTGAATGGGATAACAAAAATTTAATATTGAAGTCTACGTTGACTCTAGTCTGTTCATCTACCCTTTTTGTTTTTCAATCTTATATCATTTTAGTGCACATTTAGATTCCTTGTGTAATTTATTTGATAACTAGTAACTTACTGCTACGTTACTAGTAGACCGAAAATTCTGTCTCAAAATTTCGTCGTTAGCCTCTTATACTGGTAGGGTCAGCACTCCTCCTTTTTAGAGACAGAAGTGCCCTGAAGCGTTGTGTATGCAATTCCGCTGACGATGGTCTGTCAGCGAGAAGCCGCTAAAAAAAGCGGTCAAAATTCATAGTTTGTACTAATTGTAGATAATGTAAAACATTACAGTATATGCTATAGTATGGTGGCCCTGAAGTATGCTCGACAACAGGTCATGTGCGACGTGAATTTCGCATCCCATGTCCTGAATTTCGCACCGCGGGTCGTGAATTTCACGACTGGGACGCAAAGTACGGGCACAGTGTCTGTACATTTGTGCATATAACGGTACGTACAAACGATGTTGTTGTTGTTGTTGTTTCAAGTTGGACGTTCATTTGAATCACAGAAATAGAAGAAATGCGGGGAGCTAGGAGTCGCGAATTCGCTGATCTCCGTCCAAAAAGCGGAGGCAAACAGAGAGAGAGAGATAGGTTGGCTGCAATTTTCAAACGAGCGGACCTAACGTTAGGACCCTGGATTTACCTGAAAATGGAGAGTTAAAAGGAATAAATCATGAAATTGGTAATGTTTTACATTATCTACAATTAGTACAAACTATGAATTTTGACCACTTTTTTTAGAGGCTTCTCGCTGACGGCCCATTGTCAGCAGAATTCCATACACAACGCTTCAGGGCACTTCTGTCTCTAAAAAGGAGGAGTCAGACCCTACCAGTATAAGAGGCTAACGACGAAATTCTGAGACAGAATTTTCGGTCTATGTTACTACTACACCCCTACTCCACTAGGTGCAATGGCCTGGCTCAGGCTCAGCTCGATAGGAATCACTCAACCTGTGTAAACTCATCTTGGTCAATGAATTGACCTCGTCCCGCAAATGTGACAAGTCGGTACCGAAACTTTATGTTAAACTACATAGCATGCTTTATTGTGTGTCACTCGACAGCATGCTGTCCACCTACGAGTCCGACAAGCATCAGTTTTTTTTTAAATTCACCATTTTCAGTTCATTCATTACATCAGATCTGAAGCAGAAAGGGGAGATTGAGAGCCTCAGGAACATTGCTGGTAAGTAAAATCCAAACTTTATTTCATTATTAGTCTATAGATCTAGAAGATCAAAGTCAATGCATTTCGCATTCGCGTCAGCAATTAGTTTCGCCATTCAACGCCGTTTTGACCTACGAGTGATACTGATAGTGATACTACTACTAGGAATGGGAATGGGACTCCTCCTTTTTAGAGAGTGCCGACCCTACCATTATAAGAGGCTAACGACGACTGTTAGAGACAGAACACTTCGGTCTAGGGACGCGGCGACTACACCCTCACTCGGTCTCGGGCTCAGCTACCAGCTAGCTACCGGTTCCGTACCGTACCTCCACACACGGCTACGGCCCGCCGCCCGGCCTGGCGCTACGTCGAGGTCGAGGCATCAGCTCCAGGGTCATGGTTTTTTTTTTCTTTCTTTTTTGTGAATATTCATTTTCACATCAAACGTATAGGCCTACTTTATAAACATGGGATCTAGATCTAAAGGTATTTCATACAGTACCTTAAACTGTGTCAAATGCTGTACCAGCTTCCGCGTCTCCAGGTCCATGGTCCAAGAAATACCCTCGGCCTCACGTTGTAAATTCGGAAGCGAGCGCCATTACAGCAAGTGAATGACGTCACTCAAGCAAAAAGCAAAAGAAGAAGAAGAAGAAGAAGAAGAAAAAAGGAAAAATTTAAAAAAATGGGAAGGGGGGGGGGGCTAGATAGGCCAGTGATTTCACTTTTCAAAATCATTTATCCTGGAATGCACAATAAAAATTTCTGGAATTTCAAGAAATATCCTGCAATTTTGAAAATAGACTGCGATCGCCTCCATTGATCCGTAGACCTCGTTTGACCTCGTTATATGTAGTGAGGCGGTGATTCATGTAACGGGGGGGGGGGGGGGGGGGGGGGGGGAAACGGACGGAAACACAGATTGTAACCTCCGAAAATCTGCTTCGAAAAGATAAGTGGAAGGGGGATGGTCATTATTATGCGAGGGAGCGAAGCAAGCGAGCTAAAAAAGAAACCACAAAAATTAATGAAAGAATTGGCCTCATTAATTGCCATCAAAATATACACTCTAGGCCTATATATAGGCCTATATTCACGGAATCATGAAATATCCTGGAATATTCCTGGAATTTTTTCAATTCCTGAAATTATCATTAACAACATCAAAAACTCTTGGAGATTCCCGAATTCCAGGAGAAGTGGAAACACTGAGCTAGGCCGCGGGCTAGTCCTCGGGCTGCAGCCGTTATAACGCGCCCCCCCCCAAAAAAAAAACAACAAAACTAAACTAAAAAACACCCCAAACAATGAATAAACAAAAACAAAAAGCAAAAACAAGCAAACAAAAATGGTATAAATTTAATAGCCACAAAGAGGTAGGCCTACTGAAACATCAGCTTAATCACCATAGGGCTACTAAAGTTAGTGAGCTTTCGAGAATACCGGCCCATGAGTTGAGATATAAATGATACTACATATATATTAATTTCAAGTGAGTTTATTTCTCATGTGTCATGTATTAGAACACAAAACATTACAATTTCACATGAAAGTTAAATACAAGAACTGAAATAAGTTGGCAATAAATATCAGGTACATATACAAAACCTAACATGCCTGTTTTTTTTTTGTTTTTTTTATTCCTCTAAACGAGGGGTTTATTCATCAAAATCAAACAAGGTCATTACAATAGTGTCATCTGACAAGTATATTAATGCATTATTACAACTGAGTCATCACGTGATTAACATTCTTTCCATCTACAGACTTTTTTTTCCTTCAGACTTCTCATATGCAACAAACTCTCTAGGTTTCAAAGATTTACCACATCCAAAATTCAAAAAGTGTTTTATCACAATCATATTTGTAGTGCTGTTTGTCGCATGCATTGCTCAGAAAGTCAGATTGTTTTGCCTTTTCTAAGTTTGATTAGAAGGAATTTAATATCTTTCTACTTTATGACCTCATCTGGGGAGCGTTTCATCAACATTTGTTGTCTGACAAGCTGCCAGATCTGACATCTTTCCTTGATTTTGATTGGCTGAGAAGCATCGTTACTATGGCAACTGTCGGATAAAACAGACTTTGTCGGATAAAACATTCGACAAGTCCTTTCATGAAACGCTCCCCTGATTGTGAAATCTGGTGAACCTATATAATTATTTCTCAATGAAATATCATTTGAAAAGAAAGGAGGGGGGGGGGGGGAAGACATGAACAACACACTGTTGACTGAGATTCTTATTTTACGCAGACTTCAAAATGGGGTCGAACAGAGCTTCTTCCATAGTAGGGAACGAGGTGGGGGGGGGGGGGGGGTCGGGGGCAGCAACAAAATGTGAACAGAGACGCCAGATACCATTTAAAGACACTATTACACCCATGGCCATACGCAGCGGGGGGGGGGGGGGGGGGAGTTCCCCCTATATCAACGAAAAGTTAGTGTGCACAGTCCTATTCTTTCAATTGCACTTTTGAAAATGCAAAAACACCCTCGCTTTTTAGCTTCTTCGATTTTTTTACTCGTCTTGCCCCCCCCCCCGAAAAATTTCTGCGTGCGGCCCTGATTATACCTCTACATAATACTAACATGTGCCGCGTTATTTTAACCCGGTTCTGAATAACAAGTATAGTAGTGTGTATTTGCTTTGATTGTAAGCGAGGCATTAGGGTGAGATGATTATTCCAAATTCATCGGATAGTGAACCTAAAACCAGGTCAAAGCAAAACTGCTCTTTGAATAGGCCTTATCAGATTAGAAGAAAAATAGCACTATTTATTTTCTTCCTCATTTCATTACATGATTCCATTTCATCTTCAGCTGTATATCACAACAGCAAAATGAATACTTAACGAAATATTTATTCTGCTTATCAAGAAAAGATGACAATCTACCTGATAGTGAATACATAGATTGGGTTTCCCCACCAGGGCCCTGTAACACATAGGTTAGCGATTTTGTTTTGTTTTGTTTTTTGTTGTTGCTTAATCTGCAACGTATAATAGTGGTTCAACGCAATAATTTTTTCCAATTTGTTGGATAAAGACAATTAGATAAAAAAACTTTGAAATCAAATTTCCCATAAGAAAGGATTAGAAAGAAAATGGCTGTATAAAGACCCGTGAGTGTTGATTAATGTTTAACGAAATATTTATTCTGCTTATCAAGAAAAGATGACAATCTACCCGATAGTGAATATATTTTTGTGAGATTGGGTTTTCCCACTGGTGGTACTGTATATATTTAACTGTTTTCCTTTTTGGGGGGCTTAATCTGCAAGGTAATAGTGGCTCAAAGCAATAAATTTCCCGCTTTGTTTGATAAAGACATTCATCATGGCTCAGGTAAGTAAAAAATACTCTGAAATCTAATTTCCCATAAGAAAGGATTATAAAGAAATTTGCTGTATAAAGACCTGTGAGGGTTAATGTTTAGCGAAATATTAATTCTACTTATCAAGAAAAGATGACAATACCGATAGTGAATATATCTTTGTGAGACTGGGATTCCACACTAGATGTATATATATTTAACCCTCCTCCATTTTTTATTTTCATTTTTGCTTAATATGCAATGTACCGGTTTTGCTCAACGCAATACATTTTCCGATTTGTTTGATAAAGACAATTGCATGCATTGTGGCTCATGTAAGTAAAAAGAAAGAAAAAAAAAAAAAGTACTTTATAATCAAATGAAAGTAGAGCAGCGAATTCAGTGGAGGCTTCATCCGACATTTTTATACACCCAGAGGCAGGCTATAGGCGTATAGGCACCGTCATTTAACTTGCGTCATTGTACCTGCGATAATCGAGCCTGTGATGCAATGAACCCTAGATCATTATAGCATAATTGCTCCGCCAAATGAAAAAGGGTTCATAACTAAGTTACGAAAATCAAAATAGATCCCATGATCGTTTTCGGGATTACAAACCTTCGAAAAATATGAACCCTATTTCATTTCCAGAATTATCTATCCATTTCCATTTTCGGAATAATTAACCACCATTATATTAATTGTAAATATATATTTTTTGGAATTACTGAACCTGAATTAGAGAAATAATACAAACTTTCGGAGACCGTGGGTTAAGGGGGGGGGGGGGCACCGAGTGGAAAAGTGTGTGTGTGCGTGTGTGTGTGTGTGTGTGTGTGTGTATTGTGTGTTATGTTTATCATGTTAACAATAACAACGGTAAGCTTGAAACAAGGTGCCTCTAGGGACGTGAGGCTTTTTTAGATTTGGGGGAAAGAGCGCATCTTGCTACATTATGAACCAACCTGTTAATTAATTTTGCGAGCGAAACGAGCGAGTCCAAAATAAGAGACGTATTAATTATTTTTGTTATAAAAATACACTATGGGCCAACAATATGCCTATATGAATATGTTTGGCTAAAATATACATCGTAATTTTGGCACATCACTGGTCCATTGTTTACTGTCCGAAACCACACTCTTATTTCCACGGGGTCAAATTTGACTCGGAATGGTGTGGCATCAGCTGAGAATCGACTCAATTCCGAGTCAAAGTAACTAGGGAAACGAGTCACTTTAACTCAGAATAGAGTTAAATTAATTCGGAATCCGATTCACTTGAACTCGGAATAGAGTGGACTCCCAGCTGACGCCATTCCGAGTCAAATTTGACACCGTGGAAATAAGAGTACATGCTTCTAAATATTACGAGTGAGCGAAGCGAGCGAGGAAACACGCACTCTTTTTTGTGTTAGAAGTAGTAACCCCTTCAGGAAATTACACTGTGAGCCTATGAAAAATTTAGATTGTTCATGTGGTTACCTTACTTGCCCAATTCGTTTGCTTTCCAAAACCAACAATTATTGAACGAGCGAGCGTAGTAAGCAAGGAAAGATATACTTTTTTTCATGGTAGAAGTGTTATTTCGTCATCAAAATACACTATAAGCCATAGCTATAAGCTGGACAATTCGGAATAAGAATCAATATCTCCCTATTTGGTACTACAACTGAACTAAGTTACTGATGTATGTTTATTCTACAAACGAAGTATTCGTTTGTGCCCCATCTATTATTTATTTGTATATCTCGCTAATATTGTTTTTGAATTTTATTTTTAACTATTCTGTATACGTTATGCATTTTGGTGTAAATAATTATGTTCATTCATGGACCCATGGAAGACTACTATTTATTGGTGAATGGGCTACCCTGACGAAAAATTAGAAATAAACAAATAAATAAATAAATAAATGAATAAATGAATAAATAAATAAATAAATGAATGAATAAATAAATGAATATACGCCTACACTGCAAAAAAATGTTGGTCGAAAATGACAAATTTTTGACCAACGTTGATACTCTACTGAACATACGAAACAGTTGGTCAAAAATTTTGACCAACAAGGGTTGTGCAAAAATTGTGACCAATTGTTGGTCGAAATTTTTACCAACTGTTGCTCAAAACACCAATAGATGGTCAAAATTTCGGCCAGTAGTTGGTCAAAATCGAGAGTTTCCCCAATTATTGAGCTAAACTTGACCAACAAGTTCATAAGACAGTTTGCCTAACAGATATACAAAAAGAAATGCCCAACTTTTTTTGCAGTGTATAATCGATTACCTATGTGACGAATATGACTCTATTTACTAAGTACATGTACCTCGGTTGCCGTCCGAAACCATTATGTTTCTTATGACCTCATCTGGGGAGCGTTTCATCAACATTTGTTGTCTGACAAGTTGTCAGATCTGACATCTTTCCTTGATTTTGATTGGCTGAAAAGCATTGTTACTATGGCAACTGTCGGATAAAACAGACTTTGTCGGATAAAACATCCGACAAGTCCTTTCATGAAACGCTCCCCTGATTGTGAAATCTGGTGAACCTATGTAATTATTTCTCAATAAAATATCATTTGAAAAGAAAGGAGGGGGGGGGGGGGGGGGGAGACATGAACAACACACTGTTGACTGAGATTCTTAATTTACACAGACTTCAAAATGGGGTTGAACAGAGCTTCTTCCATAGTAGGGGAACGAGGTGGGGGGGGGGGGTGGGTCGGGGGCAGAAACAAAATGTGAACAGAAGACGCCAGATACCATTTAAAGACATTATTACACCCATGGCCGTACGCAGCGGGGGGGGGGGGGGGGGAGTTCCCCCTATATCCACGAAAAGTTAGTGTGCACCAATTCTTTCAATTTCACTTTTGAAAATGCAAAAACACCCTCGTGACCAGCTCGGTCGCTTTGCTCCCTCGCTTTTGAGCTTCTTCGATTTTTTTTACAAAATGCAAAAACACCCTCGCTTTTTAGCTTCTTCGATTTTTTTACGCGTCTTGCCCCCCCCCCCCCCCGAAAAATTTCTGCGTGATTATACCTCTACATAATACTAACATGTGCCGCGTTATTTTAACCCGGTTCTGAATAACAAGTATAGTAGTGTGTATTTGCTTTGATTGTAAGCGAGGCATTAGGGTGAGATGATTATTCCAAATTCATCGGATAGTGAACCTAAAACCAGGTCAAAGCAAAACTGCTCTTTGAATAGGCCTTATCAGATTAGAAGAAAAATAGCACTGTTGCCGACTTGAACTTCATGTTCAAAGTAATATTTATTTTCTTCCTCATTTCATTACACGATTCAATTTCATCTTCAGTTGTATATCACACAGCAAAATTAATACTTAACGAAATATATTTATTCTGCTTATCAAGAAGATGACAATCTGCCCGATAGTGTGAGATTGGGTTTCCCCACTAGATGGTACATATTTCACTGTCCTCCCCCCCTTTTTTTTTGGTTGTTGTTTCTTAATCTGCAACGTATAATAGTGGCTCAAGGCAATAAATTTTCCAATTTGTTACTGATGTAAGTTTATTCTACAAAGGAAGTATTCGTTTGTGCCCCATCTATTATTTATTTGTATATCTATCTAATATTGTTTTGGAATTTTATTTTTAACTATTCTGTATACGCTCTGCATTTTGGTGTAAATATGTTCATTCAGGGACCCATGGAAGACCACTATTTATTGGTGAATGGGCTACCCTGACAAAAGATTAGAAATAAATAAATAAATAAATATGTCTATAATCGGTCACCTATGTGAAAAATATGACTCTATTTACTAAGTACATGTACCTCAGTTGCCGTCCGAAACCATTATGTTTCTACGAGCGAGCGAAGACAGTGACTCCCCCCAAAATCAAACACACACACACACACACACAAAAATATGACTCTATTTACTAAGTACATGTACCTCAGTTGCCGTCCGAAACCATTATGTTTCTACGAGCGAGCGAAGACAGTGACTCCCCCCAAAATCAAACACACACACACACACACACACACATATATATATATACATACATATAAACAAGTATTATTATACACACTTAGAATGAAATGTTCAATATTGCACCCTAAATGCAACTACGGCAGCACCTTTTTGGGTGCAATCTTGCACCCTACATGAAAAAAGGTGCGAAAATGTACCCGTTTGTACTTGTTTGCACCCGGAAATGCCCGTCTGCACCCTTAAAGGTGCAACTATGCACCTCTAGGAATGCAGAAAGTTTTGCATTCAAAAGGGGCAAATTTGCACTTTCCCTAAAGGATACAACTCTGCACCCTTGAGGGTGCAAAATGCAGCTCACTGCATCCTTCATGATGCATAATGCAACTCTAGGTGCAAAGTTGTACCCATAAAGGAGCCCCCATATTGCATTAATTTTGAAAGGTGCAAAATTGAACCTTTTATTCTTAGTGTGTATACGGATTTGTCGCCAAAATTTTGCTATCTCGCTGCTGAAATAAGCTGTTTGCCGTCCGAAATCATCTTGTTTTCTAGCTTATACGAGCGAAAGTAGCAAGCTAGCGAACGAAAAAAAAAAGAAGGAATTTTTGTTTTAATCTAGTACATATCTACTGAAAGTATCTATTTTTAGGTCAACTTGCCACTCGATTTCTTTGAGTGAAATTTAGGCCTGATTATATATTACTAACATTCTATGAGTTGAAGAATAGTATGACATTAGACAGGGACACAAGATGCAACCGATTTTCTTTCAGAAAAGTAATTATCATCGGCACTGGTTGAGAATACTGAATGCAAGCGAGCGAAGCTAGCGAGCGCTTTCCGGTTTCCCATTGTCTTTGTTTTCATTTCCTCTCATTTCTTTTCACTTTCCTTCTCCTTTCTTTGCCCTTTCTCTTCTTCTCAGCTGAACTATACATGAACCATAATCATATCAGAAAAAAAAATAAACATAAAAAAAAACAATACTGCAAAATCAGTAGTAACACGAAGCGTGATACATTCTACATCACATTACGCAACATTGCCGCGACTTCCTTTGCCGCCTTCGGATGTTCTCAGTTAAGGCCCTGTCCCACTATGCCGTTTAACGATTCCGTCTGAGAAACGAACGCATAGTTACGTTTATTGACCTTTCTAAATTCGTTCTTCAGCTGGTTTACAGACGTATCTAGAAGGTGGCAGACGGAGCTAGCCGTTTTAAACTTTGGACATGTTCAAAGTTTGAAACGGCCAGCTTCCTATCGCGATTGGCGGTACTCATATGTTACTCTGGCGGTCTCTTGCCTCTTTATCGTCACTCGAGCGGAATCTTACAGGTTTTCGGCGAGTTAGGCGAGTGAGGTGACCGAATGAATAATTTAGATGTTTCATAATTTATGCTCACATTGTAATTACTGAAGGGGTTATACTTCTACCATAAAAAAGTTTTTTCCCTCGCTCGCTTCGCTCGCTTGTAATAGAAACTTGGTGATTTCGGACGGCAAACAATAGACCAGGGACGTGCTAAAATAGAGTCACTGGCAGCGAGATGACCAGATACATGATAAAAATGTCATATAGTAGTCCGATAATATTTTGATAACATATAACACGTCTTTAGTTGCAAATAAAGTTGTAATTTTTAGCGTTCTCGCTTCGTTCGCTCGCAAAATTAAAACAACAACAACAGGGTGGTATCTAACTAAATGCGTCATTTCCCCCCTTATTTCAAAACGCTGCACGTCCCTGAAGGCACCTTGTTTCGAAATTACTGTTGTTATGGTTATGATATAAATAAAATTATGCATAATTACGTTGACCCACGATAAGCCACTGATTTGCTGGTATGATGAAATGAAGACAGTGTGAACGAAATATAATTTCAGGCGATCGATGTGCACCGTCCACGAACTATGACTGTTGTCATGAGGTGATGGGCGGAGCTTGGCCTTTGATAAGACGGAAACTGAATGTTGATACACTTATTTCAGATGTTTTCCATCTGTTTCGTTCGTTACTAAAGGCCCCCTCACACCTAACCGAATTGCCTGAAATATGCCTTGCGATGGCTGGCGAAAGGTATTTTTTTAAAAATCATTTTCAATGGTAACTGATAGTAAATCATATTTACCCTTCGTGTTTGGGTTCGTACACCTTCTGAACTAACAGCTGCGATTATTCAAATTCGCGCGGAAATTTTGAACATGTTTAAAATTTCCCGACGAATTGAAAAAATCGTTGGTCATCTGTTTGAATTCGCATCTCTTATTTAGTCTGCGGTAATCGTTCGTTTATCGTTCGTGAGTTATTGTCGCGCATAGTCCCTCATCGGGCTTTGGCCAAAGTGGACCGATCTCGAAAGAACCCTTAACGAAGCAACACGATGACAAACGCCCGATCTATTCCCTCGTCTTCGTTTCTAATCGCACGCCATATCAAACCATTGCTCACTGTTCGTTCGTCTTACTGGGTTATATCAACCCTTCGCTCGCCTTCGGCTGCAATTTACTCAAAGAGGTGAACCGAAAAATCGATATCCTTCGCATGTCATATTTATCCTTCGCTTACCGTTCATTGATAAAATTTGACAATAGTTACTGATCGCATGATTTGACGGAAATTTTATTTGAATTCGTTGAATTCGCGTGCATTTCGTGCATTTTTCCCATTCGTCACCCTTCGTCCGCCTACATTCGGTCAGGTGTGAGGGGGCCTTAATGCTTAAGCGGACGTTACTCACAGAGGCGTCGATCCATTTTTCGGATGGGGGGGGGGCAAGACGACCAAGCGGAGATGAAACCACGGCTACTATTTGTACACACACACACACACACACACACACACACACACACATATATATATGTATAAACATAGGCCTATATCAACGTGAAGCATTTTCAAATTGGGGAAATTAGGCAACTTGCTATGTGAACCATCCTGCTTTTTTTTTTTCAATTTTGCGAGCGAGCGAAGCGAGCGAGCAAAAAATAACAAATTTCTTGTTATGAGAGAAGGGTTTAGTTATCATATAGGCATAAATGATACCTAATATATATGTATGTGGTTACCTCGCTGCCAAATATGAACTCTACTTTGTCACATCGTTGGTCCATTGTTGCTGCCCCCCAAACCAATCTGCTTTTTTTTAATATTACGAGCGAGCGAAGCGAGCGAGGAAGCACACACTGTTTTTCATGGTAGATGTAGTAAACCCTTCGGTAAATTATACGCTGTGAGCCATGAAACATCTACATTATCTATTCGGTCTATTCTCACCGAATTCGTTTGCTTTTCACACTAGCGCTCTATTTTTAAATAATAAAGTCTTAAAAATAGATGAACTATACTTGTACAACCTTGGATGCTTTATGTACCACTTGGAAAAAAATCAATTACCGGAGCATTTATTACAGATATTCTCAAGAAACAATCAAGTTCACAATTATCCTACAAGACAATCTAATATGTTACATCTTCCACTGACCAGAACACTTACTACTCAGAAGACATTTATATACACAGGACCACAGTTGTGGAACTCTTTGAATAATACCATTAAACCAGCCCCAACTATTTTTTCATTCAAACGTAAACTTAAAAAAGTTCTTTTTAGATAGATATAACTGTTAATTGTCAGCCCGAATGGAATGCATAATTATTCAACATAAACTTGTTAATGAAAATAACACTATAATAAGATCTAAAGCTTTGCAAAAGTGATCGTAATGTAAAATTCCCCGTCCTCCATCCCTCATCTTCACCATTTTCATCCTTCATCTACATCCCTCCATTTCTCTCCCTTTCCCTCTCTCTGAATTCATTCTTTTTTCTTTTTTCATTCTTTTGTTTTTGTATTTTACATGTACCAACTAATGTAAGTCATATTACTCCTTCTTTTCTGTGGTCGGGGCCGCGGGGCCGGGGGGGGGGGGGATGGAATAACATTATAAGCACATATACGTTCGTATTACATTATTGTTGTTGTATAATTTTTGTAAGCCAGATAGGGGTCTATAAAATACAAGCTTTGCTTCTTTAAATAGACTCCTCCACTAATTTATTTTTCTTAATTTAACTTAACACTTACAAACAGTAAAATGTATTATTTTTCATATGCAAATTTATTTCAAATATTGTTATTCCAAGAATAAGAATATGTATGTTTATTTAATTGTGTTACTTACATTATGAGGAAATAAAAAGAAACTTCAAACTTCAAAACTTTCAAAATCATCAATATGAAACGAGCGAGCGCAGCGAGCGAGGAAAAATATACCTTTTCCATATGACAGAAGTGTTATTTCGTCATCATACTAATGTGATAAAAATGTGATATGCGCTATACAAGAACGGAATATTATTATCATCATTATCATCAGAATACACTATAAACCTGTCATGCCTGTATGATATCTAAATAATACATCCGATCACCTGTGTGCCGAATATGACACTGTTTTAGCTACCTCGCTTGCAGTCCGAATCCATTCTGTTTCTACCATAGCGAGCAAAGTCAACGAGCGATCCCGGCAAAATTATTTGGATTCGTCCCAAAATCTTTGTCAACAACCTTGCTGCCCAAATATTATGATATTTTGGAATCTCACTGCTATAACAAGCTACTAGCTGCCCGAAATAATCTTGTATGAAGCTTTTACCAGCGAGAGTAGCGAGCGAGTTAACGAAAAATGTGTGTGTGTGTTTTTTTAATCCAGGCCATTGTCTCCTGAAAGTTTATCTATTTTTAGGTCAACTGGCCGCTCGATTTCTAGGAGTGATATCTTGTTTGGTTATATTACTTCCTATGATTAGAAGAATAGTATAACATTAATAGACAGAAACACAAGATGCAAACCGATTTCCTTTCATAAGAATAAAAATTATCGGCATTGGTTAAGATGCGAGCGAACGAAGCGAGCGAGCGCTTCCCAGTTTCCCATTTTCTTTCTTTTTTCTTGTTTTACGCTTTCAAGTGACTTCCTTTCTTCCTTTTCCTTTCTTTACTCTTTCTTTTTTCTTTTTCCTTTTTTCTTTTTTTTTTGGTTGGGAAATTATTGGGGGGGGGGGGGGGGGGCAAAATGATATCTTTGCCCCCCGAAATTTTCTTGGGGGGGGGGGGGGCAACTGACCCCCCCCCCCCCCCCCCCTGGATCGACGCCTCTGGTTACTCAGGCGTTCCATGTTCCGTAAGCTCGTACTTAAACAGACGTTTCTCACACGTATTTAGACGTTTTTTATGCCTTTCTCTCTACCGTTAATAGCCCCCCAAATTTGAATTTGCCACCGTCTGGCACCGTCTGGCCTAAATATTTAGACGGAGGCAGACGGAATCGTTAAACGGCATAGTGGGACAGGGCCTTTAAGACGTACCCCGGGTCTCCGTCTCTCTATCTCTCTTCGTCGCCTGCTAGTCTCGTCTCAGCCACTGAAAATAAGCTGAGGCGCGAGGCCTTGTCAGAAGGCTGGCGTGATCCCTGACTGCCATTCTGAATAAAAGCAGGATGTGCACATTGTCCTATATCTGCAGATTTTAACGCTGGCCCTCGGGAGAATATCACCGTTTGATGTTCCTTCGATGAGAATAGTTTGAGCAAGATCCTCGAGTGTCATTGTATATTTGTATACTATCTCTTTAACCATTTCATTATTGAATCCTGAAATAAGCACTTATTATTTTTTTATTACCATTTCATGCTGATTTCAAAAGCAATTAATTACCCTTGAATCACTTTCGTAAGTTCTTTTTTTCCTCCAGCCGATGGGGGGGGGGGGGGGGGGGGCTTGTAAAAAGTGCCATGGTAACTTGATGGTACTTTCATGGTTCTTTCACGGTTTTGATGGTAATTTGGTCAAAGTACCATGGCACCCATGGTACTTTTTTACAAGGGGGGGGGGGGGGGCACGTGCCCCCATGCCCCAACGTAGTTATGTCATTCTTCGGAGAAATTTCCATTGCCCTAGGACAACTAAAGTGTTTGCATGAGCCGGGTCTTATAACAATTGACCTGTAGATGCGACCATATCTTTCATAATTACAATCTTGCTCCTTCTAGTAAAGTAAAGTAGTAGTAGACATTTCTTGAGTGATCTCAGCGTAATTGACATGTAAACATAATAACTTTGCTATTGTTCATTTCCTGTCTGACAGAATGCCACGCATCTAGGCCATTCTCTACTATTAAAGTTCACTATTAGGTCAAATTTGCCGTGAACAGCATTTCAGAAATACCAGAAATGCTCTTTTAGCTGACTAATTAAAAATGCAGCCAAAACAAACTTACAATCACATACTAGTAAATGGAGTGTTATAACAAGACTTATGGAATAATCTAGAAAGTTCTCTTTTCTACTTGCATGGTATAATGATTGCTTTAATTCTGTGTCTGTTTTTTATTACAGAAAATTAGGTAATAATCATTTCCCTTCTAGAAATCTCTGAAGTTATAAATACCTAAAGAAACTGAAAAGAACTTCACATAAATTTTTTCTTTTATATAACATATAGTTAACAGTATGCATGTCCTTCTGGCTGCCCTGATTTGATAGCATACTTCAATGGAAAGCAATTTCTATATTGTTATTTTGATATAAATAAAAGCTTGAATCTTGATGACTGTTATCTTTATTACTTTTTGAAATACTTGAACAATTTTTTACTTCAGGCAATTCAAGATGACGTCCGTATAGACGGACACAGAGTGCTGGGCACCTACTCTGTAGGGGAGGAGGGGGAATATATCAACGACGACAGAAACAGACGGTTTTACTTGGATCCCGGCAATGATTTCCACTTCGATTATGGGAAGGCTTTTGAGAATTACACCGACCGGGAGATCAAAGGAAAAAAGCTTTACATGTGGATGCGAGATCATCGGCAGGTATTGACAGACAACGGCCTTTTGGATACTGATAACAGAAGGTGAGAATTAGAAGAGGTAGTTTGTGTGCCCAGGAACCTGTAATTTTTTTTTTTTTACAGCAATTCTTGAAAAATTAGGGTTGGGAAAAATTTGCCCCAATTTAAACACTTTTAAAAGCATGTTTGGTAAAGTTTGTCGGGCAAGTTGTAGTTCTTCCAAAATTTTACCAGACGATGAAAAAATAGAATATACCTAGTGTAACGAAGAATTTAATAAAAAAAAAAAAAACATGGGATAAAGGTAAGTCTGTCGATCTTTCGTGACAGACAGTAAATATCAATATCAACACTCCAAAATATTTGGTATTAGTTCGCTATTTTTGAACAATTGGTTGGTTAAAAATTGTTTCATTCTAGGCTATTCCGGCCATTAATCACACTCTTGAAATATTTGTTAAATCAGTTTGGTATCCAACTATACTGCAGTTGGTTAACAAAAATGCCCTTTTTTAGATTTCATGCAACACAGGGTTAGACGTTGTTTTGTTAGTTCAATAATAAAAAAAAAAATCTATTGCCTACATGTCTGATCCTAGTTTATTTGTTAAAATTAGTCGTGGAATTATTGGTTGTCAAATTGATATTGGCAAACGCTTGGGGGGGGGGGGGGGACCTGTAAGTATTCATATATATTTTATTATTATTATCATTATTATCATCATTATCATTGCAGCGAACCAGTCTGCTACGTTAGTTTTGTTTAGTTTGGTTATCTTGCAGAAAACGCAGAGGGCGCAGTATCATTTTTTTTTCTATTGCTATTCAAAACAAAAAAGTAAGCGTCATTGCGCAATTTCTGTATAACGGGTATAAATAGGAGCGATTTGCGGAGGTGTTGTGGCTCAGTGCTCAGTTTCTATTGCTATTCAAAACAAAAAAGTAAGCGTCATTGCGCAATTTCTGTATAACGTGTATAAATAGGAGCGATTTGCGGAGGTGTTGTGGCTCAGTGGATAAGTCTCCGGACTTTGAACTACAAGGTCCGAGGTTCGAATCCCTGCCGCGGCATTAATGTCCTTTGGCAAGATATGAATCTACATTAGCCACGTCTTTCGGATGGTGACGTTAAAGGTCGGTCCCAGGCGTAAATAATCATATTTGATTGATACATGTCTGTAAAAAACCAATTCAACAACAACAACAAACAACAAAAACTCGTCACTTCGACGCTGGCTCTCGTCGAGGTCGGATGGCGATCTCTCTGCTGCTCCGCTCCAACTGAGCCAAGATTTAGGAAAGGATTGGAAATTGGAGAAATAGCGATCCCACTTAGATTCTCCTTCTTGATCACTGCTCTACAAATTCAAATAATAGGTGGCGGCGTTAATTGTTTTAACATGTATCATGGTCTACTGAATCGTGTGTGCAAATTAACCCATTTGTGACAGAGGGTCCACATTATGTGGTTTGGTCTAATAACTTTTGAGGCAGAGCCCTAAAAATCATACCAAATACATGAGCAGAAAGAGCAAAAAATTCTACACAAATTGTGCCGAAATTTGGTTGCGCTAATATTCATTGTTTGATGCTGAAATTTTTTTAAAGGAAAATAAGCATTGAAATCCTTAAATTGGCAATGTGATAGAAAGTTTAGAATCAACATTTTCCCCTGCAAATTGGCAACTTTTTGACTTCTAATCATAATTTCTGTGAATTTATATTCATTTCAAATACATGACGTTTTATAAGAAAAATGTAGCAATAAAATAAAAATGTTGGTGTTGCCAATTTGAAGAAAAAAAGCTGATCAAATTAAATAATTTTTATTATTTTAATTTTTTTATTTTTATATTTATTAATCTTTAAATAATTCCTGTCACGAATGGGTTAAAGTATGGAAATTGGCATATACTCATCGTTTCCAAACTGTGTAATCAGTGGTATCTCAATTGACTGCTACAATATACGCCCAGCCATAGAGAACATACAGCTCTAACAGAAATCACCTATATTCGCCTGCACACAGTACCTCTCCACCCTCCACCCCATATATTTTGGGAAAACGGAACACGTCTTGGCCTCTATAATAAATTCAAGCCATATAGGGAAAACCGCTCGCATGCACCATGGCTAATTCTTCAGCAGATGAAGCCGTTAGAGGCAAGGGACAAGCCGGCCCTCCAGCTTCCAAAACAAGATCTAAGACGGAGGGCCCTCACACAATTGGTGTCAGGAGTGGGATGGAGGACGAGAGAACAACTGGAGCAGAAGGCGGTGATTCCACTGGAGACGACACCGTTTCTACCCACTCTGGAATAAAGTTCACCACAAGCAGGAGGAGGCAAAAGGCCTAGGCTCTGACGGTGATCGCCGAAATGATGAAACTAAACAGCAGGCGCAAACTCAGGCTCAAGCATTTGCACCGGCTCAGGCCGAAGCACAGGCCCAAGCTCAGGCCCAGGCTCAGATGATGCAGCAACAGACAGCATCAATGCAAGCACAGATGGAGAAGCTTCTTCAGTCCTTCTCCGATGGACAAAGCAGGCCTTCCAGACAGAGGAGGCGTCATACGCTGAGTAATACGCATATGTCTAGTCATGGGGCATCAACCACTGAAGAGGAAATCCAATTCGACAGTATGCGGCGAAATAAGGGGAAAGCACCCACTGACAGTGGCGTAATGAGCCAAAATATTTGGGGGGGGGGGGCTCAATCTTTGCGAGGAGCGAAGCGACCAACCCTAAGGGAGTGTAGCGACCGAGCCGGGTACCCCTCCCCCTCACGATACGGAGCTTTTTCATTTTTTCGACTTAAAAATGTGCAATCTGCAAAACCTGAAAAGGAAATTCCAACTTCAGTTCAGTTCAATTTTTATTCTTTTCTCATTTAGAACAAAAGAAGTAAATATCTTGAAAAATAAACATTAAATTTTGAAGTAGAATACATACAATATGAAACATCAAATTTGATGAAACGTACTATTATGGATAAGCGTGTCATGAATCTACAGGCCGGAAAAGGATTTTTTTCATGAACTTGGAAACATGATTATGAAAACATGCAGCCCAATAATCTTCGTAAGTTTTCAAACAAATGCCAGCGTTACACCAAATACTTTATTACTTATGATGATAATACAGACCAAGACACTATGAAATAAGAGGGACGGGCATGGAGAGGGTGTGATGCGGTGGGTGGGGTACCAGGGTTTTCACTCCCACAGTGGCGTAGCTAGGATTTCATTTTAGTGGGACGGTAATGAGCACGCGAAGCGTGTGAATCACTTACTGAGCGCGCAAAGCGCGCTCCCTAGGGGGGAGGGTGCAGGGAGGGGGGGGGGGGGGGGAGGGTGCAGGGAGGGGGGAGATTTTTTTCTTTCTTTTTTTGTTGGCGTTTTGGAGGGGGTGACCGCCCCCATTGCCCCCCTTTGCTACGCAAATGCACTCCCATGGTAAAGGAGTTTTTGCAGTATTGATGGTTTGCAACTCTGTAAAAGAACACTATTTGGGACTATAAACTGAAAGTTCGAGTCTAGTTTTGGTAAATCTAAGAATATTCATTATCAAAGTTTGAATCCATTGTCAGATAAACAGATAAAACCAAGTTTTATAAAACACATTAGTATCGAAAGTATGCGTGTTTTCTGCCTTACTATTCATGCTATTTGGGAAATTGTGAATGCGTTACTGAACAGTAGAAAGGGAGTCTAGGGAGATGTAATGAAATTCGCGTGATATCACTAATATAAAATTGAAAATAAACCATGGTTGAAATTCATTTGGGTAGGCTGGCGCGCCCAAGCCCCCCCCCCCCCCCCTCCAGTGCGCAGTGCGCCAGTGCCCACTGAGTCGCCAGTACTGCACCCAGCTACCGAGACGGCACAAGAAGTATCTAGAGGTTACAGCCAAGAAAACCGAGGTTACAGCCAAGAAAACCAAGCATCTGTGAAACCAAATGCGGGGAAAGACAGTGAGAATGGACTGGTAAGAGACCTCCCGATGGATGACAGTAAATTACAGGCCGCTATCCAGCAAACATTGGAGAATATACTCCAGCAGGACACCAAAGCCAGAGCCTTCACGGGATGTGATACAAAAGCATAGAGGCATCCCCACAGTTAAGCCGGACAAATATTATGATGGTACCTCATCATGGATTGATTACTTTGAGCATTTTGGCTCATGTCGAGCAGTGAACGGCTGGAATGATGGAAAGGCAGGAAAAATTCTAGGATCATGTTTGAGAGGTGAGGCACTAAGACTTCTGCGAGAACAAAAGCAGACAGTAAGCTTCAGTGATCTGAAGAAAATGCTGGCCAACCGATAAGCAGGCCGAGAATCATTTGCTTGAGCTGAAACAAAGACAGAGGCACGAAGGCGAAACACTAAAGGAGCTAGGACAGAACATTAGGGAACACACTGCCTTGGCCTACCCAGAGCTGGATTTCGGTGTCCGGGACAGATTGGCAAAGGGGCATTATTTTCATGGATGCCCTTGTGAAACCCAAGCTCAGAGAGGCTGTGTTCAATTCTTCGTTCAAGACACTGGACGAGATGGTACATGCAGCTGTAGTAGCTGAGGCCTTCCACAACTTGGAAGATGTGAGACTCAGCACCAGAAGACCCAAGTACAGCAGAGGAATGGCCAGGGAAGATTCAGTAGATGAACAGATCTCAGAATCGATTTTAGAAGAAAAGACCATGGTGAAGAACTTGCAAGAGGTATTCGCCAAGAGTAACTCTGACATGATGAAGAGTTTGGCAGAGATGATCAAGAGCACATTGCAACTCCTCCAACTGCAGGCAGAAAACGCTGGTGGCAAGCAGCAACAAGAAAAATCATCCACCTCCGATGGCTGCTGCTACTGCGGAAAGAAAGGCCATATCAAGAAGAAGTGCAAAAAGAGGATAAGGGATGAGGCTCAGGAGCAAACCAAACAACAACAGCAGACCTCAACAAACGAGGAAAGGTCGCCCCGAGGGGGGGGGGGGGGGGGGGCGAGGAACCAAGAAGCACAAGCCCCTCAACAGCAACAGGCACCACAGAGCCAATAGGTACATCTATGTACAATGAAGAGATAAAGGCATAATGAAGGGCATGTATGTGCCAATCAGCATCGCTGGACAACAGTTAAGCTTTCTGGTAGACACAGGGGCAAAAGATACATACATCTCCAAGGCAGGCTATGGGAAACTACAAGAGAAGCCTACAATTGAACCTACTAAAGAGAGAATTATGATTGCAGACAGCTCACACATGGAGGTGGATGGAAAAATCCACATAGAAGTGATAATAGGCCAGGTAAAGGCAAGGATCACTTTGATTATCGCTGATGTCTGCGATGGAGTCCTAGGCATGGATAATCTTCTGTTGTTAGGGGTAAGGCTTGACTTGGAGACTGCCACTCTACATTGTAGAGACCAAATGGGGGTCAGTTCAGTGTCGTCATGAGGATAACACCAGAACTTGCTTCTACATTGTAGCTACTGAGATGCACACTGTACCTGCAGGGCGAGAAGGCATTCTTACAGCAAAAATACAGGACGGGGTTCCGGATGACGTCATAGGCATGGTCGAAGCACCTAATGATAGACGCCAACTTGCACAGAAAGGCATTCTCTTGGCAAGGACCCAAGTCAGAACTGATAGTGGAGCTATCCCGGTTAGAGTCTACAACCCTACAGGATCACAACAAGTGATAAAGAAGGGTATGGAGCTAGTATATCTCACTGCAGTATCAGAACCAAACATTCATGCATCTCAGCTCTTCAATGAGGAAGCGGAACTACCAGAACACTTAGCTGATTTGTACCAGCGAAGTGTGAAAGATGTACCAAAGCAGTATCATGCATCTATTGCCAGACTGGTTACAACATACCAGGATGTCTTCTCCAAATGAGACTACGATTTGGGGAGAACCAACCTGGTGAAGCAAACAATCGATACTGGTCAGACCAGACCAATCAGACAGAGGCCAAGGAAGCACCCATTTGGACAACGAGATGAGATTAAGAAGCATGTCCAAGATCTCCTGGACAGGAAACTCATCGAATCTTCAGACAGTCCATGGGCAGCCAACATAGTCTTAGTCAAGGAGAAAGACGGCACCCAACACTTCTGTGTTGATTACAGACAACTCTACCTCGCATCGATGAGACACTTGATGCATTATCTGGAGCCAGATGGTTTTCAACGTTGGGCCTAGCTAGTAGCTACTGGCAGGTGGAACTTGACTCTGACGCTAAGAGTAAGTCAGCTTTCCTAGCAGAGGGAGGATTGTATGCCTGGAAGGTCATGCCTTTCGGCATGTGCAATTCCCCCGCAACGTTTGAGAAGATCATGTACCAGGTATTGAGAGGACTGCATTGGGAAATACTACTAGTCTACCTGGATTATGTAATTGTGTTCGGGAGGTCCATTGACGAGGAGATGGAGAGACTTCAGCAGGTGTTTGAACGCAGAGGCGTCGATCCTGGGGGGCAGGGGGGGGGGGGGCAGTTGCCCCCCAAAGAAAATTTCGGGGGGCAAAGATATCATTTTGCCCCCCCAATAATTTCCCAACCCAAAAAAAAAGAAAAAAGGAAAAAGAAAAAAGAAAGAGAAAAGAAAGGAAAAGGAAGAAAGGAAGTGAAATGAAAGCGTAAAACAAGAAAAAAGAAAGACTGGGAAGCGCTCGCTCGCTTCGCTCGCTCGCATTTAAGTATCTTAACCAATGCCGATGATAATTACTATTCTTATGAAAGGAAATCGGTTTGAATCTTGTGTTTCTATCTAATGTTATACTATTCTTCTACTCATAGGAAGTAATATAATCAAACAAGATATCACTCCTAGAAATCGAGCGGCCAGTTGACCTAAAAATAGATAAACTTTCAGGAGACAACGGCCTGGATAAAAAAAAAAAACCCCGCAAAACAAAACCTATTTTTCGTTAACTCGCTCGCTACTCTCGCTGGTAAAAGCTAGATACAAGATGATTTCGGGCAGCAAGTAGCTTATTATAGCAGCGAGATTCCAAAATATCATTATATTTGGGCAGCAAGGTGGTTGACAAAGATTTTGGGACGAATCCATATATAATTTTGCCGGGATCGGTCGTTGACTTTGCTCGCTATGGTAGAAACAGAATGGATTCGGACTGCAAGCGAGGTAGCTAAAACAGTGTCATATTCGGCACACAGGTGATCGGATGTATTATTTAGATATCATACAGGCATGACAGGTTTATAGTGTATTCTGATGATAATGATGATAATAATATTCCGTTCTTGTATAGTGCATATCACATTTTTATCACATTATTATGACAAAATAACAGTTCTATCATTATGGAAAAGGGTACATTTTTCCTCGCTCGCTGCGCTAGCTCGCTTCATATTAATGGTTTTGAAAAGCAAACGAATTCGGTGAGATGACCGACCGAATAGATAATGTAGATGTTTCATTGGCTCACAGCGTAATTTGCCGAAGGGTTTACTACATCTACCATGAAAAACAGTGTGTGCTTCCTCGCTCGCTTTGCTCGCTCGTAATATTAAAAAACAGAGTGGTTTGGGGGCAGCAAAAATGGACCAACGACGTGACAAAATACAGTTCATATTTGGCAGCGAGGTAACCATATACATACATATTAGGTATCATTTATTCCTATATGATAACTAAACCCTTCTCTCATAACAAGAAATTTGTTATTTTTGCTCGCTCGCTTCGCTCGCTCGCAAAATTGAAAAAAAAAAAGCAGAATGGTTCACATAGCAAGTTGCCTAATTTCCCAATTTGAAAATGCTTCACGTTGATACAGGCCTATGTATGCCTATGCATATATATAAATAAATAAATATATATATATATATATATATATATATATATAAACTGTACATATATACATATATGTATATATGTGAGGGTGTGTGTGTGTGTACAAATAGTAGCCGAGGATTCATCTCCGCTTGGTCGTCTTGCCCCCCCCAATCCGAAAAATGGATCGACACCTCTGTTTGAACGTCTGCGACAGACAGGGCTGAAGTTGAAACCAAAGAAGTGCAGCTTGTTCAAGACTAGTGTTGCATTCCTCGGGAAGGAAGGAATTTCAACAGAAAAGGACAAGACAGAAACAATAAGGACATGGCCCAGACCACAGTCAGTAGGGGAGGTCCGTTGATTCTTAGGCCTCGCATCTTACTACCGCCGCTTCCTAGAAGGCTTTGCCAGAATTGCTAGACCACTGCACCAACTGACAGAGAAAGAGCGAAGGTTCGAATGGAACCAGGAATGCCAAGAAGCCTTCGAGGAACTGAAACACAGACTAACCACAGCTCCAATACTGGCATACCCTAATGTGGAGGGAAGGTTCATTCTGGACACAGACGCCAGCAATGATGGGCATTGACGGCGTCCTCTCCCAAATACAGAATGGTCATGAAAGGGTCATAGCTTATGGAAGCCGAGTCCTGAGCAAACCACAAAGGAACTACTGTGTCACTCGCAAGGAACTACTCTCTCTGCTGCTCCGCTCCAACTGAGCCAAGAT
>CM057153.1:18410683-18475244 GCA_029962745.1 Echinometra lucunter | reverse complement strand
TGGCCCAAACCGGAATCTATTGTCTCATGTTGCTAGGGCTGGCACAGGACTATATTTGCATGTCTTATATTAATTAGGGAAATGCATTCGTGCAAATTGGGTACGATGCATTCCGTGTTCTTCTAATTAATGTTTTTTTTTTTTTTTTTTTTTTTTATATAATAGGAAGGCTGGTGAAAGGGTTTTTGTCTTATAACCTTTCAGGTCTTTTTCAAGCTCACCCTTTCTGCCACCTCTCCCCCTTCCTTTCCTTCCCCTCCATCCCCTCCATCCCTCACCCCTCGCAAACACCCACCTGATTGCATGCCACTTTACTCAGGCTCCCAGGGTTCCCCTTCACCGTTTCCTTCATGCATTCCTTCCTAGTAGTTGTCGATGGTATTCATTTTCCCTCGCATAGTTGGAGCTCTGGCATTAACGTATGTTGTTAACGTTCGCTATGATCATCAACTTTTTTTTAGTACACTCATTTTCTGCACCTGTTCTAAGCATATTCGTATCTTGCATGTTGTCTTTTTACATCTTTATCTTCCATTTCTTACCTACATGTATGTTGTTATGTTATGTGTCATCACTGGGCAATTGTTATTACATCAAGGCAACTTACGGGATGTCAGCAATAATGTTGTATTTTCATTTTTTCCCTATAACTGTGACGGTATTTCCCCCCCCCCTTCTTTAATATGAACGACCTCTTTCAGCTTCCCTTTCATGACAGTAGATGATGACAGTTTCTCAGACAGTTTGCCAAGTACCCATCCCCCCCTCTGATAGGAATAATGCTTTTTTTGAAGACCATATCATTAGAGAAATTGACAATATGTGCAAGAAGTCAATCACATCTATGATATTAATGACTCTGCCCACCAAATCCCTTCGTCTTCTTATTTAACAGAAAATCATTTCAAAAATTACTAGCTCACAGAGGAAAATGACATGTTTTTTCTCCACTTAAATATTAGAAGTGCTCACAGCAATTTTGACAAGTTTCGTTTCCTTCCTTGAAAACGTAAATCTCCCTAGACCTCTATTATTGGTTTGAGTGAAACCTGGGTTAGTGAAACACCTAATTACTTATACTCACTCCCCGATTATAATATTGTCACAAAAAATAGACTATTGAAAAGGGGTGGCGGTGTTGCGCTTTTAATACCAAACTGCTTTCATTTTCTCCATTTTAGAAGACATATCTTATATCGATAACACAATCGAAACTCTGTTTGTTGAAGTTCACATCCCCAGACGTAAAAAACATGATAGTTGGTGTTATATATAGGACCCCCTCAATCCAATTGTAATAATTTCAATTCACAAATTCAAAATATTTTGTCAAACCTTCTATAGCTAATAAAGATTGTCTAATTATGGGAGACTTTAATATTAACCTTCTTACTGTACCAACCGAAAGGGCAACTCAAGACTTCTTAGATGTATTCTTGTCTTCATCGCTTCTTCCTGTTATCACCAACCCACTAGAATAGCGGATACTTCTGCAACTCTAATTGACAATATTTTTATGAATTTCCATCCTCTGCTTCGAACTGGACTTATAGTTACTGATATTTCTGATCATTATCCAATCTTTGTTAATTTACCATTTGAACCACTTTCTCAAAAATGCTCTAATCAACCTAACAAGTATAAATTCACCGATGAAAACATCATCACCCTACAAATAATTTAACTCATACTGATTGGTCCACCATATACTCTAGTGAAGATACGAACGCCTCTTATGGTTCTTTCATGACTATTTTTACCTCCTGTATCGACAATACCATCCCTCGGTCAAACCAAAGAAATTTAATCGTAAAAAAACTCCGATATCTCCGTGATTAATAAATCGTTATTGCGATCGATTAACAGGAAGAATAATTTATACTACAGATATATATGCGATCAATCTGATTCTAAACCTGACCTAAAGCAGAAATATGTCAAAATATAAGAATACTTTAACAACTTTATTACGTGTGGCGAAGAAGCAGTTCTACGCTCATCAGTTAGTTATATAAAACGATATGAAAAATACCTGGAAAGTAATAAACAAGCACTTAATAAATTTAAAAAGACAACTCAAATATCTCAATTAAATATTGATGGTAAAATTATTGACGATCCCCACGCTATGGCGGAATCTTTCAATTCTTATTTTTCTTGTATTGGAGAAAATCTTGCCCGAACGATTCCTAACTCATCTAAACAGTTTCATGATTTCCTAACAAATCCTAACCCCAACTGCTTTTTTTTCAAGCCTACTAGTGCTCATGAAATTATCACTATAGTAAATAAATTGAATTCCCATAAAAAGTCCTGGGTGTGATGGGATAAATAATTACCTTTTGAAAAATGTCATACACCAAATCGTTGACCCCTTAGTTTATATTTTCAATTTGTCCCTTTCTAATGGTCAAGTACCCAAAGACATGAAAATTGCTAAAGCCATACCAGTCTTCAAAAAAGGTGACAATGACTTAGTAACTAATTATAGGCCAATTTCATTATTTACTTCACTATCAAAGATCCTTGAAAAAATCGTATATACTCGTATAATTACTTTTTTAAATAAACATAATCTGAATAAAGAACAATTTGGGTTTCCGTGAGAAACATAGCACATCTCATGCTCTCTTAGCATTTACTGATAAAATTGCAAGGGCAATTGACGCTTCTCACCATACTGTAGGCATTTTTTTAGATCTTTCCAAGGCCTTCGATACTATAAACCATAATTATATTATTACGTAAATTGTCACACTACGGAATTCGAGGGAGACCTTTAGAGTGGCTTAGTAGTTATTTAACTAATCGTCAACAATTTGTTTTTGTCAATGGTGTATCTTCTTGTAGTAAAGTTGTCTCTTGCGGTGTTCCGCAAGGGAGCTTATTAGGTCCACTTCTTTTCCTCATATATATTAATGACATTCGAAACTCTTCTAATTTCTTGGAATTCATCCTCTTCGCCGACGACTCTAATATTTTTTGTTCCACCCTGATCCCACTGAATTGATCGACAAGTAAATGAAGAACTTTCTCATGTTTCAGAGTGGATAAAAGCCAATAAGCTATCCTTAAATTTGCAAAAAACAAAAAGTATGCTCTTTAGTAATATCCTGAATAATTTTCCCAAACCTGTTATATTTGATGGTATTGTTATTGAAGAGGTTACATCGACCAAATTTCTTGGAGTTACAATAGATAACAAACTTTCCTGGAATATACATATTGATAATGTATGTAAAACAACTGCCCGTAACATAGGTGTTATTATGCAACTTAAACATGTTCTTCCACAAACCAATTTTAATGCTCTATTTCACACTAATTTCACCTTACATCAACTACGGGATACTTGCTTGGGGCAATGCCTGCTCTTCGTTACTTAACAGATTATATTTACTTCAAAAAAAGATACTTAGAATAATATTTAATGCTGAACCCCGTTCTCACACAAGTGACTTATTCCGAGGAAACAAACTCTTAAAGATATATGAGTTATATCAGTTACAACTAGGCCTCTTCATGTATAATTACATACGAACAACCTTCCGTCCATATTTCTCCTATGTTTGTTTCGAATAACTCGATCCATTCATATCCTACCCGACAGGCTAGCTGCATTCACTTGCCATTAAAGCGTACTCTTTTTGCTCAAAAGACATTGTTTATACAGGACCCCAAACTGTGGAACTCGCTACCGAACGAAATTAAAAATCTCTCAGTGTTCTCTCATTTAAATGTAAATTGAAAAAGTTCTTACTTCATAAATATTAAACTACTCACACATGCGCAAGCTTACATGACAATTCTGATAATATACTGTCATCTCAAATGCTGTTGCTACTGTCAATAGATAACCTGTATGCTGACCTCTTATTTCTTGTCTTATCTTACTAGCCCTATATGTGATTATATGTATTTGTATAGTTGTGTTTTTGTCTTCATGTTATGTCATGTCTGTTCTACCTGTCCCTCTCTCATGTATATCTCGTCTGTCTGTCTGTCTTTCTCTCTCTTCCTCCTTCTGTTCTGTTCTTAGTATCAGGTGCACTATTATTATTCTATTGCTATATAAGTAGTAATATATATATTGTTTACTTTTTCCTTCTTTCAAACTGTATACGTATATAGCAAGAATGTCCGTTCTTATTGAATTATTTCCTGTTTAAGGATAACTTATGATTCTTACATACTGTTATTTTAGGGAACTTGCCATGTAACAAGCTTTGCTTTTTGGCATGTTCCCCCCATATCCAAATTTGTTCATTATTATTATATGCTTTATCGTTCAGTAACATAAATTGTGTAATTTGTATGTCTGAGTTATATTATATACTTTGTGATATCATGGATATGGAAATAAAATGAAATGAAATGAAATGAATGAAGTAAGATTAGATCCGCTACATGATATTCATGTCGGCATAGAGAACAGAAGTTAATGTTGCTGCCGATTTAAAGATGTCATTATAAAGAATAAAAGAACCAAGCAACGACCCACGAGGTACACCGCATTTAATATTACTAATGTAAGAGACAACCAACTCAAATTTAGTGTACTGTAAGCGATTACTAAGATAACTGACATACCAATCGTGCGCTGTACCACGGATTTCATACAGATAAAGTTTTTTTTTTTTTCTTTAGTAGAATCGAGTGATTTATGGTATCGAAGGCTTTCAGTTTCAGTTTCAGTTTATTTCTCATTTTAAATAATAAAATACAAATGAATTACATTCATAGAACATTCATATAACGGAGTACGCATCAATATAGACATTGCATGATGCATATCTGAACTTAATAGGTGGAATTGCATTATAGACAAAACAAGAATAGTAAAGAAAAATGAGAGAAAATCAGGGGAAATCAGCCAAAAAGCATAAGGTGGCGGACTCCCTTTCATAGACTTTCGATAAGTCTATCGAGTACACTGATTTTTTCGAAGAAGTCAATTATGTCACTTTTTAAATTTAGATAGTGCCATAGCTGTAGAAACATTTTCGCGGAATCCAAATTGCTTTTGGTAAATAATGTCGTGTTTATCAAGAAATTCATAAGTCCTGGGGAGCGTTTCATGAAGAGTTTTGTCGGTGAAAATCACCGACAAATGTTATAAGCTACTGAAAATCCTGGCAACTGATTGACTGAAAACAAATTAGTCGGTGAAAATCACCGACAAAACTCTTCATGAAACGATAGGCTCGAGTATTTTAGAAAAAAAAGCCGACAGAAAAGATATCGGTCTACATATAATTGGTAAGCTGTATATAGGACAAAAAATAATAATAATAAGGAAGTATTAATGAAATGATGAATTGGGCCTACCTGGATGAGCTGTCATCCTTGAATGAAGTCTACAAAATGAATTATGACTCAATTACTTAATCACTGATTGAATAAATAAGGGAATGGAAGTGTGAATGCGTGTTTTTTTAATCACAGTTTTGGAATGCAAAAATATTCAAATGAATGAATATGTATGTACTTACTACTCGTCACAAACCGCAATAACAACCTCGAAGACGCTGTTCTCATTCTTGCATCTACATCTATATGTCGGTCGTCATTCTTCGGAAATCTGGGTCCTCTAAGATAATAGGTACCTCGATACAGAGTGACGGCAATTTTCATTTCGTTTCGATTGTTTCCTCCCATTTGCAGCAATCTTTTGAATAACCCACGACTTCCAACGAAATCCACGTTCAATCTGAACCCATGCAAAACAAACATATTATCATGATTATCATTTTTCATTTTATCATGATTATAATTTTAGAATCATTTTGTAGTTTCATTATTCTCACTATATCTGCTGACGTATATATTCTAAAAGCTTTTATAATTGAAAAAGATCTCGCCATCTGATCATTTTATTTTCATCTTTTATCATTCTCATGAAATTTTCATTTCTGTGGACAGGCCGGACTCTTCTATCCAGTAAGACAAAAAAAAAAAAAAATCTTGAAATATTTGATGCTTGAGTGAGCAAAAGCATGACATATTGATGAAATAATTATGTCAGAACATAAATACAACCAAGGATACCAATTTACAAATTATCAAAAAGCCCTCAGAATTCGAAAATTTGTATTTTCCACATTGCCCCGTACTTGCAAAATTGTTTAAGCAATTCTTACAAGAGAAAATTTTACATGGTAATTGGCCAGTTTTATTGATTTAGCCCATACTGAAGAAGGATTCAGCAAACGACCCTTTGAACTGCAAAATTATTTTCCTATCTAGTCTTTTTTGGTAACTATTCAGTTTTAATTCAGATTTAGTTTCTACAAAACAAACAGGTATACAAAATTAATCAAATTGAACTTAGGAAAAGAAGATCAAATCACATTTGCGTTTTAAAAACGATTTTAGTTTCTAACTGTATTACTTGTATATATTGTGATTTGTTTTGAATTTCCAACATAAAAAAAAATGAAAACGACTGCAGATAAACACATTGTAGACATAACTTGAATAGTATAATGAAAAGGTTCTTTGCTTTGTCGATCCTATTATAAAGAAGCCTTCGATATGTGAAAGGAGGGTTTTTGTAAGTATATAGTTTAGGCACTGGTACATCTTACAATCATTTTATAAATGTATTCAAAATACTGTATATGTATCAAACATTCAGTACAAATGTGAGCCATCCTGGGAAAATGGGTATTACAGGTGAAATTTTGAATTTTTTTATGCTTATAGGTACTTGGACACAAGTGCAATGTGTACATGAAATATTAAGAGTCTAATTCACATGTTTCTTCTAGATATGGCCACTTGAAATGCCCCCCCCCTCACCCGCGCAATTAGGCTGTTTCGACCTTTTACCCTTATGAATCAGGCAAATAATGTTTGTTTGATGTTGATGGAAGGGTGGAGAGGTGCTGTGAAACCCAATGTTGTATTCATGTCTTTGTTTTAAAAGATTCATACAAATTTAATGCAAACATGTGATGTGCACACACACCCAACCCCACACGTACACACACTCACCCACACACACACCTAGATATTATACAGTTGAACTCAGGTACTATTGGTTGAAATGAAGTGTTGTCGACCAAAACTCATTCCCTGCACTGAAAACAGATTATTCTCTACACTCTAGAAGTTAGTCTAATGACCGAATGGGCTTTTGGTCGCTGATATCTTGAGTTTCCATACTTTCTTTATTGAATATCACCCACATTTTTAAGTATCATCTCCGTTTAAACCACACATGGCAGGAAACAAATTTATTATTCAAAAAGGGTAACAGCCATTCCATTATGCCCATTCATCTAATCTTCTGGATGGTTAGCTTTAATTACATTCTAGCTCTTCATACAGCTTATGTATTACCAGTTTATTCTCAATAACCTTTGATATCCACTTGCTTCATTGTGCACATCCTGTAACATCAATTCAAAATCTCCTAAAATTTCGAGTCACAGTGTTTTCCCCGGAACACGCCAAATTCTATAGTGCCCTATAATCTTATTGATCTTTTAAACATGAACTGATGATAATTATATGCGTTCAGTTGCCCCATTGGCGTAGACCGTAAGTTTGGGCATCTGAGACTTGATTGCACAATTTTTCATTTTTATTTTTATTTTTTCTATTTGTGTACTCAATCGCATGATCAACATCATGATCGATCTTGCCTTTTTTGTGGTTGCGGGGCACTGGTCATGATTCCTTTTTCTATTTTACTTGGTCTCGCTCGTCTCTATCAAACCTGTTTCAGACACATACCACTTTTCGTATGTCCTCTTTTGGAACTCAGTTGATCATTGTTCTACTTTACATTAAAGATAGATATTCTTTCAGTGCATTCTGTTCATTACTACTGCAAGATATTCTACTATGAATAGGTAAACATTGATATCTTTGTCACTTGTAAACTCACAACTTCCTTTATATACACGAATTTCTGGCTTTATGGTGAAGCATGTTACACCCCAGGGAAGTAGGCTTTTCCAGAGCATCTCATTACAATGATCTTGACAAAATTTAAATATAGTATGCTAATATTATGTCAATTTATGATTTCTAACATTGTCAAACATTTTTTTTAAGGATACGTACATTCAAAAAAAAAAAAAAATCCTTTGACTATGTTGACACGTATATCCAGGTACCGTACCAAATCAAGAAAATTCGCATTCCTTTTCTCCTCTCAATTTAAACATATGCAAGTTGCTTTCCCTCTCATTTTGGTAATAGACAAATTGTTATGACTTTTGTCAGATTATCTGCGCTTTGTGAACTATAAGGGCTGCTTATTCCTCTATCATTTTATAATCTCACATAATTTAAGCAACTATTGTTTGGTTGTTTTACCTCATGTATACGTATGTTTGAAATATCTAGACACAGTTTGCCTCTACCCTTGAAGGGTTAGTGTCTATACTTGCCCGTCTTTAACCTGTTCAAGTCAGCTTTTAATTTGTTATCATTCCATATCATACTCTATTGTACTTCTTTCTCTCATGTCATTCTTTCTCTCTCATCATTTAGTCATCTCTCATCACATACATGCACTGCACCAACTGTTTCCTCTTTCCACTTCCGGGGTACGTTAACTGATTTACTCAATTGCAATTCGAATACATTTAATACTAAGAGCACTTATGAAGTATTGAGATTTGTTCAGTCGTTCTTGCTTTAACAACAGAATTTCCCTTTAACTCTATTGATGATGACGAGTTTTTGTTCCAATTACATTCGGATAGGCATATCACTAGACACACAAATAATCATGAATATGACATAAACATCTCCAACGATTTAAATACAAACTCAGAAGAATTGACTCTTAACTTTGATGACAATGATCAAGCGCAACATTTACATCATCTAAATACTATACGATTAACGCATTCAAATCAAATAGTTTGAACAATACAACAGATAGCACATTTCTTTTCTACACCTAAATATCAGGAGCCTGAACAAGAATTTCGATCAGCTTGATCAACTCGTAGAACATTTTAATGCACCCAATAGCCCTATCATTGGTCTTACGGAAACTTGGCTCCAAGACTCTAGCAACTCTCTATTGAATATTGATGGTTATTCTTTACTCACAAACAACAGACAAAACAGAATAGGAGGCGGCGTTGGTATGTACATACCGAACCGACTAGAATACTCATGTCTAAGAAATCTTACTCATATGACTGAAAGTCTCGAATCACTTTTTATACATGTAGATGTTAGAATAAAAAACAGTAGGAATCTTATAATAGGTGTGATCTACCGCCCCCCCCCCTCCCTCAATGTCTCCATGAAAATTTTCTAAGAGACATCCAAAATATTTTGCAAAGTCCAGCAATTCAGAATAGACACTGTTTTATAATGGGCGACTTAAATGTTAACCTGTTACAGTCCAATACACAAGGATTTACCCACGATTTTCTGGAAATATTTCTCTCAGCTTCGTTTTTACCTACTATAACAAAACCAACGAGAGTAACAGATCACTCTACTACTTTAATTGACAACATTTTCACTAATACGCAAGACTTGCCTGTAGAATCAGGAATCATTGTATCTGACATATCTGACCACTACCCTATTTTTTGTAAAACTACTCTTTTAAAATCACGAGATACACGTACATCCAAAATGAAAATGAGAAGATTAAATGCCAGAAATTTAGAACGTCTCAATGAAAATTTAAGTACAGTTGACTGGCAACACATTTATATTTCAGAAGATGTAAATGAGGCTTACGATAGTTTCACTGATATTCTAAAGCATCAACTTGACATATGTATACCATTTACTGAACACGCGAATAATTATAAAAAGAACCCTAGGTCTCCATGGGTATCTAAGTCTATTCTAAGATCAATAAACCGAAAAAAAAATGATCTTTTTTATAAATACAAAACTAATCCAAATAATAAGACTCGTGAGAAATACACTCGTTATAAAAATATCTTGACCAATATACTGCGACAAGCAAAAAAACATTATTACACTACGCAATTTGAGCTTAATAAAAGTAATATGAGAAACACATGGAGAATAATCAACAGTACATTGAACAGAAACAGTAAAACAAAACAAATTATTAAAATCAAATCTGAGACTATAACAATTTCACTGAAGAACCGCAAGCAATAGCTGATATATTTAACTCGTACTTTTCCCAAATCGGACAAAAGCTAGCAGAAAATATTCCGCCAACTGAAATTAAATTCGATAGTTATCTTGGAAATCCAAATCCATCTTCGTTATTTTTTGTCCCAACCAATCGCGAGGAAGTTATTGGGATAGTGAATAAGTTAGAAGGGAAAAAAAGTTCAGGACACGATGAAATCAACAATTATCTCCTCAAATCCATTATATTGTCAATTGCGACTCTTCTAACCCATATCTTCAATTTATAACTAACTACTGGTACAGTACCAAATAACTTTAAAATAACAAAAGTAACCCCAATATTTAAAAATGGAGACACCACAGAAACAAAAAATTATAGACCAATATCACTATTACCATCTTTATCTAAAGTTTTGGAAAAAATTGTATTTACAAGAGTGACAGACTTCTTAAACAAACATGATATTTTTTGTGAATCACAATTTGGCTTTCGAGCAAATCATAATACAACTGAAGCAATATTAAATGCATTGATACATTATCACATGCCATTGATCAACATTTACACTCTATTGCAATATTCCTGGACTTTTCCAAGGCTTTTGATACAATTAACCATGATATCCTATTAGTAAAATTGTCGCATTATGGTGTTAGAGGGAAAGCCTTGGAATGGTTCAGGAATTACTTATCAAATAGAAAACAATTCGTACAAATACATAATCATAATTCAGCTTTACGACCAATAAGTTGCGGAGTTCCACAGGGAAGCCTACTAGGCCCGTTGTTATTTATCATATACATAAACGACTTTTATAAATCTTCTGATTTTCTATCTTTCATTTTATTTGCAGACGATTCCAACTTATTTTACTCTCATGCTAACCCAGTTACGCTTCTTTCTACAATAAATCTTGAGCTAAAACGGGTAGTGCAGTGGGTTAAAGCCAAGAAATTATCTCTGAACATCCTTAAGACAAATTTTATGTTATTTAGTAATACCTTGCAAAATCTACCTGGAGATATCCTTTTGGACGATACGCCTCTCATCAGAGTCACTTCAACTAAATTTTTAGGGATTATGATTGACGATAAATTGAAATGGAACATTCACATCCTTAACATATCCAAAACTATATCACGAAATATTGGTATAATAAATAAACTTCGACATTTTTTCCCAAAATCAACACTTTTTACACTTTATTTTACACTAATACTTCCGTATTTTAATTATGGAATACTGGCATGGGGTAATGCCTACAAAAATCTCACCGGCAAGATATTTATTCTACAAAAGAAGGTTATAAGGATTATTAATAATGCTCCTATTCGTTCTCATACCGATGATTTTTCTACAAGTCGAATATCCTAAAATTTCCAGATTTGTTTCTTTTTCATACAGGGCAATTCATGTACAAACTGAACATAAATGTTCTACCAAACATATTGACTAAAATGTTTACAAAAAACAACACCATTCACAGTTACCCAACCCGACAATCCCTCCGTTTTCATCTTCCCCGTACCCGCACTCTCTTTGCACAAAAAACAATTACTTTTTACGGTCCTAAATACTGGAACACTCTCAGCAATGACATTATAAATGCCGCTAGTTTGAATTGTTTTAAAACCAAGCTAAAAAAACAAATTCTCGATTCATATAGAGCGACCCCCCATTGAGCGATCGGTACCCAACTTTGTCTTACTCCCTTCCCTCCTCTCTCTCTCTCTCTCTCTCTCTCTCTTTCTCCCTTTTCTTCTCTTTCTCTTTCACCCACACCTAAGCACCACCCTATCCTCTTGATCACTTTTCTTTCTTTCACTCTAATTCCACTAACTCCATATTCCATCAACCATCACATCAACTTTATTTTTTCTTGTATGATCACTATACTTCTACCTACTGATTTATCTTTTATACAATTCTCTGAGGGGTCCACATTTAACAAGCCCTGCTTTTCAGTGGATCCCTCCATTTCCTCAACTTTTATTTTATCCAAAGATAAGTAGAAATAGCCTTGCAGATGTTTAATCGAGATTGTTCTATATTTTGTTTTACCCTCATTGTATATATCATAATTGTATGATTAATATTTGCCTACCGAAAACATTTTCTATTTCCTTGTATTGTCTCATTGCTTACATAGTATTATTGCTTACATATTCCCTGCATTGATTTGTACGGTTATTATTTCATATTTTTGTAATATGTTGAGTTGAAATGAAATAAAGGAAACTTGAAACTTGAAACTTGAAACTACTGAAAAAATCACTTATGAAAAGTGCAATTTCAAGAGTTTTTATTTTTTTAGTGCAAAAGAGAGTATGGGAGGGGTTCACCCATCTCATTTCATGAACCCACACCCACACACGCACACACACTGTCACCTCCCCCCCCCCCCCAACACACACACAGCAGTTATTATACTTAAACATCACCTATGAAAAGTACAATTTCAAGTTTTCATTTGCCAGTGCAAAAGAGAGTATGGGAGGGGTTCACCCCCATCTCATTTCATGAACAAACCCACCCACACACACACACACACACACACACACACACCCATGCACAAAACATGCACGCCCTAACCTGCACCCCACAAACCTATGACATGCACACACAAGAAACAGGTCTACCACAATCAGACATACATGTGTACAAACATTCTAAAATTAAAACTGGGTTGTTACGCCTACTTAAAAGTATCTTTCAGTGAAACCTTGGTCAATTCTGCTTTAAAACAAAAACAAATAAATAAAAGCATTGTGAATTCTGATGGGAGGAGGAGATTGTGGTAATTTCATCGTGAACTGTCAACATCAGATGCAATTGCGGACTTTGGTCTTTGTGATATTACCTCTTCTAGCCCTTACTCCTTCACCTCCTAGACTTTTACTATCAGATACTAGTAGCTAATTTGTGATCTTGCTCATTTATTTCTGTTTCAATTCAAATGTAAAAGAAAATGAATTAATGTGCATACAACCCGGTTATAATTTATAAAATATGCAAATTGTAAGTAGCAATAATCATACAGAAACAGTACTTGCATGTGGTAAATATTGGTTCTTCAACTATGTTTTACACACATTTCACAAATTGAGTGCATTACAAGCATTTTATACTGTAAGTAGATCAACTTCCTCGAGACTTCATATCTGGAAGTAAAAGAAAATGTAGCAGTTTCTCTCCTCTGTGTCCGTTTCTGCTAACGTCAAGCGTATAAAAATTTTGGAAGAAACTCAAAAGTGAGGAAGCAAAGCAAATTAGCTGGTCATGAGGGTGGTTTTGCATATTTCAAAGTGAAATTGAAGGATTTGGTGCACACTTTAGGTGGATTTTGTGGAAAATTTTAATTTAAAAAAAAATGAAAATTTTCAACAAATAATTGGGGGAGGGGGCAACTGTCCCCGGCTGTGTACAGTCACGCCTGCTGGTCAAACTTTATCAACACTGGATTATAAAACAGAATGTACTGGTGTCTTTTGTCGGTGTTCATCTCTGTACACATCAGGCGGTTGTCTATCACACTAGCTGTAATCACAATACAACGCCTTAGCCAAGTGGAGATGGCATCCTCCTCTGACAGCGAAAAAAAAAAATCAGCAAAAAAAGTAACTTTTTTAAAAAATACTTCATAGAATGGAAACCATTGCAATTTTTCCTTCCATCAAACACTAACACAGTTTCCTTCTGTTCCATTTCCTCTGCCAGCCACAAAGGGTGAGGTGAGAGGTCTGCCTTGTCCTCATCCAGGAATGGGCGGATCTTTTTCCACAGGTACTTTTTGCAGTTAGGGAAAGTCCAGCTGCTGGCTTGAGCGGGGGCTTCTGCAGAAATACTGGGTTGTTGGGAGAGTTCATTAGAAGGGAGAACCCCTCTTCTTTTTCCTTGCTGGATTTCTTGGCTCTTAACAACACCTGGTTCTAACTCAAACCTGCATGATTGAGAATACCAAATGATTACTTTCCTAATATTATATTAAACTGTGACAAGTATAGCCTTGTCTTTTGTTATCCTTTCGACAACATGTACTAAGTGTATCATTGACAATGTAATAGATGACACAGTCATTTCTCTAATTAGAGTTTCCATTACAATTTTCATGTCATTTAGTTTCTAGATTGAAGACCTCTGCTCAAATGGCGAAAGAAGGTGAAATTTAAGTAATATCAAATTTTAAGGGTCATCATTACAACAACAAAAAAAGAGAAAAAAAGCAAGGAGTGGAAAAGCCCAGAATAACAAGATTGTGGGGAAAAGTGAATCCTCAAAAAGAAGAAAAGGAAAAAAAAAACATTTTGTACATTTTTTTCTGTACCTACCAAGAAGAAACCTAAGAAAATGGGACAAAATTTTGCACAGTTGAAAGGCATGCTTTAGAACTGTGGGCCACAATGTACATGTTGACTACTATTACTACTAGGCACACACTTTAAAAAACAAACAAAATGTACCTGAAGATGTGGTATTGGCGAATCCTAGAGGCCTGAAATATGCCTTCAACTATTGTTGCCAACTGTAGGTCGGTACAAGGGTTTCAGGCTGGACAAACGCAGGTTCAAGGAATATATCCTAAAGGCACTGGAGAGCTTCAGCCTTTCTGTGAACATAAATCACATCAAACAGGTTCATTTTGTCATTCAATACTCAGACAATGCATGGCATGAGTGTGATGGTAACTGTAACAGCATTTCAACATAAATTGATTGAAATGAATAGTCTTTTTATTGTTTCGATTAGAGTTCAAACACATCTCATTACGTTGTTTCATTTTCATTTTGATCCTATATATGTACATAACTTGTCATCTTTAAAGATTAATAGTTTGTAACCTTTTTGTATTTTTCAAAACTTAACTTTGACATACAACACTTGCTAATAAAAACCAAGGGGAAAATGTGTTGGCATAACCCCACCTACCATAAAAGTACCCCCCCCCCCATTTCCATAAGAAATTGTGCAGTCGTCACAAGAAATCTTCATAAAGCAATCAGAAGAATAGGCCTGCAAGTGCCGTACTATACTGGCACTATCGTGTTTCAGGCCCCACTCAATTAATGCATGGTGAGTGGGGCTGATGCCCAAATACATCATGATCGCAGAGATGCCAAGTTCCCCCAAATTTTATGAGTGAGATTTTCATGACTCGGCGTCTCGGCGAGGGAGCGAAGCGACCGAGCGGGGGTAGGGTGTGGGAGGGGGGACACCCCCCTCCCACGGTAGGGAGCTTTTCCAATTTTTAGCTCTTAATGGTGCGATCTGGTGCATACTTAAGTGACTATTTTTTTACTTATTTTGAAAGACAAAAGGTAAAAATACCTTCAATTGCAACTATCGCTTAATCTTTTGAGCTATGCTCCTTATTATAGGGTAAACGGCGTGCGAAGGCGGTCGGCCAGTGCGTATAATCTAGCGAATAATGCTACTTTTTTTTTTTCTGTCGGGTCCCGATGCGTGAGAAAAATGGGTGCCATGCGTGAGATCGTGAGACGGACCCTGAATGCGTGAGTCTCACGCACAATGCGTGAGACTTGGTAGCTCTGTGATCGATATCTCTCCTGACCTAACTCCCGGACCTAACTTAGACCACATCACAGCTAACTAGGACAGAAATAGAAGACGACGGACTTTCACAATTTTTTTAAAAGAATGTGTTGATCGATCATCACGTTTAATCATCATTATCTTCTTTTAAAACTCTCTTATAATTATACTCGTGTTAACGGCAACACCAAACGCGATTCAAATATGATTAATACAGCATCGGGGCTGATGAGCACAGTACTCGTGTTGACGGCCCCACCAAACGGGATCCAAACTAGACCGAAGTGTTCTGTCTCTAACAGTCGTCGTTAGCCTCGTATTTTGGTAGGGTCGGTACCAAAATACGAGGCTAACGACGACTGTTAGAGACAGAACACTTCGGTCTAGATCCAAACGTACTGGCTATACTATAGCATAGGGTCTAGAGCACGAAAAAAATACCAATTCATACAACACATATTTAACAGAAGTGAGTAAGAATTATGAACAGGAGTTTTTTTCAGAGAAAGGAAAAAATTATTCCACCAACCAACAAGCTGAACTAAGTTTTTATACGATACCCTTTGGCACTCGGTAATGCATTTAATCCCAATCTAGATCTACATCTTTGTCCTCTCAAGTGAAGAAAGGACTAACTGTTAGGCCTAGACCGAAGTGTTCTGTCTCTAACAGTCGTCGTTAGCCTCGTATTTTGGTAGGGTCGGCACTCCTCCTTCTGTCTCTATAAAGGAGGAGTGCCGACCCTACCAAAATACGAGGCTAACGACGACTGTTCGGTCTAAGAAAAGACTTTCTCGGCAGGGTACCTGCGAGCTGCAACGGCCAACGCGCGCAGGGCGACCCGAACCTGCCGGCTCTCGCCAGGCATAGATCTAGAGCTACACAACACTAACAAGGCCTAGTATTCAGTAGTAACAAGCTAGGCTAGCACCACTAGCACTGTCACTTTAGCAGTTGTTCTTTGTTTTAATTTGATTTACGAGTGGTTCGCACATCCCGTTAGTTACATTCATTTTGACATACTGTGAACCGATAATTATAAAAAGAAATCAAGCGACAGCTCATTTAACTTACCTTGATGTGTGAGAGAAACCTGCACCTTCCTGACTGAAATATTCATGCAATTTCATCCACACATGCACAATTAAAAACAGGGAAATCCCGGATCGCGGATGACTAGGTTTTGTACACTAAAACCATAAAATTATCTTGAAGAAATCTCCATCATTTGTTTCCATGTGTATTTAGGGGGAAGTATACCCTTTGTAATCGCTTTATAAATCTATCATTTAATTTTTTTTTTTCACTGTGCTGTTCTTAAGTATAGTTACACTACTTTAACTGAAATGTCTGAGAGTGGAAAGTACAATGATAATGATAATAATTAGGCCTACATTCGTAGTGGGATCTATCCAGTAGTTTTTGAGCGCTCATGTCGACTTCCTGACTCGGTATCAAACTTTATAAATGAACAAAGCAAGATTTTGAAAAGAAAGAACGTGAAGTGATGAAAAGTCACGATCACCTCATTGGAATTTTTGTGCGTGCACGGGACGGTGGATTATCAAAATAAAAAGATATGAACGGGGGATCTGGCGGATTAGCAAGAACGAAGGTCTTGGGTCTTGATATAGTTTGGGTACATTCCAATATTTTGAGTAACAGACAGCATTTGGAGATTAAGATGTCTGCAGTAGAGAAAAATAATGGTAATGTTATTAGGAAGAGGGGAAAAAAATTGGCAAATGTCATCATATGAGAGGGAACCCAAGGAACAAAAAAAAAAAAATGAAAGTGTGTTCGGAGAGGGCTAGATACAGGAGACATTGCAACCGAAGAAATAGAGAGAAATAATGAAAAGGGTGTTGGATTTGAGAGCGGTAGGGAGGGCATCATGATCATTATTCCGGTATCATTTAATGATTATTATCATCATTATTATTGGAATTATCATTATTATGTTTCATTTGAGTTTCCCATTTCATTTTTGAGAATTGTTATATTTTATCTGCACGTTTATGTTATATGATTGTATATATGTATATATGATTGTTCTTGTTTTTACGAAATGAAATGAATAATTAAATAAATGAATGAATGAATTATTATTATCATTATTATTATTATCACTACCATTATCATTATTATTATTATCATCATCATTATTATCATTATTATAATTATGATTATCTTTAAGCCTGTTACTATCATTATTACTATAACTGATAGTATCTTGTTACTTTTATCATAACTTCATTTTTATTTTATTATGATCATTATCATTATTCATATTGTTGTTTTTATAATTGATAGTATTAATATTATCAGTAGTATCATCATCATGATCATTGATCGTTTATCATGGTCATTATCATCATCATCATCATCATTACTATAACCTATTGGAAACCGGGTATATACATCATTACGAAAATATGGGTAGTGAAATAAATATGTAGGTGTGGAGAGGGATTATCAGGCCTGTGGAATTGATGAGTTTTTATTTGCGCGATGCACTAAACACTGTTCTGTAACAAGGAATATATTTCATACTCATGCACCCCGCGGCTTGGTTTGCAGCGTTGATGGTCCCAAGATGGCCGACGCCGCGGTGCGCTAGCTTCAGTCCGGCACGGCGTGACCGCCCATCCAGTTAGTGGAGAGATCAGGGGAGCGTTTCATTAAAGGACTTGTCGGATGTTTTATCCGACAAAGTCTGTTTTATCCGACAGTTGCCATAGTAACAATGCTTCTCAGCCAATCAAAATCAAGGGAAGATGTCAGACAACAAATGTTGATGAAACGCCCCTCTGTGCCCTAAGGTGATTTTCACAAAATGGCGCCTGGATGACGTCACGATGACCCGATGAACATGAAAATAAATGGAACGGCGAGATCTTATTCGATTGATAACTGACCGAAATTTCATGCAATTTGAACCAGCCGATTCTGAGATTTCGAGTGCACAAAAAAGTGGGTGGAAGAAATAAAAATAAAGAAATAAAGAAAGAAAATTCTGACGAAATCAAAAGGTGATCTGTCAAAGATGACAGACCACCAAAGATGACAGACCACCTAATAAGTGATAAGGTGTCTTACCTCTTAATAGCTGTTTTCTTATTAACAGGCTCTGAATTAATTTAAGCTTTCTTCCGTTTAGAGTCCTTGCGATATCATCTGTTCTACGCAGTATGTCCATGGAATGCTCAAAATCAATATAGCATTTATTTATGAAATGTCAATTATAGCAGTTCGTTAATTTCAATAGCTTCCACGTCTATCTTCAGAGTAATAGTCCTCCGTAGAAATAATCTGGAGGTCGTCTCCGCCTCCTAGGATAGCGTCAAGTGCTAACGTCAACGTCAATAGTGCCATCTGGCCATGAAGTGAAGTTGGTAGTCTTGGTAGATGCCTGAGTGGTCCGTGGCTCATCCTTCTCAGCCTCTGGTTCACAATCGGTAGTCACCTCGTCAGGGGTGTCTGCTGGCTGAGTCTTCCAGGCCTCTGGTACATCATGTCCATTGTAGGGCTTCAGAAGGTCGAAATGGACAACTCTCATCTTGCTTCTGGGAGATCTCTGGATACGGTAGGTCACGTCGGATAGTCTGGCAACCACCTGGTAAGGGCCTTCCCATTTAGGCACCAATTTGAGGCTGACTCCATTCTTTCTGACGTCGTTGCAGAGCCATACAAATTGTCCAGCTTCATACAGCTTCCCATCTGACTTTCGATCATAGTTTCTCTTCTGGCGTCGCAGTTCAGCACCTCTGCGTTGTTGGAGTCTCTAGTATGTCTCCTCCATTCTCTCCCTTAACTGCTGCGCATAGTCAGTCCACTCGCTGTCATCTTGTCTGGTGAACTGTAAATCGATTGGTAGTGATACCTCTCGGCAAACATCATCATGTTCGAAGTCTCCTTAATAGTGTCGTGCGTAGAGCTTCGGTATGCGGCAGTGGCGAATGGTATGTAGCCGTCCCAATCTTAATCATCCCGTCAGATTTTGAGTTGTATGTGGTGTTGTCCTGGTTTTTCTGATACCTATTAGTTGACATACCTCCTGGAATACATTAGACTCGAAGTTCCTTCCCTGGTCACTGTGAATTTCATTAGGAACTCCATAGCGACAGATGAATTCGTCCACTAATTTCCGTGCCACTGTCTCGGCCTTTTCGTCTGGTATGGCATATGCCTCGACATACTTTGTGTAGTAGTCTGCTACAATAAGAATATACTTGTTCCCGTCATCTGTGACTGGCAATGGTCCCATGATATCCAGGGCTATCCTCTCCATAGGATATCCGCTTTGCCTTTGCTGCAGAGGGGCCTTATTCCCTGGTCCTGCCTTCCTTCAGCGAGCACAGTCTGGGCATTGCCTGATGAAGGATCTGACATCCTCCTTCATTCCTACCCAGTAGAAACGTTCCTGTACCTTTTGTAGAGTCTTTGTCATCCCTAGATGACCTGCCATGGGAGAAGAGTGTAGATCCTGCAGGACCTCCGGTATCAGAGCCTTAGGTAGCACACAGCGCCACCTGATTTCTCGTCCATCCTCTGATTCCCATTTCCTGTAGAGAACACCATTTCGGACTTCCAGCTGGTCCCAGTGCTCTAGGAGAACCCTGACCTTGAAAGGTAACGCCGTCGCCTCTTCCCAGGATAGCTTCCTCTCTTCCAGCAGTGCATCCATGACTGGATTTTTGTTAGGATCTCCCTGTTGAGCCTCTCGAATGTAAGCTGAGTTGTCGTGATATTCTCAGTGTCTCCTTCAGGGCTGCAACCTCCGTCCCGTCCACACTGCCTGCATGGTCTCCGTGATAGAGCGTCAGCGTTGCTGTGACCTCTTCCTGCCCTATGTATGATCTCAATGTCGTAGTTTGCTATGACTTCCAACCAGCGTGCCAGCTGACCTTCTGGTTGCTGGAAATTCATCAGCAACCTGAGGGCTCCATGATCAGTCCTCATCTGGACGTGACGACCATACAAATACAGTTTATAGTGTTTGAGGAATACTACTACAACCAGTATTTCCTTGCGAGTGACGCAGTAGTTCCTTTCTGGTTTGCTCAGGACTCGGCTTCCATAAGCTATGACCCTTTCATGACCATTCTGTATTTCGGAGAGGACCCCGTCAATGCCATCATTGCTGGCATCTGTGTCTAGAATGAACCTTCCCTCCACATTAGGGTATGCCAGTATTGGAGCTGTGGTTACGTCTGTGTTTCAGTTCCTCGAAGGCTTCTTGGCATTCCTGGTTCCATTCGAACCTTCGCCCTTTCTCTGTCAGTTGGTGCAGTGGTCTAGCAATTCTGGCAAAGCCTTCTAGGAAGCGGCGGTAGTAAGATGCGAGGCCTAAGAATCCACGGACCTCCCCTACTGACTGTGGTCTGGGCCATGTCCTGATTGTTTCTATCTTGTCCTTTCTGTTGAAATTCCTTCCTTCCCGAGGAATGCAACACTAGTCTTGAACAAGTTGCACTTCTTTGGTTTCAACTTCAGTTCTGTCTGTCTCAGACGTTCAAACACCTGCTGAAGTCTCTCCATATCCTCGCCGATGGACCTCTCGAACACAATTAAATAATCCAGGTAGACTAGTAGTGTTTCCCAATGCAGTCCTCTCAATACCTGGTACATGCGCCTCTCAAACGTTGCGGGGGAATTGCACATGCCGAAAGGCATGACCTTCCAGGCAAACAATCCTCCATCTGCTAGGAAAGCTGACTTAGCGTCAGAGTCAAGTTCCACCTGCCAGCAACCACTAGCTAGGTCCAACGTTGAAAACCATCTGGCTCCAGATAATGCATCAAGTGTCTCATCGATGCGAGGTAGAGTTGTCTGTAATCAACACAGAAGCGTTGGGTGCCGTCGTTCTCTTTGACTAATACTATGTTGGCTGCCCATGGACTGTCTGAAGATTCGATGAGTTTCCTGTCTAGGAGATCTTGGACATGCCTCATCTCGTTGTCCAAATGGGTGCTTCCTTGGCCTCTGTCTGATTGGTCTGGTCTGACCAGTATCGACTGTATGCTTCGACAGGTTGGTTCTCCCCAAATCTTAGTCTCCTTTGGAGAAGACATCCTGGTATGTTGTAAGCAGTCTGGCAATAGATGCATGATACTGCTTTGGTACATCTTTCACACTTCGCTCGTACAAATCAGCTAAGTGTTCTGGTAGTTCCACTTCCTCATTGGAGAGCTGAGATGCATGAATGTTTGCTTCTGATACTGCAGTGAGATATCCTAGCTCCATACCCTTCTTTATCACTCGTTGTGATCCTGTAGGGTTGTTGACTCTAACCGGGATAGCTCCACTATCAGTTCTGACTAGGGTCCTTGCCAAGAAAATGCCTTTCTGTGCAAGTTGGCGTCTATCATTAGGTGCTTCGACCATGCCTATGACGTCATCCGGAACCCCATCCTGTATTTTTCCTGTAAGAATGCCTGCCTTCTCGCCCTGCAGGTACAGTGTGCATCTCAGTAGCTACAATGTGGAAGCAAGTTCTGGTATTATTCTCAAGACGACACTGAACTGACCACCATTTGGTCTCTACAATGTAGAGTGGCAGTCTCCAAGTCAAGCCTTACCCATAGCAACAGAAGATTATCCATGCCTAGGTCTCCATCGCAGACATCAGCGATAATCAAAGTGATCCTTGCCTTTACCTGGCCTATTATCACTTCTATGTGGATTTTTCCATCCACCTCCATGTGTGAGCTGTCTGCAAGCATAATTCTCTCTTTAGTTGGTTCAATTGTAGGTTTCTCATACTCTGGCCTTGGAGATGTATGTATCTGTTGCCCCTGTGTCCACCAGAAAGCTTAACTGTTGTCCAGCGATGCTGATTGGCACATACATGCCCTTCATTATGCCTTTATCTCTTCATTGTAAATAGATGTACCTATTGACTCTGTGGTGCCTGTTGCTGTTGAGGGGCTTGTGCTTCTTGATTCCTCGGCCGCGCCAGCCCCCACCCCCACCCCCCCCCCCCCCCCGGGGGGGGGGGGCGACCTTTCCTCGTTTGTTGAGGTCTGCTGTTGTTGTTCGGTTTGCTCCTGAGCCTCATCCCTTATCCTCTTTTGGCACTTCTTCTTGATATGGCCTTTCTTTCCGCAGTAGTAGCAGCCATCGGAGGTGGATGATTTCTCTTGTTGCTCCTTGCCACCAGCGTTTTCTGCTTGCAGTTGGAGGAGTTGCAATGCGCACTTGATCATCTCTGCCAAACTCTTCATCATCAGAGTTACTCTTGGCGAATACCTCTTGCAAGGTCTTCACCATGGCCTTTTCTTCTGAAATCGATTCAGAGATCTGTTCATCTTCTGAATCTTCCCTGGCCATTCCTCTGCTGCACTTGGGTCTTCTGGTGCTGAGTCTCACATCTTCCGAATTGTGGAAGGCCTCAGCTACTACAGCTGCATGTACCATCTCGTCCAGTGTCTTGCACTGAGAATTGAACACAGCCTCTCTGAGCTTGGGTTTTACAAGGGCATCCATAAAATAATGCCCCTTTGCCAATCTGTCCCGGACACCGAAATCCAGCTCTGAGTAGGCCAAGGCAGTGATTTCCCTAATGTTCTGTCCTAGCTCCTTTAGTGTTTCACCTTCATGCCTCTGTCTTTGTTTCAGCTCAAGCAAATGATTCTCGGCCAGCTTATCATCAGAATATCGGTTGGCCAGCATTTTCTTCAGATCGCTGAAGCTTACTCTCTGCTTTTGTTCCCGCAGTAGTCTTAGTGCCTGACCTCTCAAACATGATCCTAGAATTTTTCCTGCCTTTCCATCATTCCAGCCGTTCACTGCTCGACATGAGCCAAAATGCTCAAAGTAATCAATCCATGATGAGGTACCATCATATTTGTCCGGCTTAACTGTGGGGATGCCTCTATGCTTTTGTATCACATCCCGTGAAGGTCCTGGCTTTGATGTCCTGCTGGAGTACATTCTCCAATGATTGCTGGATAGCGGCCTGTAATTTACTGTCATCCATCGGGAGGTCTCTTACCAGTCCATTCTCACTGTTTTTACCTGCATTTGGTTTCACAGATGCTTGGTTTTCTTGGCTGTAACCTCTAGTTACTTGTTGTGCCGTCTCGGTAGCTGGGTGCAGTACTGGCGACTCAGTGGGTGCTTCCCCCTTATTTCGCCGCATACTGTCGAATTGGATTTCCTCTTCAGTGGTTGATGCCCCGTGACTAGACATAATGCGTATGATGCCTCCTCCTCCGTCTGGTAGGCCTGCTTTGTTCATCGGAGAAGGACTAAAGAAGCTTCTCCATCAGTGCTTGCATTGATGCTGTCTGTTGCTGCATCATCTGAACCTGGGCCTGAGCTTGGGCCTGTGCTTCGGCCTGAGCCTGTGCAAATGCTTGAGCCTGAGTTTGCGCCTGCTGTTTCATCATTTCGGCGATCGCCGTCAGAGCCTAGGCCTTTTGCCTCCTCCTGCTTGTGGTGAACTTTATTCCAGAGTGGGTAGAAACGGTGTCGTCTCCAGTGGAATCACCGCCCTCTGCTCCAGTTGTTCTCTCGTCCTCCATCCCACTACTGACACCAATTGTGTGAGGGCCCTCCGTCTTAGATCTTATTCTGGAAGCTGGAGGGCCTGCTTGTCCCTTGCCTCTAACGCCTTCATCTGCTGAAGAATTAGCCATCCTGGATGCGAGCGGTTATCCTTATATGGCTTGAATTTATTGTAGAGGCCAAGACGTGTTCCGTTTTCCCAAAATATATGGGGTGGAGGGTGGAGAGGTACTGTGTTCAGGCGAATATAGGATTATAGGTGATTTCTGTTGGAGCTGTATGTTCTCTATGGCTGGGCGTATATTGTAGCAATCAATTGAGATACCATTGATTACACATTTTTGAAACGATGATTTGTTTTATTGTATGCCAATTTCCATACTTTCATTTGCACACACGATTCAGTAGAGCATGATACAGGTTAAAACAATTAAAGCCGCCACCTATTATTTGAATTTGTAGAGCAGTGATCAACCAGGAATATCTATAAGTGGGATCTCTATTTCTCCAATTTCCAATCCTTTCCTAAATTTTGGCTCAGCTGGAGCGGAGCAGCAGAGAGATCGCCATCCGACCTCGACGAGAGCCAGCGTCGAAGTGACGAGTTCTTGTTGTTTGTTGTTGTTGTTGAATTGGGTTTTGACAGACGTGTATCAATCAAATATGATTATTTACGCCTGGGACCGACCTTTAACGTCACCATCCGAAAGACGTGGCAAATGTAGATTCATATCTTGCCAAAGGACATTAATGCCGCGGCAGGGATTCGAACCCCGGACCTTGTAGTTCAAAGTCCGGAGACTTATCCACTGAGCCACAACACCTCCGCAAATCGCTCCTATTTGTACCCGTCCAGAAATTGCGCAATGACGCTTACTTTTTTGTTTTGAATAGCAATAGAAAAAAAAAAATGATACTGCGCCATCTGCGTTTTCTGCAAGATAACCAAACTAAACAAAACTAACGTAGCGGACTGGTTCGCTGCAATGATAATGATGATAATAATGATAATGATAATAAAATATATATGAATACTTACAGGTCCCCCCCCCCCCCAAGCGTTTGCCAATATCAATTTGACAACCAGTAATTTCACGACTAATTTTAACAAATAAACTAGGATCAGACATGTAGGCTATAGAATTTTTTTTTATGATTGAAGTAACAAAAAACGTCTAACCCTGTGTTGCATGAAATCTAAAAAAAAATGTGCATATTTGTTAACCAACTGCAGTATAGTTGAATATCAAACTGATTTAACAAATATTTCAAGAGTGTGATTAATGGCCAGCATAGCCTAGAATGAAACAATTTTTAACCAACCAATTGTTCAAAAATAGCGAACTAATACCAAATATTTTGGAGTGTTGATATTGATATTTACTGTCTGTCACGAAAGATTGACAGAGTTACCTTTATCCAATGTTTTTTTAATTAAATCCTTCGTTACACTAGGTAAATTCTATTTCTTCATCGTCTGGTAAAATTTTAGAACAACTACTATTTGCCCGACAAACTTTACCAAACATGCTTTTAAAAGTGTTTAAATTCGGGCAAATGTTTCAAGAATTATTGCTGTAAAAAATTACAGGTTCCTGGGCACACAAACTACCTCTTCTAATTCTCACCTTCTATTATCAGTATCCAAAAGGCCGTTGTCTGTCAATACCTGCCGATGATCTCGCATCCACGTGTAAACCTTCTTTAATTTAATCTCCCCAGCATCGGTGTAATTCTCAAAAGCCCTCCCATAATCGAAGTGGAAATCATTGCCGGGATCCAAGTAAAACCGTCTGTTTCTGTCGTCGTTGATATATTCCCCCTCCTCCCCTATAGAGTAGGTGCCCAGCACTCTGTGTCCGTCTATACGGACGTCATCTTGAATTGCCTGAAGTAAAAAATTGTTCAAGTATTTCAAAAAGTAATAAAGATAACAGTCATCAAGATTCAAGCTTTTATTTATATCAAAATAACAATATAGAAATTGCTTTCCATTGAAGTATGCTATCAAGTCATGGCAGCCAGAAGGACATGCATACTGTTAAGTATATTGTTGTATAAAAGAAAAATTTCATGAGAAGTTCTTTTCAGTTTCTTTAGGTATTTATAACTTCAGAGATTTCTGGAAGGGAAATGATTATTACCTAATTTTCTGTAATAAATAACAGACACAGAATTAAAGCAATCATTATACCATGCAAGTAGAAAAGAGAACTTTCTAGATTATTCCATAAGTCTTGTTATAACACTCCATTTACTAGTATGTGATTGTAAGTTTGTTTTGGCTGCATTTTTAATTAGTCAGCTAAAAGAGCATTTCTGGTATTTCTGAAATGCTGTTCACGGCCTAATAGTGAACTTTAATAGTAGAGAATGGCCTAGATGCGTGGCATTCTGTCAGACCGGAAATGAACAATAGCAAATTTGTTTACATGTCAATACGCTGAGATCACTCAAGAAATGTCTACTACTACTTTACTTTACTAGAAGGAGCAAGATTGTAATTATGAAAGATATGGTTGCATCTACAGGTCAATTGTTATAAGACCCGGCTCATGCAAACACTTTAGTTGTCCGAGGGCAGTAGAAATTTCTCCGAAGAATGACATAACTACGTTGGGGAAGGGTGCACGTGGCCCCCCCCCCCCCTTGTAAAAAAAAAAGTTCCATGGGTCCCATGGTACTTTGACCAAATTACCATCAAAACCGTGAAAGAACCATGAAAGTACCATCAAATTACCATGGCACTTTTTACAAGCCCCCCCCCCCCCCCATCGGCTGGAGGAAAAAAAAAAACTTACGAAAGTGATTCAAGGGTAATTGAATTGCTTTTGAAATCAGCATGAAATGGTAATAAAAAAAAATAATAAGTGCTTATTTCAGGATTCAATAATCAAATGGTTAAAGAGATAGTATACAAATATACAATGACACTCGAGGATCTTGCTCAAACTATTCTCATCGAAGGAACATCAAACGGTGATATTCTCCCGAGGGCCAGCGTTAAAATCTGCAGATATAGGACAATGTGCACATCCTGCTTTTATTCAGAATGGCAGTCAGGGATCATGCCAGCCTTCTGACAAGGCCTCGCGCCTCAGCTTATTTTCAGTGGCTGAGACGAGACTAGCAGGCGACGAAGGGAGATAGAGAGACGGAGACCCGGGGTACCGTCTTAAAGGCCCTGTCCCACTATGCCGTTTAACGATTCCGTCTGCCTCCGTCTAAATATTTAGGCCAGACGGTGGCAAATTCAAATTTGGGGGGCTATTAACGGTAGAGAGAAAGGCATAAAAAACGTCTAAATACGTGTGAGAAACGTCTGCTTAAGTACGAGTACGGTTGTTGACAAAGATTTTGGGACGAATCCATATAATTTTGCCGGGATCGCTCGTTGACTTTGCTCGCTATGGTAGAAACAGAATGGATTCGGACTGCAAGCGAGGTAGCTAAAACAGTGTCATATTCGGCACACAGGTGATCGGATACAGGCATGACAGGTTTATAGTGTATTCTGATGATAATGATGATAATAATATTCCGTTCTTGTATAGCGCATATCACATTTTTATCACATTAGTATGATGACGAAATAACACTTCTGTCATATGGAAAAGGTATATTTTTCCTCGCTCGCCGCGCTCGCTCGTTTCATATTAATGATTTTGAAAGTTTTGAAGTTTGAAGTTTCTTTTTATTTCCACATAATGTAAGTAACACAATTAAATAAACATACATATTCTTATTCTTGGAATAACAATATTTGAAATAAGTTTGCATATGAAAAATAATACATTTTACTGTTTGTAAGTGTTAAATTAAATTAAGAAAAATAAATTAAAGAAACAAAGCTTGTATTTTATAGACCCCTATCTGGCTTACAAAAATTATACAACAACAATAATGTAATACGAACGTATATGTGCTTATATGTTATTCCATCACCCCCCCCCCCCCCCCACCCCGCCCCTTGCGGCCCCGACCACAGAAAAGAAGGAGTAATATGACCTACATTAGTTGGTACATGTAAAATACAAAAACAAAAGAATGAAAAAAGAAAAAAAGAATGAATTCAGAGAGAGAGAAAGGGAGAGAAATGGAGGGATGTAGATGAAGGATGAAAATGGTGAAGATGAGGGATGGAGGACGGGGAATTTTACATTACGATCACTTTTGCAAAGCTTTAGATCTTATTATAGTGTTATTTTCATTAACAAGTTTATGTTGAATAATTATGAATTCCATTCGGGCTGACAATTAACAGTTATATCTATCTAAAAAGAACTTTTTAAGTTTACGTTTGAATGAAAAAATAGTTGGGGCTGGTTTAATGTTATTATTCAAAGAGTTCCACAACTGTGGTCCTGTGTATATAAATGTCTTTTGAGTAGTAAGTGTTCTGGTCAGTGGAAGGTGTAACATATTAGATTGTCTTGTAGGATAATTGTGAACTTGATTGTTTCTTGAGAATATCTGTAATGAATGCTCCGGTAATTGATTTTTTTCCAAGCGGTACATAAAGCATCAAAGGTTGTACAAGTATAGTTCATCTATTTTTAAGACTTTATTGTTTAAAAATAGAGCGCTAGTGTGAAAAGCAAACGAATTCGGTGAGAATAGACCGAATAGATAATGTAGATGTTTCATGGCTCACAGCGTATAATTTACCGAAGGGTTTACTACATCTACCATGAAAAACAGTGTGTGCTTCCTCGCTCGCTTCGCTCGCTCGTAATGTTAAAAAAAAAGATTGGTTTGGGGGGCAGCAACAATGGACCAACGATGTGACAAAGTAGAGTTCATATTTGGCAGCAAGGTAACCATATACATATATATTACGTATCATTTATGCCTATATGATAACTAAACCCTTCTCTCATAACAAGAAATTTGTTGTTTTTTGCTCGCTCGCTTCGCTCGCTCGCAAAATTGAAAAAAAAAAAAAAGCAGGATGGTTCATATAGCAAGTTGCCTAATTTCCCCAATTTGAAAATGCTTCACATTGATATAGGCCTATGTTTATACATATATATATACACATACATATATATATATACCCATATATATATATATATATATATATATATATATATATATGTGTGTGTGTGTGTGTGTGTGTGTGTGTGTGTGTGTGTGTGTGTACAAATAGTAGCCGTGGTTTCATCTCCGCTTGGTCGTCTTGCCCCCCCCCCAATCCGAAAAATGGATCAACGCCTCTGTGAGTAACGTCCGCTTAAGCATTAGTAACGAACGAAACAGATGGAAAACATCTGAAATAAGTGTACCAACATTCAGTTTCCGTCTTATCAAAGGCCAAGCTCCGCCCATCAACTCATGACAACAGTCATAGTTCGTGGACGGTGCACATCGATCGCCTGAAATTATATTTCGTTCACAATGTCTTCATTTCATCATGCCAGCAAATCAGTGGCGTATCGTGGGTCAACGTAATTATGCATAATGTTATTTATATCATAACCATAACAACAGTAATTTCGAAACAAGGTGTCTTCAGGGACGTGCAGCGTTTTGAAATAAGGGGGGGGGGAATGACGCATTTAGTTAGATACCACCCTGTTGTTGTTGTTTTAATTTTGCGAGCGAACGAAGCGAGAACGCTAAAAATTACAACTTTATTTGCAACTAAAGACGTGTTATATGTTATCAAAATATTATCGGACTACTATATGACATTTTTATCATGTATCTGGTCATCTCGCTGCCAGTGACTCTATTTTAGCACGTCCCTGGTCTATTGTTTGCCGTCCGAAACCACCAAGTTTCTATTACAAGCGAGCGAAGCGAGCGAGGGAAAAAACTTTTTTTATGGTAGAAGTATAACCCCTTCAGTGATTACAATGTGAGCATAAATTATGAAACATCTAAATTATTCATTCGGTCACCTCACTCGCCTAACTCGCCGAAAACCGGTAAGATTCGCTCGAGTGACGATAAAAAGGCAAGAGACCGCCAGAGTATCATATGAGTACCGCCAATCGCGATAGGAAGCTGGCCGTTTCAAACTTTGAACATGTCCAAAGTTTAAAACGGCTAGCACCGTCTGCCACCTTCTAGATACGTCTGTAAACCAGCTGAAGAACGAATTTAGAAAGGTCAATAAACGTAACTATGCGTTCGTTTCTCAGACGGAATCGTTAAACGGCATAGTGTGACAGGGCCTTAACTGAGAACATTCGAAGGCGGCAAAGGGAGTCGCGGCAATGTTGCGTAATGTGATGTAGAATGTATCACGCTTCGTGTTACTACTGATTTTGCAATATTGGTTTTTTTTTAATGTTTCTTTTTTTTCTAATATGATTATGGTTCATGTATAGTTCAGTTGAGAAGAAGAGAAAGGGCAAAGAAAGGAGAAGGAAAGTGAAAAGAAAGGAGGGGAAATGAAAACAAAGACAATGGGAAACCGGAAAGCGCTCGCTAGCTTCGCTCGCTTGCATTCAGTATTCTCAACCAGTGCCGATGATAATTACATTTCTGAAAGAAAATCGGTTTGCATCTTGTGTCCCTGTCTAATGTCAAACTATTCATCAACTCACAGAATGTTAGTAATATAATAGGCCTAAATTTCACTCCAAGAAATCGAGTGGCAAGTTGACTTTAACAGAGATACTTTCAGTAGATAATGGCCTTGATTAAACCAAAAATTCCTTCTTTTTTTCATTCGCTAGCTTGCTACTTTCGCTCGTATAAGCTAGAAAACAAGATGATTTCGGACAGCAAACAGCTTATTTCAGCAGCGAGATAGCAAAATTTTGGCGACGAATCCATATACACACTGGGAATAAAAGGTTCAATTTTGCACCTTTCAAAATTAATGCAACATGGGGGCTCCTTTATGGGTACAACTTTGCACCTAGCGGTGCATTATGCACCATGAAGGACGCAGTGAGCTGCATTTTGCACCCTCAAGGCTGCAGAGTTGTACCCTTTAGGGAAAGTGCAAATTTGCCCCTTTTGAATGCAAAACTTTCTGCATTCCTAGAGGTGCATAGTTGCATCTTTAAGGGTGCAGACGGGCATTTCCGGGTGCAAACAAGTACAAACGGGTACATTTTCGCACATTTTTTCATGTAGGGTGCAAGATTGCACCCCAAAAGGTGCTGCCGTTGTTGCATTTAGGGTGCAATATTGAACATTTCATTCTAAGTGTGTATATCCTTTATATGTATATATATATATATATATATATATATGTTTTTTTGGGGGTGGTCACTGTCTTTGCTCGCTCGTAGAAACATAATGGTTTCGGACAGCAACCGAGGTACATGTACTTAGTAAAGAGAGTCATTTTGTCACATAGATGATCGATTATAGACTTATATTTATTTATGTATTTATTTATTTCTAATCTTTTGTCAGGGTAGCACATTCACCAATAAATAGTGGTCTTCCATGGGTCCCTGAATGAACATATTTACACCAAAATGCATAACGTATACAGAATAGTTAAAAATAAAATTCTAAAAACAATATTAGATAGATATACAAAGAAATAATAGATGGGGCACAAACGAATACTTCGTTTGTAGAAAAAACATACATCAGTAACTTAGTTCAGTTGTAGTACCAAATAGGGAAAGATTGATTAACCCCCATTGTGCATAATAATGTTAGAGAGTAAGCACGTGCCTCGTAGTGTATGATCGCCTGAGCTATTCACAAGTTACCAGGTTACAACTTTGTTTAAACAATCTCTTAAATGAATTAATGGAGGGAGCTGTTCTTATTCCGATTGTCCAGCTTATAGCTGTGGCTTATAGTGTATTTTGATGACGAAATAACACTTCTACCATGAAAAAAGTATATCTTACCTCGCTTACTGCGCTCGCTCGTTTAATAATTGTTGGTTTTGGAAAGCAAACGAATTGGGCAAGTAAGGTGACCAAATGAATAATCTAGATGTTTCATAGGCTCACAGTGTAATTTCCTGAAGGGGTTACTACTTCTAACACGAAAAAGAGTGCGTGTTTCCTCGCTCGCTTCGCTCACACCTAATATTTAGAAGCATGCACTCTTATTTCCACGGTGGTAAATTTGACTCGGCATTGCGTCAGCTGGGAGTCCACTCTATTCCGAGTTCAAGTGAATCGGATTCCGAATTAATTTGACTCGGAATGATGTGGCATCAGCTGAGTCGAGGCAACTAGGAAAACGAGTCACTTTAACTCGGAATAGAGTTGACTCCCAGCTGACGCCATTCAGAGTCAAATTTGACCCCGCGGAAATAAGAGTGTGGTTTCGGACAGTAAACAATGGACCAGTGATGTGCAAAAATTACGATGTATAAGCCAAACATATTCATATAGGCATATTGTTGGCCCATAGTGTATTTTGATAACAAAAATAATTAATACGTCTCTTATTTTTGACTCGCTCGTTTCGCTCGCTCGCAAAATTAATTAACAAGTTGGTTCATAATGTAGCAAGAAGCGCTATTTTCCCCAAATCTAAAAACGCCTCACGTCCCTAGAGGCCCATTGTTTCAAGCTTACCGTTGTTATTGTTAACATGATAGACATAACACACAACACACACACACACACACACACACACACACACACACACACACACACTTTTCCACTCGGTGCCCCCCCCCCTTACCCCACGGTATGCCACTGTCTCCGAAGGTTCGTATTATTTTTCTAATTCAGGTTCAGTAATTTCAAAAAATATATATTTCCAATTATAATGGTGGTTAGTTATTCCGAAAATGGAAATGGATACATAATTCTGGAAATGAAATAGGGTTCATATTTTCGAAGGTTTGTAATTCCGAAAACGATCATGGGATCTATTTTGATTTTCGTAACTTAATTATGAACCCTTTTTCATTTGGCGGAGCAATAATGCTATAATGATCTAGGGTTCATTGCCTCACAGGCTCGATTATCGCAGGTACAATGACGCAAGTGAAATGACGGTGCCTATACGCCGATAGCCTGCCTCTGGCTGTATAAAAATGTCGGATGAAGCCTCCACTGAATTCGCTGCTCTACTTTCATTTGATTTTAAAGTACTTTTTTTTTTTTTACTTACATGAGCCACAATGCATGCAGTTGTCTTTATCAAACAAATCGGAAAGTGTATTGCGTTGAGCAAAACCGGTACATTGCAGATTAAGCAAAAATGAAAATAAAAAATGGAGGAGAGTTAAATATATATACATCTAGTGTGGAATCCCAGTCTCACAAAGATATATTCACTATCGGTATTGTCATCTTTTCTTGATAAGTAGAATTAATATTTCGCTAAACATTAACCCTCACAGGTTTTTATACAGCAATTTTCTTTATAAATCCTTTCTTATGGGAAATTAGATTTCAGAGTATTTTTTACTTACCTGAGCCATGATGAATGTAATTGTCTTTATCAAACAAAGCGGGAAATTTATTGCGTTGAGCCACTATTACCTTGCAGATTAAGCCCCCCAAAAAGGAAAACAGTTGAATATATACAGTACCACTAGTGGGAAAACCCAATCTCACAAAAATATATTCACTATCGGGTAGATTGTCATCTTTTCTTGATAAGCAGAATAAATATTTCGTTAAACATTAATTAACACTCACGGGTCTCTATACAGCCATTTTCTTTCTAATCCTTTCTTATGGGGAAATTTGATTTCAAAGTTTTTTTTTTTTTAATCTAATTGTCTTTATCCAACAAATTGGAAAAAAATAATTGCGTTGAACCACTATTATACGTTGCAGATTAAACAACAACAAAAAACAAAACAAAAAAAATCGTTAACCTATGTGTTACAGGGCCCTGGTGGGGAAACCCAATCTCACAAAAATGTATTCACTATCAGGTAGATTGTCATCTTTTCTTGATAAGCAGAATAAATATTTCGTTAAGTATTCATTTTGCTGTTGTGATATACAGCTGAAGATGAAATGGAATCATGTAATGAAATGAGGAAGAAAATAAATATTACTTTGAACATGAAGCTCAAGTCGGCAACAGTGCTATTTTTCTTCTAATCTGATAAGGCCTATTCAAAGAGCAGTTTTGCTTTGACCTGGTTTTAGGTTCACTATCCGATGAATTTGGAATAATCATCTCACCCTAATGCCTCGCTTACAATTAAAGCAAATACACACTACTATACTTGTTATTCAGAACCGGGTTAAAATAACGCGGCAGATGTTAGTATTATGTAGAGGTATAATCAGGGCCGCACGCAGAAATTTTTCGGGGGGGGGGGGGGGCAAGACGCGTAAAAAAATCGAAGAAGCTAAAAAGCGAGGGTGTTTTTGCATTTTCAAAAGTGCAATTGAAAGAATTGGTGCACACTAACTTTTCGTTGATATAGGGGGAACTCCCCCCCCCCCCCCCCCCGCTGCGTATGGCCATGGGTGTAATAATGTCTTTAAATGGTATCTGGCGTCTTCTGTTCACATTTGTTGCTGCCCCCGACCCCCCCCCCCCCACCTCGTTCCCTACTATGGAAGAAGCTCTGTTCGACCCCATTTTGAAGTCTGCGTAAAATAAGAATCTCAGTCAACAGTGTGTTGTTCATGTCTTCCCCCCCCCCCCTCCTTTCTTTTCAAATGATATTTTATTGAGAAATAATTATATAGGTTCACCAGATTTCACAATCAGGGGAGCGTTTCATGAAAGGACTTGTCGAATGTTTTATCCGACAAAGTCTGTTTTATCCGACAGTTGCCATAGTAACGATGCTTTTCAGCCAATCAAAATCAAGGAAAGATGTCAGATCTGGCAGCTTGTCAGACAACAAATGTTGATGAAACGCTCCCCAGATGAGGTCATAAAGTAGAAAGATATTAAATTCCTTCTAATCAAACTTAGAAAAGGCAAACAAATCTGACTTTTTGAGTAATGCATGCGACAAACAGCACTGCAAATATGATTGTGATAAAACACTTTTTGAATTTTGGATATGGTAAATCTTTGAAACCTAGAGAGTTTGTTGCATATGAGAAGTCTGAAGAAGAAAAAAAGTCTGTAGATGGAAAGAATGTTAATCACGTGATGACTCAGTTGTAATAATGCATTGTTATACTTGTCAGATGACACTATTGTAATGACCTTGTTTGATTTTGATGAATAAACCTCTCGTTTAGAGGAATAAAAAAAAAAATATAAAAAAAAACAGGAATGTTAGGTTTTGTATATGTACCTGATCTTTATTGCCAACTTATTTCAGTTGTTGTATTTAACTTTCATGTGACATTGTAATGTTTTGTGTTCTGATACATGACACATGAGAAATAAACTCACTTGAAATATATATGTAGTATCATTTATATCTCAACTCATGGGCCGGTATTCTCGAACTTTAGTAGCCCTATGGTGATTAAGCTGATGTTTCAGTAGGCCTACCTCTTTGTGGCTATTAAATTTATACCATTTTTGTTTGCTTGTTTTTGCTTTTTGTTTTTGTTTATTCATTGTTTGGGGTGTTTTTTAGTTTAGTTTTTTTTTTTTTTTTTTTTTTTTGTGGGGGGGGGGCACGTTATAACGGCTGCAGCCCGAGGACTAGCCCGCGGTCTAGCTCAGTGTTTCCACTTCTCCTGGAATTCGGGAATCTCCAAGAGTTTTTGATGTTTTTAATGATAATTTCAGGAATTGAAAAAATTCCAGGAATTTTCCAGGATATTTCATGATTCCGTGAATATAGGCCTATATATAGAGTGTACATTTTGATGGCAATTAATGAGGCCAATTCTTTCATTAATTTTTGAGGTTTCTTTTTTAGCTCGCTTGCTTCGCTCCCTCGCATAATAATGACCATCCCCCTTCCACTTATCTTTTCGAAGCAGATTTTCGGAGGTTACAATCTGTGTTTCCGTCCGTTTCCCACCCCCCCCCCCCCCCAACCCCCCGTTACATGAAATCACCGCCTCACTACATTATAACGAGGTCTACGGATCAATGGAGGCGATCGCAGTCTATTTTCAAAATTGTAGGATATTTCTTGAAATTCCAGAAATTTTTATAGTGCATTCCAGGATAAATGATTTTGAAAAGTGAAATCACTGGCCTATCTAGCCCCCCCCCCCCCCCCCCTTCCCATTTTTTTTTTTTTTTTCCTTTTCTTTTTTTCTTCTTCTTCTTCTTCTTCTTCTTTTTCTTTTTGCTTGCGTGACGTCATTCACTTGCTATAATGGCGCTCGCTTCCAAATTTACAACAACGTGAGGTACCGTATTTCTTGGACCATGGACCTGGAGACGCGGAAGCTGGTAAAGCATTTGACACAGTTTAAGGTACTGTATGAAATACCTTTAGATCTAGATCCCATGTTTATAAAGTAGGCCTATGTCGTTTGATGTGAAAATGAATATTCCAAAAAAAAAAAAAAAAAAAAAAAAACATGACACTGGAGCTGATGCCTCGACCTCGACGTAGCGCCAGGCCGGGCGGCGGGCCGTAGCCGTGTGTGGAGGTACGGTACGGAACCGGTAACTAGCTGGTAGCTGAGCCCGAGGCCGAGTGAGGGTGTAGTCGCCGCGTCCCTAGACCGAAGTGTTCTGTCTCTAACAGTCGTCGATAGCCTCTTATAATGGTAGGGTCGGCACTCTCTAAAAAGGAGGAGTCCCATTCCCATTCCTAGTAGTATCACTATCAGTATCACTCGTAGGTCAAAACGGCGTTTTGAATGGCGAAACTAATTGCTGACGCGAATGCGAAATGCATTGACTTTGATCTTCTAGAGGTCTATAGACTAATAATGAAATAAAGTTTGGATTTTACTTACCAGCAATGTTCCTGAGGCTCTCAATCTCCCCTTTCTGCTTCAGATCTGATGTAATGAATGAACTGAAAATGGTGAATTTAAAAAAAAACAACTGATGCTTGTCGGACTCGTAGGTCGACAGCATGCTGTCGAGTGACACACAATAAAGCATGCTCATGATGCTATGTAGTTTAACATATGAAGTTTCGGTACAGACTTGTCACATTTGCGGGACGAGGTCAATTCATTGACCAAGATGAGTTTACACAGGTTGAGTGATTCCTATCGAGCTGAGCTTGAGCCAGGCCATTGCACCTAGTGGAGTAAGGGTGTAGTAGTAACATAGACCGAAAATTCTGTCTCAAAATTTCGTCGTTAGCCTCTTATACTGGTAGGGTCTGACTCCTCCTTTTTAGAGACAGAAGTGCCCTGAAGCGTTGTGTATGGAATTCTGCTGACAATGGGCCCTCAGCGAGAAGCCTCTAAAAAAAAAGTGGTCAAAATTCATAGTTTGTACTAATTGTAGATAATGTAAAACATTACCAATTTCATGATTTATTCCTTTTAACTCTCCATTTTCAGGTAAATCCAGGGTCCTAACGTTAGGTCCGCTCGTTTGAAAATTGCAGCCAACCTATCTCTCTCTCTCTGTTTGCCTCCGCTTTTTGGACGGAGATCAGCGAATTCGCGACTCCTAGCTCCCCGCATTTCTTCTATTTCTGTGATTCAAATGAACGTCCAACATGAAACAACAACAACAACATCGTTTGTACGTACCGTTATATGCACAAATGTACAGACACTGTGCACATACTTTGCATCCCAGTCGTGAAATTCACGACCCGCGGTGCGAAATTCAGGACATGGGATGCGAAATTCACGTCGCACATGACCTGTTGTCGAGCATACTTCAGGGCCACCATACTATAGCATATACTGTAATGTTTTACATTATCTACAATTAGTACAAACTATGAATTTTGACCGCTTTTTTTAGCGGCTTCTCGCTGACGGACCATCGTCAGCGGAATTGCATACACAACGCTTCAGGGCACTTCTGTCTATAAAAAGGAGGAGTGTCGACCCTACCAGTATAAGAGGCTAACGACGAAATTTTGAGACAGAATTTTCTGTCTACTAGTAACGTAGCAGTAAGTTACTAGTTATCAAACAAATTACACAAGGAATCTAAATGTGCACTAAAATGATATAAGATTGAAAAACAAAAAGGGTAGATGAACAGACTAGAGTCAACAATAGACTTTAATATTAAATTTTTGTTATCCCATTCAATTCTTGCATTTCACAATGGCAAAGCACGCAGCACCAACGTCTGTACCATGATAGGGCCCTGAGAAATTACTGAAACCTGAAACCTAAAACCTCAAAATGTAGCATAACCACACTTGGGGGGGGGGGAACTCATGACACATATGGCCCTTTAGAAAAGAGGTACTAAAGTTGGTACTCCCAATGAAAGTTGTTTTCATATATTTGTCCTTATCACACTTTCGAATAAAAATCACTTGGCCTATTGGCTTTCATAATTGGCACTGAAGATGTCATATATCCTAGTTCATTAATCATTGTTTAATAAAGTATTGTACTTTGTGTACAGTATATCTAGGATGGGGGGGGGGGGGTGTCCGGACACGTAACAAAAATGAAGCTTTCTTTTTTGTCTTTTGATTTATAAACAAAAACTATTCATTCATTAATGCTAATCATCATCAATATTTGTTCTCTATAATATTGTCTTACATTTGTGCTAAAACATTTATGAGATTTTGCTTGCAAACATTTTCAAAAGGCTGTTAAAAATTGACTGTCCGGATACACAACCTGTCTGGACACCCAACAACTGGGTATACTATTAAAGTACAATTTAGCTAGGGGCTGTAATATTTTAGTGTTTGCCCAAGTAATGAACATAGAACTACTTTTCAAAACTTGAACTTCATGAAACTTTCTGCTTCTGCTTGCTTCATTTATGCATGTAGTAGAATGTATCATTTATCTTGTTTGCTATTCCATTATTTCAGTGTACAAAGGGTTTTAAAATCCTGACAAAATGGTGTCTCGAGGATGGTTGTACAGGATGCAGGTCAAATGGTTCAAATACGGGACTGTCCCATAAAATACGGAATGTCTGCTCATCCTGATGCAGAGACTCCAACTCTCCCATTTTCGGTGGGAGATCTCCCGCTTTGAGTCCATTTTCACAAAATCTCCCGCTCTCCCACTTGAGTTTGAATTTCTCCAGCCCTAGTAGTGTTTCTGCTTTTTGTCTCGCCCACCAGAGGTGAAGGTGAGACTAAAGGACCCAAATGTCGTCCGTCCGTCGTCCGTCCGTCACAAATGTTAAAGTTTACCTGCAAGACTCTCTTATGACACATAACTTGGCAACTGCTGGTCCAATGGCAACCAAACTTGGGTGGTAGATGCACTAGGGGCTAGGGGTACCATCATGTTGCGGTGCTGTCGGAGGTCACATGGTGAGGTCAAAGGTCATTTTATGTCAAACGTTAAAGTTTACCTGCAAGACTCACTTATGTCACATAACTTGACAACTGTTGGTCCAATGGCATTCAAACTTGGGTGATAGATGCACTAGTGGTAACATCATGTTGTCGTGCTGTCGGAGGTCACATGGTGAGGTCAAAGGTCATTTGAGGTCAAATGTTAGAGTTCACCTGCAAGACTCTTATGACAAATAACTTTGCAACCGTTGCTCCCTTTTCAACTAAACTTGGATCATAGATGCACTAGGGGGACCTTCATGTTATAGTGGCATCGGATGTCACAAAAGGTCAAAGGTCATTTTTTTTCAAACGTTTAAGTTTACCTGCAAGACTCTCTTATGTGGGCGAGACACAGTCACAATCTTGCTATTGGCTTTTATTTCAAACGTTAAAGTTTACCTGCAAGACTCTGCAAGACTCTATTAAGACATATAACTTGGCACATGTTGCTACAATAGCAACCTAATTTGGGTGATAGATGCACTAGGGGTACATTCATGCTATTGTGCCGTCAGGTCACATGGTAAGGTTAAAGGTCATTTTAGGTCAAACATTAAAGTTTAATACTGTTAAGAAAGTTAAATACTGGCAAATACAAGGAAATACCAGGAAATACTGGCAAATACTGGCAAATTATGTGGTCAATACATGGGCAGTATACCTGTGTACTCCCACTAGGGCTGTTACCGAACCACCAAACCGAACAGAAATTTCGTCGAACATGGCACTTCCGAACAGGACCGAACCGAACCAAATTCAAAGGCCAAGTTCAGAAGTTTGGCAGTTTATAATACAGGATCATTGATTCAGCCCTCAGTGAAGACCTTGTCCTGAATTGATTATGCTAAATGGGAGATACACCTTTGCTTTATTAAAAGAATTGATATATACATTTATTGGTGGGATTTCTTTTGATTTATCTTCTAAAAGTTTTTCTTAAATAAAAGATAGAAAAACACTTAATACAGCTTGTGTCTCATTTTTCCTTTGATTCTGATAAATTTCATAATATTTGGGACCATGAATTCTAGTTGTTTCACCCCAAAATCCTGTTAAAAGTTTCAAAATATGCCCAAAGAAACGATTCTAATCGATCGTAATAAGGTTATGATTGATTAACAATCACAATCGATCATAATACTAAATAAATATTTTTTTTAAAAATTAATAGAAAAACACTGCTTTATTGATAATTTCTTTTGATATATTCGTTCCTTTCCTTTATTTCGATTTAAAAAAAAAATTCTCTTGTTTTCTATTAATCAGTATATGAAAATTATCTTTCCCTCTCATTCAGAAAATAAGATAAATAAAGAATCATGCAATAAATGCAGTAACTATTTTTTGTCATACAAATTATATTTATAAGAAACAGTGACTTCCAGGTGCAGTAAAGATAGAGAGGGTTCTGGTGGTCATTTGTTGTCGATGCTCACCCTTTTTTTTTTTTTTCAGTACTGTATTGCCGAACCCTAAACCGAACCAAAATTCAGAAATAAAAGTGCCGAACTCTGCTGAACCGAACCGAACCTGAACATGGTGCTAAATTTACAGCCCCACTTTGTGTGCCTTCTCAGGTTGTGTATCCCTACAGATGAATGCTAATTGGAACAAGTTTGCAAAATTGCATGCAATATAGGAGGAATTTTTTAAAAGTTATGTTAGACAATATTTAATTATGAAGATTGGCTCTACTTATGTACTTTTTTTATGCCTCCGCCCACCGTAGGTGGTTGCCGGAGGCATTATGTTTTCGGGTCGTCCGTCCGTCCGTCCGTCCGTACGGCTGTCCGTCCGTCCGTCCGTCCGTCCGTCCCGTTTTCGTTCTCGCGATAACTTCAGAACCGTTTGACGGATCAACTTCAAACTTGGCTCGTGTATGCATATGGGAGGGACAGTGATCTGATTAGATTTTGGAGTCTCAAGGTCAAAGGTCAAGGTCATAGAGCTAATAATACACATAAAAATGGCTCGTTCTCGCGATAACTTAAGAACCATTTGACAAATTGGCTTCAAACTTGGCTCATGTATGCACATGGAAGGGACAATGATCTGATTAGATTTTGGGGTCACAAGGTCAAAGGTCAAAGGTCTTAAAGGTCATTATGTACATAGAAATGGTTCGTTTTCAGCATAACTCAACAACCATTTGACCGATCAACCTCAAACTTGGCACAGGTATGCATATGGGAGGGACAATTGTCTTACTAGATTTTGGAGTCTCAAGGTCAAAGGTCAAGGTCATAGAGGTAATAATACACTTAAAAATGGCTCGTTCTCGCGATAACTTAAGAACCATTTGACAGATTGGCTTCAAACTTGGCTCATGTATGCACATGGAAGGGACAATGATCTGATTAGATTTTGGGGTCACAGGGTCAAAAGTCCAAGGTCATAGAGGTCATTATGTACATAGAAATGGTTCGTTTTCAGCATAACTCAACAACCATTTGACCGATCAACCTCAAACGTGGCACAGGTATGCATATGGAAGGGACAATGATCTGATTAGGGTCTCAAGGTCAAAGGTCAAAGGTCATAGAGGTCATTATGTACATAGAAATGGTTAGTTCTTGTGATAACTCAGTAACCATTTGACGGTTGAACAAACTTGGCTCATGTATGCATATGGAAAGGGCAATACTCTCATTAGATTTGGGGGTCACAAGGTCAAAGGTCAAGGTCAAAGATGTCATTGTATAAATGAAAATAAAGCAACATGAAGTGCCATTTATTTCTGTTCTGGTAATGGCGGAGGTATAAAGTTCGACCACGCGTGGTCGAAGATTCATCTAGTTTTGTTGATAAATCAAACGCCAATTTACTGTGTACATTTTCTTTACGTGGATGAAATGTAAAGCTGATTTGGGGACCTTTTTGTTGTCAAATTTACTAATGCAAATACTTTGCTATGTTAAAGACTCAAAGGGACTGAATCTTATTGTCATTCCTGTTCAAAATGAACTACTTTTACCGATGCTACATTGAAGTTTAGGTTGGACACCATGTGTAGTGGCGGTATCAATTTTATTTCACAAGACACCAAACCTCCAGATCAGCCAAGAAATTTTATTCCTTTTCTAAAATATCTAAATGATATTGTGACTTCAAAATGATGTTTTATCTTTTAGCATTTTTGTATGTCACACTTGTTCACTAAAATTTAGGGGTGGACACCACACAATTATAACACATGAAAAATTATTCAAGTTGAGAAGGGACCAAGAGTTTGATTTTGTTTGACAGTTGGGTAGGGGTTCTGTCTAAAGAATACCCTTTGATGTTATCAATTTGAGGCATACTTATAAGAAATGGAGTGTTACTTTGGGGAGTAACTTCATTTTGGGAGTAACTCCATTTTTGATGTATCAAAAATATACTCCCAACTTCATGGACAAACCCAAGTACCTTGACATGTGAATTTGGAAGAGAATTGCAAATGGAATGTTCAAGGGAATTCTTTTCCAGAAAACATGGATTTTGTAATTGTATTCATGAAAAACATACCTGTGTTCACAAATTGTGCAGTTTTGACATGCAAAAGCAGAAGATCTCAAATGTCTGCCTTAGAAAAATATCTTTTTCAAAGGGGTACTTCATCAGCAAACTAAGCAAATCTGGATAATTAACATCTTAAGGATCATTTGGAATTATAATTGATTTAAAATATAATGTAACTTATTTTCAACTCAGTTTTCACATTACTTTAGATGGATCACACGATCAATATCAAGACATCTTTTCTTGTAAAACTGTTGGAAACTGTTCTATGGTAGGATGGGAAACCATCGTGACAGAGGTCCACATTTTGTGGTTTGGCCTAATATCTTTTGATGCAAAGCCCTAATAATCATACCAAATACATGAGCACAAAGAGCAAAAAATTCTACACAAACTGCCCATTTTGGTTGCATCAATATTCATTGTTTGATGCTGAAAATTTTTTAAAGGAAAATAAGCATTAAAATCCTTAAATTGGCAATGTGATAGAAAGTTTAAAATCACCGTTTTCCCCTGCAAATTGGCAACTTTTTGACTTCTCATCATAATTTCTGTCAATTTATATTCATTTCAGATACATGACATTTCATAAGAAAAATGTAGCAATAAAATAAAAATGTTGGTGTTGCCAATTTGAAGAATAAAAGCTGATCAAATTAGGCTTTAAATAATTCCTGTCACGAATGGGTTAAAGGTGTGTTCAGGTATGTGTGCCGCCAAATTTTTTGTGTACAGGTCTATGGGGTATGGGGTGACAAAAAAATGTCGCCAAGGCAGGACACATTTTGGTTTGCCTGGCCTGACAATTTTTACGCCAACATTTTAGGAATATGATTCGTGCACATTTTTTTTTTTTTTTTTTTTTTTTTGCTGCCTGGCTGCAAAAAAAAAAAAAAAAATGTGCACGAATCAAATTCCTAAAATGTTGGCGTAAAAATTGTTGTCATGAGATTGTTTGTACAAGTTTTGATAAAATTCTCTCTTATTTGAGCATTGACGTGTAAATGTGCATTCATCAGCATAAGTCATATCATATTTAAATGCAAAAAATGTGGCGGCACAATGTAGCGGCACAAAGTTGTATCATATCTGAACGCACCTTAATTGACCTGTAATAAATGTAGGTACAGACATCATGCATGGCAAGAATCTGGAAGGAGATCAGAGGCAGTGATGCTTTTTTTTTTTTTTATATAAAGGGGGTTGGAGCGGTTGCATGTTAGTGACACCATCTGAAAGGTATTTTCATTAGTACTGTACATATACATGTACATGTTTGCAATGTCACATAGTGACTGAGGAAGAGACTTGCATTTCTTGCTTTTTGGAACATTGCTTACAACCATTCTTACAATAATCGTAGAAGGGTTTACAGTTCACCACGTGGTAAGTCCAAAAGGACTATAGATAAAGTGGATAGAGATGGAGGTGAAATAGAGAGGCGAGAAAGCGGGAAAGTTGGAGGGTAGAGTATCTTTCTTGAAACTGGGTGAAGTTCTGAAAAGGACTGTAAACCAGAGGAGGTGGGAGGCTTGAGTTGGTGAAGAGATGAGGAGACTTGGCTTGAGCCGGCGAGAGGTGAGAAGACTTGAGGCGCCCGCCTCTCGCCGGCTCAAGCCATGTCTCCTCATCTCTTCACCAACTCAAGCCTCCCACCTCTTCTGGTTTACAGTCCTTTTCAGGACTTCACCCAGTTTCAAGAAAGATACTCTACCCTCCAACTTTCCCGCTTTCTCGCCTCTCTATTTCACCTCCATCTCTATCCACTTTATCTATAGTCCTTTTGGACTTACCACGTGGTGAACCGTAAACCCTTCTACGATTATCCATACCACCATGCATGGCATGCAAACCTTCAAACATCATCATTCTTACAATATACCTCATTGATGCAGGAAGGTTCAGAGAATTTTAGAAGAACACTTCAGTTTGTGCTGTCCAACTTCAGATTTCATCGCTATTTGGATCCAGATAGTCACAGAATTACAAGAACATTAAATGGGTAAGTATTTCAATGTAATACAAAAATGCCAGCATAATTCTCAACTATTTTATCTTTCTTTCATTTGTGAGTTTAGTGTGATACACAATCATTATGAAGATTGTTTTTATCTTGTGATCTAAAGTGAAAAAATTAATTATTCCTACCTCATGTATTACTGGTCTGTATTCTTACGGTAAGTCCACTTTAACTTAAACTGCAGTCTAAATAATACCAGTCTAAAGATGCTTTTTAAACTAGGGATTAAGAATTCACATTCTGAAGTCTGGTTTAACTTAAACCTCCAGTGTAAGTCTATTTTTCCTTTGCACGGAATTTAGATGGTAGTTAAAGGATAGTTTAGTCTGGTTTAACTTGTGTTCATGCATGCGATAGTCACTGTTAGAATTACTGTTTAAATAAACCAGACTTTCAAAAAGAGAAATGGAATTAAACTTGACTGGAAGTTAGGTTGAGAGAAACTCTCATTTAGACAGGAGAGTTTAAAGTGGAGTTCAGAATACAGGGCACTATTTTTGAGAGAAAAGGGACAGCTTTTATTTTCAGAGAAGCCTGTCCAGTTGAAATTACAAAGTACACTGTATGCAGATTTGATGTTGCAACAGTTCTCTCCTTATTTCTCTCTCTTTTTTTTTTTTTTTGTTTGTTTGTTTGCTTGCCATTTCTGTACATGTTTAAATATGCTCTTATTTGCTGAATGAGAAAATATTACCAGAGATTGTAAATGTATATTACTGTGTTTTGCATATCAGCTAGGGAGTTATGACTGTTAACTCATTGGCAGCTGAAAGCCTGAAACCATGTGATCTCTGTATTAACCTTATGGGAAAATTAGAATCCAGTAGTCAAAGGTTAAAAGCACTGGTTCAGCTTGATTTGGTCCACCCATTCTTCTCGTTATCAAGAGGTCAACTGGGAAAATCTTTTCATTGTTATTTACATTTAAATAGTTGTTATTTATTTGTTTGTTTTTCCCAGGATACAGGAGAAATTAGTGATCCATTCTAAGCCAGAGAAAGCTTCTGCTCTGGAGAGATGTGTGGAGAAATTCCTGAAGACCCCTCTCTCAGATAAAGCTAAACACACCAATGTAAGAACACATAACCCCACCCCCTCCCCCCCCCCCAAAAAAAAAGTGGAGTTTTTTTTCTTCAGGAAGAAGTATTGGTATTATAAAGTTTATTTCAAAATTTCAAGCTAGACATACAGTTGGGGTCATAGTTTACATACAGGTTTACACCTTGGCAATTGCACAAAAATAGGTTCTCTTGACCTGAATCATAAAATTTATTATATCCGTCATGATAAGAATTTCTGAAATTGATTGGTCCAATGCGCATCATGTGATGAAATACAATTCCCAACAGCTTCATGCAAATGAGCAAATTTGCCATGGAGGGTAACATCTGATGTCACAAGCCGTTAATAGTAGTATTCAAGGATACTATATATGGCATATGACATCACACACAAAAAGTGCGTACTAGATTGTGACATTAATTTGCACGTGTCTATTGATTTAGGCACATCGCGTAATGATGATGTCATCATTTTGTTAAATTTAGATCAGGCGTATGTGCAAGGCAAACACTGCAATAGCACTATGACTAATGTTATCAGTATGAATTGTATGCATCCAGAGCTAGATCTAGAATCTAGATGTAGAATTTAGGTCTAGATCTGCTTAAAGAGTGCAGATTCTTTACTAAAGACGACATATATAAACCAAATACATGTATATACGGCCTTGAGAGGGTCTGGTTAAACTATGGTGCCCTCAGTAACGCGAATGCGACCATTTTCCTTCAGGTACCATAGTTTCCAACCAGACCTTCTCACGGCCATATATATTTGTATACTATAATTTTCAGCAATATTTGTGCTACCATGACAAATTTAATATCAAATAAAAGAGCTTGTCGTGCCCTTTTATTTGAATGGCATAGCAATTGTGCGAAATTTGATGTAAATCTTGGTGAAAGCATTTTATATTTTTGTTCAATATATGTCACCACAAACATTATGCCACCCTCTGATCAGTGGTCTTTTTACATTAATCTCAATTTTAAAAAAAAAAAGAAATGAAATGCTTGTGTCGAGAAATGAGCTAAAAATATACTTCTTTTTTTTTGCCAAGGTTGACATCAGATACACAAATGTTTTTGAAAGAAAATCAAAATTTTGAATAATGTGTAATTCAAACAAAATAGCCAAAAAAAAAAAAAAAGAGCATGATACAGTGGGAACTTATTTATGTGATACCACACTGTTAGCATTTGTAAATATTTCTGAAGATTTCATGAATTTTGGCAACTGAACAAGCAAGCATTTTCTCTGGAGGTGTATCTAAACTTCTACCGTCATCTGTATGGACATTCCATTTACATTAATCACCCCCCCCCCCCCCCCCCCAAAAAAAAAAAAAAAAAAAAAAAAAAAAATTAAATAGATTAAAAAAAAAAAAAATATATATATATACATGTATATTATTATTAAGTCTGGTTGCTGTGTAATATAACAACAGAACATCAAGTTGTAGAAAAAGGAAATGATAATAAATCAATCAATCAATCAATCAATCAATCAAATCAATAAACAGATGAATAAAAAGAAATAATAAAATGAAGTGAAATGAAATTAGATGAGTCAGAATAAAATAAATGAATGAATAGATGAATAAATTTTTTTTTTTCAAACAGAGGAAAATAGATTAATCAGTGCTTGGATCAGTCTTCCCATCATTCTTGTTACGTTTCTCCACAGTGTCTTGAGCTAGTGATGACTAGTACCTATAGGGAATATGGTTATGATTGAAAGAGAAGGGGTGTTTCCATAACATGACCCCCCCCCCCCCCCCATTTTTCTGACACACCTGACACCCCACTTCTGACACCCCATTTCTGACACCCCATTTTCCCATTCACTTTTGTACATGTTGCACTTTCGTTCTGTGATTGGCCTTTTTGCTAGTGAATATTCATCACTGTCTAATTAATTTTGTGTGGTTCTATTTCTTTTAGGGGGTTTTATGGGGGAGAAACATTTGAATTTCATTGATTTTGCATTATTTATCAATCAAAACATGATCGCATATACAAACGTATTTATTTTTCATGTAAATAAATTCAAATGCAACAATCCATTTTATAATGTTTCTCCCCATAAAATCCCCTATAAAAAGAAATAGAACAACCCACACAAAATTTATTAGACAGTGATGAACATTCACAAGCAAAAAGGCCAATCACAGAACGAAAGTGCAACATGTACAAAGTGAATGGGAAAATGGGGTGTCAGAAATGGGGTGTCAGGTGTGTCAGAAAAATGGGGGGGTCATGTTATGGAAACACCCTTTCTCTTTCAATCATAACCATATTCCCTATAGGTACTAGTTATCACTAGCTCAAGACACTGTGGAGAAACATAACAAGAATGATGGGAAGACTGATCCAAGCATTCGTGACAGGAATTATTCAAAACCTAATTTGATCAGCTTTTATTCTTCAAATTGGCAACACCAACATTTTTATTTTATTGCTACATTTTTCTTATAAAACGTCATGTATTTGAAATGATTAATTTATTGACGGAAATAATGATTAGAAGTCAAAAAATTTCCAATTTGCAGGGGAAAACGGTGATATTAAACTTTCTATCACATTGCCAATTTAAGAATTTTAATGCTTATTTTCCTTTAAAAAATTTTCAGCATCAAACAATATTAACGCAACCAAAATGGGCACAGTTTGTGTGGAATTTTTTGTTCTTTCTGCTCATGTATTTGGTATGATTTTTAGGGCGTTGCATCAAAAGATATGAGGCCAAACCACATAATGTGGACCCTCTGTCACAAATGGGTTAAAGGTGAAATACTCAGACATAGATTAACATTACTATTCTTTACAAACATTTTTATTGCAAAGTATATTTTTTGCCACAATTTAATTGATGTTATGGAAAATAGAATCACACCTTGTTATTAAAAATGTCAGGAAAAACTGGGGGCATCCCATTTTGCACTTCATATTCGAGTCGTTCAAAAAGTCATGTGTAACTTTACAAACAGCCTTATGAAATACCCCCCAGGAATTTTTTAACCACTTTTATTTTTAATTTTAGGGAAAAGTCGAGTCTTATCTAATAGTTCAAACCAGGCCCCTAAAAGCTAAAACTCTGCCATTTTGTCTGGATCCATTAGAAGGCCTACCTACCTCCCTCTGCATATTCATGATCTAAAATGAATAATTAATTTTGTAAGATGCTTCCCACGAGTAGCGTGCGTTTGTACACACGATATGAAACATTACGCCCATCAGCTTAGCGCACGTGCAATAAATGCACAATAAATCAAAGTATCAGTAAAACTGACATGCGCAGTAGAAATGAAAAATGCAGCGGTGTTATCAATATCATGACAATAATGGGTGCTTATCAGCCCCTTCAAATGATCCGTAAGAGATGGGGCCTATTGCCATTCACGTCATGAAGTCCACATGTGCTGCTTTTTTTCTAGGGGCAAATCCACAACATATGGACGCGGAGCTCAAAATTTGAAGTCGCACTGTGCCCTGTTAATTCCAAATAAAAATCTAAGATCACTACAGAGTCTTCTTTTTGCTACAAATAAACATTTAAGATAAAAAATTTGAAATTCAACCTTCTTACGGAGAATAACATCAACAAACAGAAAATTGCACATATGGGACTATGATCAGGGAAAAGTGCTTTAAATGCCTCTTATTCTGATATTTACCCATTTTTCTCAGATCTGTTTTCATTTAATTGATTTTAATGGATTGCTTTAACAGATTTTGGGTAGTTAATGAATGAAACACTAATGGAAATGTGCAAAACCTACGCTGAGTTTAAGCATAACGTCAGTTACGTAACATCAGTTACATGTACCAACATGTCTTCAGTAAATTTTTCATGGCACTAAAACAAATCATTCAAATGGCTCATTATTTTGCACATCTCTTCCCAGGAACCTAGGTGTAATGTCAAATGAATTACATAATTCCTACAAATCTGAGACATGAGATATATAAATTTGATTCGACACCATCATTTTCCATATTTTTTTCTTAACGTCAGTTACCAGCGCGTTTTTCGCTTGCTGTGTGATAAGAAATGTAGTTTGAGATAAAAACTGTCCATGTGTTTCTTCCCCATTATCAACTTATTTATCTGTAGTAATTAAAAACCGAAGCAAGTGTCATTCACAAAACTACAATATAAACAATACCAGTAGTACTCTGTCTCATGGAATTGCCCCTAGTAAATTCGTCTATGGTTCAAACATACAAGTAGTTTGACCCTTTAGGATAGATTAATGATGGGCAGGGTATGCTGTTTACAGCTTAGAGATGGTTCGATTGTGGTGTAACATCCATTGTTTGTCATTTACTCTCGCGGCCTCACCAGAGTTATCATCGGTTAAGCATTTAACAGGTGTAAAAAGGTGTAATCTTCAAACTTCATACAAGGTTTATCAATAATTTGTATTCTTTACATAGACTGAAGGCCACTATGCTGTGCTGTCACTTTTACTCAATTTATCAAACTCACCTATAAATGCTGCGTTTCAAGAGAGAGAACCAAAACATAAACCAGGTAAGAAATTGATTCTAGAGTTAAAATTGAATTCGGAGTAAATAAGTATTTACATTATTCAAACTGAAAATTAAACGCCATCAGCTAATGTTTCAGAGTGTTATGGTTTAAATCATTAAGTGGCTAATCCTGCCAGCAAGGGAGTAAGTGAGAGAAAAAAAGGTGACTTAAAATGTAGATTAGTGTAATTGTAACCCATCTGAAATACTACCACCATTTGATAACATTTTAATTTGGACAATAAAAGTACATACTTTGACACAAAAACAAAATGTTGATAACTTGATATTTAATGCATGTCAATTTAACAGGGAGCAATCACACGAAAACGTGTTGCTGCGATAATTTTGGAACCCAAATCAAACTTGGGTCCCATGCAGGCCCTTTTCTTTGTGAGCGTGTTCAGTGTACATACATGAAGTCTACTCGTAAGGTGTTTTTAATGTTCATTGAAAGTATTCAAACTTGCAGTATCTCTTGATCTACATTTTTTCAGCACATTGACCTGACATGATAGTAATATGTTGTTTTTGCATGATTATTTCAAATGCTTTTAATGTAGTTTATATTTCTATATATCTTTTTCTCATTTTGTATGATTTTCTTTTTACATGTATTTGAAGATTGTATGTGTTTTGGTTTTTTTAATAATTGTATATATTACATTACACTGTATTTACACTCACATTGTTAGTCTCTGGACTCTTTGGCTAGATCAAATAAACCTACTTGAATTTGAATTTGAAAAAGAGCACTATATGAAATACTTATGTTGTATTGTATTGTAGAGTAGCAAGATGGGCCCTCGGATGTAGAGTTGTATATTGGTGATGATTCATCCTCTTGTCTTATCTTTGTTTTTATCCAAACTGACTTGCGTAAGATGTCATTGTTCTCTGCAGCTCCGGAACCAAAGTTCGATTGGACTGGATTCCTTCTTGAGGGTCTAGAACCAGTGAGGTCATTCCAAGAGTCATCAGAAGAGGTATTAAGGCCATATTTTGTTCCATCTGTTATCGAGCCCAATTGTTATTTTAGTGTACCTGATCATTGTGTTAACCCATAGCAGACCTTTCATAAGGTCTAAATTTATCAGCTTTCACTCCTCAAATTGGCAACAATTATCATTTTCAACCCTTACATAGTTTGAAAAAAAAATAAAACTGGATATGATTCATGAAACACAATTGATTATAATTGCAAAATTAAGTTGAAAATTTGTGCATGGAAATATTGATTTTGTAATCTTCACAGCATTGTCGATTAGGAGAGTTCAGTGATTAGTTACAATTATATTGCTCATGTTGGAGAATGGCACAACATACTGCATTAGTTATTTACTCAAAATTTTCAGTGAATTTTTATCTTTCTGCTTATGTAATGTGTAATTGCTATCATTCTGGACCAACAGATACTGCAAAAGTGTGAACAAAAAGGAGTCATTTGACTGCTATGGTTTAAGCTGATAGCTCTGTTACACCTTGGACTATAAATGAAATAGAGCAAGTGATGTCAGTTTATGTTCAAAACCTCACAATACTAGAGAAGATTAAATAGAACATCAAATAAATTTTGGACTTGCCTATCTTTTCATTTCTGACAGAATGAGTAAAATGATATTCATTACCAGTATGTTTTTTTCTATAATACTTGATATACAGTGTATCAAAAAATTGCTTGTACACTGCATGTAAATCACTCTATAAAAAGAGAAGGTGAACCATGCTAGAAGTAAAAAAAATCCTAAATTAGTCATCATAAAATGTACTGAAATGTATATCAAATTAAAGAGAAAAGAATAGCCTTTGATTTCCATATAGTTACAAATCGTGATCATTCATGCATCAATAGTTCTGATCCATTATGCATACTAATACCTTCTGACATTTCTGTGATCAGTGAAGCATTACTCGCAATGCTTCAACGATCATGGCTTATTTCTTATTTTTGATGAGAGAGATGAGATGATATCCTTTAATTTGATATACGATTCTGAGCATTTCCGTTGGTTTTATTCATTTGGACATGGACTGAAATATGAATTATGAATCTAATTGAAACCCCTGTACAAAAGTCATTTAACAACAGTAGCAAGGAATTCATTCATTTAAAAAAAAAATCAAAATGAGTAATACAAATAGAAATACTAAAAATTGTATACCAAATTGAAGGATATCATGTCATCTACACATGTATCAGGAAAATGTATGGTCAAGCCATGATCATCAACAGATTATGAGTTATGCTCCAGTGATCACAAAAAGGTCTGAAAATAATCATGAATTCATGTAATGTGTCATAATCATTCATGCATGACTGATCACTATATGTGACTACATGTAAATCAAAGGCTATACTTTTCTCTTTAATTTGATATATAATTCAGTAGGTTTTATGATAACTAATTTAGGAATTTTCAACTTCAAGCATGGTTCATCTTCTCCTTTTGTAGTGTGCTTTATTTGCAGTTTACAAGTAATTTTTTCATACACTGTAAGGGTGTCTTCACATGTGTGTGCTTCTTTAGCATGATAAATTTTTCACTCTTAATATCACAGTAAAGTCTCTCCATAGGTAGTAATGGTGAAAATCACAGGAGTAAGAGTGTAATCATGTGTACATGATTCTCAGAACTTGCAGTCCCTCTGTATAAACTCTTTATAGAGGTTATAAAAAACAAGGAACCATAAGGTAATAGGCTGATCAGAAAAGAAGTCAGGATTTTAAAACAGAGCTGTTGAATGCTCTTTCCCAGGAATGGTCATCAGATGAAGAGGAGGCATCTCTTTCTGACCAACCTCTAATAGAGGGTGTCCTTCAGGCTGACCCTGAACATAGTATCACCCAAGGGATAGCCCTAGCACCAAGAAGACCTTGTGGGAGTAGCACGCTGTATGGGGCAGGGTGGGCAGAGCTCACTGAGATGGTGGTTGTACAGTACTGGGAGGGAGAGCAGGATCCTACACTCCACAGTGATCATGTGACACATCACATGACCAGACAGTGGTGAGTTCCTTGAACAGTTTTACTTAATTCAGTAGGGAATCCTTAGTCAGCATGCAGCAGCAGCAGAAAGCATTGTTGCCTCAACTCCCCCCCCCCCCCCACCCATTTTGTTGAGTGGAAGAAGAATGAATCTTACAAGAATTTAAGAAGTCATTAAGAAGAGTGAAAATGTATTGAGGAACGAGTCCATTGAATGAATAGTAGGTGATTACCATAATAAATACCTTTGCTAACAAGGGGGGGGGCACTATTAAGCATTACTTAAATGCAAGCAAAAGAATATTGGATAGACAGTTCTTTTGATCTTTTGATGTACACAAGTTTGATGAATGAGCAACATACTGTAGGAGTTTTGTTTATGAGAAAGACAAGTTTATGATGGATGTGGTATCAAGCAAGTACATGTATTGCATATAAACAGCATATAATGAAAAACTTCCATCTGATATCAAAATCATATTGATTTGTAATGTTGAGAATTTCCTTTTCAGGGAACTATTGTAGAAAAAGATTATCAATTCAAGTGAATAAAGTTTGCACATTCACTGTTGTTGTTAAATTGAGTTTTTACAGACATGTATCAATCAAATATGGTTATTTACGTCTGGGACCGACCTTTAAAGACACTTAGTCGTGAGTTTCCATGGGAAATTTGACACCATGGGTGCTTACCCAGTGACAGGTGTTGTCCATCACCATGAGTTTTATGACCAACAGACCTTATGTAATGCTCTGTATAGTCCACCCATTGTCCCATTTGGCAAAGTCATTATCTCACTTTCCCTGGCCCGACAATGCCCGAAGCAGGCTGAAGAATGTTTATGGTGTGACAGCTTGTTTTGCTGTGCTCCAAAAATTTAGCTTCATTGCAGGTATTTCCAGTGCTTTTCACAAAGTCTGGTGTCAGCAAATTATGATCCACTCCCCATAAAAGCCCACGACTGAATGTCTTTAATGTCACCATCCGGAAGACGTGACTCAGACTTGAACCTGGGTCTGCTGAATTAGTGGATAACTTCCACTGTTAGCTGGATTACAGGCGCATGCCACAACGCCCAGTTGTCCTCACTGTATGATCATTGAGCCTTTAATCATTACCAGGTCTGAGAGAGAGGTTTCCGGGGAACCTTTTTTGTCTGACATACCAAGGACCACCATGACAGAGACACACATCATCAGAGAAACAATCTGGTAGGTAATGCCAAAATATTTGGCATGCAAGAAACTTTCTTAAAGGGGATACCCACTGCTGAAACAAAGTTCCTTCATTTAAAGGAGCATAATTTTTCTTAGCAGAAAATCATCAGCCTTAAGTTTTAAGAAAAGTTGTGTTGCCAAGAAAAACCCCAAATATGGTAAGATTTCAGCCTATTTTTGGCCCCTTGGCTGTGTCCCAGTTTCAATTGGGTACCCACAGTGATGTCATTGTGGTTACCTTGTCATGCAATTCTAGCAAAATGCACGCAAGGTATAATATGTATTGTACAGTCTAGCATGCGCCACAATGCGCGAAGCTGGGTAACGACATCTACGTCATACCTCATACTCAAGTTTTTAGGTCAACCCTTGATTAATCACAAATAATTTGCCAAAATGCATTGATTTTGATTGAAAATCATCATATTTTTAATGTTATTGTTCTTAGAATTCTATTCTCGATAATATATCAAAATTTTTTTAACCATTGTGTAATCACTTTAAGCCCACTACATACCATATGATCCAGCTGCGACCCGACTTCCGAACAAATGGCATTTTGCATTAAATACAAAAGTTTTAAGAAGTAAAATTATCTTATTTGAAGTTCGGAATAATGATACAAATACTAAAATTGAAATTTTAGTTAACTCCAAGCCTTGCGGTCGGAGTAAAGGCCAAATTGGCTTCAAATCATAGCCGATTGCAAGATTGCTATGATGTCACCATGATTTGGAATAGAACTCGATTTTATTCCTGGAGGGAGGCTTGCAGTAGCCCGGAATTTCAATTTTAGTATTCATATGAATTTTCAGAACTTTGATCGGAAAGATCTTACATGTTTGAATGTTCATATAAAAGGCTATAACAAATTTAACTATTTCCTTTGTGTACATGCGTTGATATAGGATGCTTTTAGGAGCAGGAAAGTCTTTTCTCTATCAGATGAGAGGGAATAGTTATGTAGCCAGAGAAGATGTCCAAGTCACACACCTCACTCCTGTAAGTAATATCTTTCTGTGTGAAGTTCACATTATATCTGTTTAACAGTGTCCAGCCCCATTCAGACGTAAAATAGTAAACTGCTTCAGAGAGAGAGAGAAAGACAGAGAGAGAGAGAAAGACAGAGAGAAAGAGAGAAAGAGAGAGAGAGAAAGAGAAAGAGAGAGAGAGAAAGAAAGAGAGGGAGAAAAAAATACTGCTCCAGAAATGCTGTCATCTGCCAAAAATTAAAACTTTTTTACTAGAATAACCAAACAAAAAGCAAATAATCATACAAACTAATTCATTGCTCACTTGGTGAGAGATGATGGCTTACCTACATGTAATACATACTCTGGCTTGATATTTGGATGAGAATTTACAACAGTGCTCTGAATGGACACATGGGGGAGGGGGGTAATTATCATTTGATGACCCCCTTTTCTGGTTAAAATGATCCATTTTCCTGAAATGTGGAAATTGGATTGTGCAGAGCAGTCTCGATAATCAATAGTCTCGCCTATTTGACATTCAGGGCTTTCAAAGATAAGCCTTCTTAATTTTATAAGAATTTGATTGGTCCACACCCTCTTTGCTGCCAGGAGGCAATAAAAGATCATTTTTTCAGCATTTTTTTTTTTTTTTTTTTTTTTTTTGGGGAGGGGCAGGGCTGGGGTGTCTCATACGCTATTCTTAATTTTACATGCAAAATTAAAAAGGGGGGGGGGGGGGGGGGTTACTACGAGGGTTAACCCTTAATTGAGAAATTTTAATATGTTATAACATATACATCAGTAGGTATCCTACTAGCATATTTGAAGGAGGGGTAACAATTTGTTCCTGTCGGATTTTTGAGCAAGAAAAAGAATGCAGCATAGAAGGAAATCATTTTAAAAATTGAAAAGTGTAATTTTAAAGATATGGAAACAAAGAAGAGATGAGACCTCAAAAAGTCGTTTATATCAAAGCTTAGGGGCCATATAAAACACTGCATGATGAGAATATTGCAAAACAATTTTAGGATGGAATGTACATGTATCTGATGATATGGTTCCCTCAAGACCATCATTCGTACTGTCATTACCTTGGAAACATTATCAGTACTTAACAGGATTAATTTCTATTTTTTGTTTTCTCTCTCCATCTGTCTCGTCCTTCAAAGCCAATATCCATGATACCGTCATTTACCTTGAAAACATTTTTTGGATAGTTTCTCTCTCTTCCTTCAAAGTCGTTATATATTCATGATACTGTCACTTACCTTGAGAACATTATACAGAATTTATATATTTTAAATATTTTTCTCTGTTTCTTTATATCTGTTTGCCGGTCTATCTATCTGTCTATCTATCTATCTCCACTCTTCCATATCTGTCTCTCTCTCTCTCTCTCTCTCTCTCTTTCCCTTAACAGACTGCATTGCATGGCATTACCAGACAATTAGCAGATCTTGGTTCTAAGGTGCTACAGGTACAAGGTTTCATTGACAGAGTTCAGGTACATCAGATGAGCTACTGCACCGCTCAGAAATCACAAACTTCATCACTCTCTTCAGAAAAAGAGTTAGAGTCACCCAAAGGTAAGACGTGCGTAGTGCTGTACCCGAAATAACCTTTGACTTTATTCTGTAGTCAAACCCTTTATGTCACTGTGAAGCACAATATACAAATATACAATGACACTTGAGGATCTTGTTCAAACTATTCGCACTCAGGAACATCGAATGGTGCTATGCTCCCGATTCGGGAGCATAGCACCGTTTGATGTTCCTGAGTGCGAATAGTTTGAGCTTGATCTGAGAATGAGTCATTGTATATTTGTTTTATATCCCTAATTGTTCCTCGGACACTCGTGTAATTACATGTACTCACATTCACATCACATTCAAGGATATAATTGGCGAAAAGTGAAGAAAACACCTCTGAAGACGTGTAGGCAGCTCAATGATCACTGCGAGTTGCATCACATACTGGCATACAGCATGATTTTTACCGCGGCGCTGCTGTGACGTGAGCGTTAGCGCTAGCTAGCCGCATAGGTTGGCCGTGCCGCCCCGTGAGGTATGGTGAAGGCTGGCTCAGCACTGAGCTCAGTCGCTGCAATTTCCCTTCGCGTCGTGAGTTCGGGGGGGGGGGGGCAGAAAAATATAGTTCATTTTTCCCTAGGGAAAACGTGAACTATGCGTGACATCATCAACGAAAACTGAACTATGCGGAGGAAACATCTGTTCTGGTTAAAGCTATTCATTTTCTTGTTGTGTACACTCCTAATGCAACAATCTTACGATGAGGGATACAATATCAGCTTTACAATACACTGTAAATTTGCCTTATGATGGTAGGATAAATTCAATTCTTGCAACATCATGCATCTTACTTGTAACATAGTGAGAAAATATTTGTATCCTGTCAATAACAAGGATAAAAAATCATGTTAATGATGCATATGTTCAAGACTCATGGCATTCACATGTTACTACATATACTTCATTTATTTTTCACTTTTTTACATGTTTCAGAGGTGACAAAATTAATGGAAGGGTTGTACTACTGTTTGCAGAAATCATCAGTGGAGACCAGATCTGTTATGGACTTCTGTTTGTGACAGACTTAATATGTGCATAAGGTCTTTGGCATATTATATTTATTATTTTTACAAAGTATTCTGTTGAATGCAGAATGTTTTCATAAGCCTAACAGAAAACTATTATTTGATTTTCTTTGTTCTCTGTTATCTGTTTGTAGAAAATGCCACTGAAGACCAGGCTCATCCTAGACTCCCATCAGTGACAGACACTGAATCAGATTGTGGCAAAACCCACTCTCTCCCTGATATTCTTAAGGACGCTAGGAATTATGATTCTGTCGAGTCAACACACTTCACTTGCCAGACTTTCGAGGCTTTCGGTGAAGCTCTAGCCAAAATTCTCCAGGATTTCAGAAGCTCCCTCATAGAGGAGGAGAAAAAGGTTGTAGCTCAAGGTATGAATTTGAATCCCTGATTATTTTTAAATCTGTGTCCATATGATGCCTAAACTGTGTGCTCATTTTCTCTCAAGATTGTGCAAGAACACCGTAGGATGTGTCGTTGAAAGTGGTTTTAATAAAGAAAATCATGCCAGATTAAACTTCATCAATATTTTAGGAGCGAGTTGGCTCAGTCGGTAAAGCGTCTGCCTTTCGAACCAAAAGACCTTGGGTTCAAGTCCAGCCAAGGTGGATGACTGAAGCCCACGTTGTGTGTTATCGTGCCCCTCCCCTGTTTCATAGACGCAGGCTATGCTACAGTGGAAAACACTCCGTCCCTCGGATAGGACATTAAATGGAGGTCCTGTGTAAAGGAGAGTCACCACCTTTGAAAGTTAAAGATCCCACTGCACTTTTCGTATATGGTCCACCTGCACACCCCCAATCAGTGATATTGGGAGGAGAGACCTCAGGGTTACAGTGATTCAATTCGCTTTTCCCCTCCAGGCACAGGTGATGCCAAACCAATAATAGTAATAATAATAATAGTAATAGTAATAATAATAATAATGATAATAATAATGATTAATAATAATAGTAATAATAATAATAATAATAGTAGTAGTAGTAATAATAATAATAATAATGATTACTAATAATAATGATAATAATAGTAATAATAATAATAATAACAATAATAATAATAAAGGAATCCCATGTAAAATCTATTTCAAAATATCTTAAGTTATCTTAGCACCATACACGTATATCTTGTATGATATATGTATGTGACTTCTCATTGGTGTCATGGTCTAGTGGATATGTCACCAGACTGCAGATCACAGGGTTGACGGTTCAAGTCCTGCCATGGCATCAATATGTCTTTTGGCAAGAAACTAATCTACAACTGCCACTCTTGATATCAACTTGAATCTGCCTCACTAATTATTAATGCCGAAATTAATTAGAATAAATTAAAGCCGAAATTTTGTGTACAAATCATAAATTTCTCCCAGCAAGCTTCTTCATTTACTATCTATTGTACACGATGGACCATTGCATATTAATGAGTCAGAAGGATGAGAATCTTGGATATTTGATTCCAGTTCATCATGACTTGGCCGTGAACCTGAATAGCCTGGTGGTTAAGTCGCTGCCGGCAAGCAGTAGATAGCAGGTTCGAATCCCGCTGCTTCCAGTTTTTTTTTACTTGTGATTTTCATTACAGATCGAACATACAATGTTTAACACTGAAAAATAATTTTCTTCATTTACTAATTATTAATTTCATTCTCTTTGTTATTTTAGATGAGAGCTACACACTGTGTATGTTTAAAGACTGGTTGATGTCATCTTGGGTTCCCAGTCTTCATTTGGCCCACACCTTGTACCAGCAGGGTATTGAAAGACCGTCTACAGAGCTCCCATCCCACAGGGTTTATTCTTTGCTTCATGTTCTTCATACTGCAATTAAAGAACACTTCTGCCTTGCCTTCAAGTCCAGTAAGGAGGTGAGTGGAAGGAAGTTGATAGATTTGTGCTCCTGTGCAGCAACATTGCAGTCAAATCTTGTCCAATCTCCCAAGTAATAACATTTAAATGACTGCAGTGACCCATGTTATTAAAACATCCAGTGATACAAAGAAGATAGCAGAAATACACAATAACACCTTTTTTCTGATTTTTCCAAAGTTATATGTAATGTCAATGAATACAAGCCAGAGCCTTCATCAGTACCTGTGTAGCCATTCCAAAGTGTATTATATACTGGGCCAGCATTTCTGAAAAAGATATTTAGTAAATAATCACTGCTGGTGAAGGTGATGGGACAAACTATGACTTTTGAGGCTATCTGGATAGCTTTGCTGAGGAAAGATAGCGTATACATTCAGATCACTGAGAAAGTGATAGTTTGTCTCATCATCTGAAATCAAAAGGTGATTATTTGTTACATACTCCACATCTGAAACTATTTAACTGTACAGAAAAAAAAAAAAAAATTCTCTCTACAAAAAAGAATTTGGTTTACAAATCAAGGTTTATAAACACGGAAAGAAGCGGCTAATGCAAATGCCTGTTTGTAGCGCATATGTTGTGACAGTGTTGTGCACGCACGACTTCCTTTGCCTCGACTCAACAAGTGAATACACATATACTGTGATGTCACAAAAGAAGCAAAACAAGAAATCTTACTGTCATGTCACACTAGGCGCACAATGGTAGCAGGTACATTTTGGATGGTACGCATATTTACAATAAGCTTAGTACATGTTATTGATAGTCCGAATTCATACGATGCAATGCACTTTCATTTTGCATGCACTCAAAAATATTGATAACCCATTATGACTCTATGGACTGAGGAGATCAGTGAAACACAAAGTTCTATCACCATTTAGTGCAACAAACTTTTCTTCTCTGGGTGATTGATAAGCAAAATTATGCTTTCTCGTGTGATTAAACTTTTGATGTTATATAATATCCTTTATTCTCATCATGCGTTTTAAAAGTTAACCTATAGAATGTCAGGTAAAGTTAACTTGGGTTTGCTTTAAACATTCTAATGTTACACATTTTGTTAGGTAATTGGTTCTCTTGGAATTTTTAAGTCGGTTTGTAATTTAGAGTGATAATTGACATTTTCTTTTGTCTTGTAGCTGGATCTATTGTGGCATCTATGGACAGTCACAACCAGACCTTACATCAGCTTCATTACCAAATGGTTAAGACATGGTATACTATCAGACCCTGCACAAGAGTTTGCTATTCGCAGGTGAGAGCTTCATCACGGTATGTAGTGTATGTCTTCTTCTTTTTTATGCCTCCACCCCGAAGGGAGCTGGAGGCATTATGTTTTCGGATTGTCCGTCCGTCTGTCCGTCCGTTTGAACTTGTGAACACGATATCTCAAGAACCGAAGAAAAATTTTTCTTGAAACTTTATAGCTAGGTCCAATATAGGGGGCCAGCAGTCTGATTAGATTTTGGAGCCATGAAGTCAAAAGGTCAAGGTCACGGGTTGATCTAACTACATGTATGTCCAAAAAGCTTGTGAACGCAATATCTCAAGATCTGATGGACCGATTTTCGTGAAACTTTGTAGCTAGGTCTAATGTGGGGGACCTGTGATCTTATTTGATTTTTGGGTTGTGAGGTCAAAAGTTCAAAGGTCACGGGTTGATAAAGCTATACAATAGCTTGTGAAGGTCAAAGGTCACAGAGGACATTTATACATGAAAATGGATTGTTCCTGTGTTAACTTAAGAAACCATTTGATGGATGACGTTCAAACTTGGCTCATGTAATGATATGGGCACAAGGATGACCTTATTAGATTTTATGGTCTCAAGATCGAAGGTCAAGGTCACGGAGGTCAGTGATTACATGAAAGTTCTTATTTCTCTTGCAATAACTTACAATGTAAGAAGGTCATTTCTAACAAAGCCCATTTATGCACAGGAATGGCATGACAGTAATTTTAAGAGCAAAATATTTTCTGCAGTCATTTCATTTCAGATGTTTATTGGAATAATAATAGTATTTTAGCTAATTTCTTTAGAGTTATTACATAATTTATTGAATATTTCTATCAACATGTTTAAAAATATCAACATCAATGTGCAATATATTTCTAATCTGGCAATGGCGGAGACATAAATTTTGACTGCGCGTGGTAAAGAATTCATCTCGTTTTGTATATATATAATGCAAAAGTGAACAATAGCCTCACCAGACATATCGAGGGTCAAGTGCAACAAAGAACTATCTGCATTTTGGCAATTTTGATAAATCTTGAATTAAAGATTTGTTGCACTCACACACTCCAGTTTAAAGCAGATAGCCATATTTATTTTGGTGATACCCCGCTGTAGCTAAGTTTGCCGTAGAAGCCGTTGTTACCGATTGGTACCTGGTCTCTCCTGGATCATTTTAGTTATGAAATCTCATTCATATAAAAAAATGCAAAAAAAATGAACCCTCGATATATGGAATCATTAAATGCGCTGGGCAGCAGACTCTCATTGAGAGCTCAAGTGGGCCAATCAAATGGATCACTGCTTTTCTAAATGAATAATTGAGTATCAAAATAAAACAAGCTGTGCATATTCTAAATAACAAAATCATGTGTTAAGGTGCACTCTGCATTTAAATTCCTTAAGTCCATTATTTGAAATGTTCCCTACAACATGGGCTGCTACTGGGACTTTCACAGAAAAACAAATAATGGAAAACTGCCCTGGGAAAAACATATCAGCCTCATATCTGTTTTTAGTATCTGCTTAGTGTAAATAATGAGTAATCTCTTTTTCATTTCCTGATGTGAAAAACATTTCTGTCGTGCTTGAAGTTGAGATGTAGGTGTGCTTTCTGATGCTTTTATTTGCTTTTGTTTGCTTTTGCTTGGAGAAAGCCAATATATTGACTATCGAAAACAAAAAAACAACTGCAGAACAAAAAAAAATAGGAAAAACAACCCCCATTAAAACATTATACTAATATTGGTTTGAACATTAATATACATATACATTTTAATGTATACAAGGCCCTCTTGGACACATTAAAGTTAACTTTAGTGCAGGTTTATTAATCAATGTGTATGTGCAGAGGTGCTTGAATACATTTTATGATATTCTTTGATTTATTTGCAAAATAAAGTTACATGTAGGTACTTTAAATGCCCATGCACATATAACATGTGTCATGTGACACCTTTTCTGCCCATAGGCTACATTTGAACAGATACCCTGTATTCTATCACTAAATATTCCATTTCTTTTATAGGAATCCAGAGATACACATCAAATCTGAGAGTTACTGGAAGAAGGCATTCAGCTTACAAACCTTGCCAGTAGATGACATAGATGGCGCTCTCCTCTCTGTACCAGCCAATAAGAAGGGGGAACAGAGGGCAGCATCCAAGAGGGGCATGCCTAGCGCAGTACCTGAGTTTCTTCAGCCGGTCCTGTCTCATATTCTGTTAGCGGGAAAGTCGATGGAAATCTTGGAAGCAACGGGCAAACTCAGCAGGGCTAAACAAGATGAATTAGGAGGTAGATTGAATCTCACATAATCTAGGGAGGTGTTACACAAAGAGTTAAGTTTGACTTAAAGTCGCACTTGAATTCCTAGTTGTATGCAGTATAAGGCACATCACTGCATTGGTCAGATTATGCTCAGGGGATACGCGCTATTGGGTAGTCTACCGGTGAGATTATGTGTTAAATACCATATACACATTGGCACTTACATATAACTTTAGCCTAGGTCCAACTTGAGGCACCTTATCAAAAGTCAGAGCCAATGTGGGATCTTTCCCGCTGAGTGTCTTTTCCTCTCCGATTCCCCTTTTTCTCCGGCCTAATTCTTTGTGAAAGATCTCCCAGGGTTCTGATAAGGAAGTTCACACCATTCAGGTATTTAGGTGTTGTAAAACCATGAGTCCCTGAGAGTGGTCTTCACTTTCGTGACCAACTTCAGAAGAATTGCCCTGAAAAAGAAATTTCAATTTATCTTATTTTCCTATTGGCCAAGCATTGAGTAATTGCAACTGGGTAAGTGTACTATTTTGGGATTCCATTGAGTCTGGTGTGAGAAAACTGCGACGCATTGCAATAGAAACTCCCGTAGGTGTATTTTTAAAACTAGGATATCTATGATTTGAAACCTGTTCAAGAATTTGCATGAAACTGTGTTTCTTTTAAGCAACCAGTATTTGTATTCCCCATCAAAATTACTATTATACCCTATTTTTCAAAGAAGTAATAATATTTGTAACCCCTTGTTGGTACCTGCTCTCACTGTGAAGCCCAGGGATCTTAGCTTTAGAATGAAGATGACATCAGTGTTAATAGCTCTTTGTATTTCCTACCTATCTAGCTCTTTCCATTTTCT
>CM057153.1:18395559-18410183 GCA_029962745.1 Echinometra lucunter | reverse complement strand
GACTTGAGGCGCCCGCCTCTCACAGGCTCAAGCCAAGTCTCCTCATCTCTTCACCAACTCAAGCCTCCCACCTCTTCTGGTTTACAGTCCTTATCAGGACTTCACCCAGTTTCAAGAAAGATACTCTGCCTTCCAACTTTCCCGCTTTCTCGCCTCTCTATTTCACCTCCATCTCTATCCACTTTATCTATAGTCCTTTTGGACTTACCACGTGGTGAACCATAAACCCTTCTACGATTATCCATACCACCATGCATGGCATGCAAACCTTCAAACATCATCATTCTTACAATATCCCTCATTGATGCAGGAAGGTTCAGAGAATTTTAGAAGAACACTTCAGTTTGTGCTGTCCAACTTCAGATTTCATCGCTATTTGGATCCAGATAGTCACAGAATTACAAGAACATTAAATGGGTAAGTACTTCAGTGTAATACAAAAATGCCAGCATAATTCTCAACTATTTTATCTTTCTTTCATTTGTGAGTTTAGTGTGATACACAATCATTATGAAGATTGTTTTTATCTTGTGATCTAAAGTGAAAAAATTAATTATTCCTACCTCATGTTTTACTGGTCTGTATTCTTACGGTAAGTCCACTTTAACTTAAACTGCAGTCTAAATAATACCAGTCTAAAGATGCTTTTTAAACTAGGGATTAAGAATTCACATTCTGAAGTCTGGTTTAACTTAAACCTCCAGTGTAAGTCTATTTTTCCTTTGCACAGAATTTAGATGGTAGTTAAAGGATAGTTTAGTCTGGTTTAACTTGTGTTCATACATGCGATAGTCACTGTTAGAATCACTGTTTAAATAAACCAGACTTTCAAAAAGAGAAATGGAATTAAACTTGACTGGAAGTTAGGTTGAGAGAAACTCTCATTTAGACAGGAGAGTTTAAAGTGGAATTCAGAATACAGGGCACTATTTTTGAGAGAAAAGGGACAGCTTTTATTTTCAGAGAAGCCTGTCCAGTTGAAATTACAAAGTACACTGTATGCAGATTTGATGTTGCAGCAGTTCTCTCCTTATTTCTCTCTCTTTTTTTTTGTTTTTTTTTTTGTTTGTTTGTTTGTTTGCTTGCCATTTCTGTACCATGTTTAAATATGCTCTTATTTGCTGAATGAGAAAATATTACCAGAGATTGTAAATGTATATTACTGTGTATTGCATATCAGCTAGGGAGTTATGACTGTTAACTCATTGGCAGCTGAAAGCCTGAAACCATGTGATCTCTGTATTAACCTTATGGGAAAATTAGAATCCAGTAGTCAAAGGTTAAAAGCACTGGTTCAGCTTGATTTGGTCCACCCATTCTTCTCGTTATCAAGAGGTCAACTGGGAAAATATTTTCATTGTTATTTACATTTAAATAGTTGTTATTTATTTGTTTGTTTTTCCCAGGATACAGGAGAAATTAGTGATCCATTCTAAGCCAGAGAAAGCTTCTGCTCTGGAGAGATGTGTGGAGAAATTCCTGAAGACCCCTCTCTCAGATAAAGCTAAACACACCAATGTAAGAACACATAACCCCACCCCTTCCCCTCCCCCCTCAAAAAAAGTGTTGGTTTTTTTTCTTTAGGAAGAAGTATTGGTATGATAAAGTTTATTTCAAAATTTCAATCTTGACCTGAATCATAAAATTTATTATATCCGTCATGATAAGAATTTCTGAAATTGATTCGTCCAATGCGCATCATGTGATGAAATACAATTCCCAACAGCTTCATGCAAATGAGCAAATTTGCCATGGAGGGTAACATCTGATGTCACAAGCCGTTAATAGTAGTATTCAAGGATACTATATATGGCATATGACATCACACACAAAAAGTGCGTACTAGATTGTGACATTAATTTGCACGTGTCTATTGATTTAGGCACATCGCGTAATGATGATGTCATCATTTTGTTAAATTTAGATCGGGCTTACGTGCAAGGCAAACTCTGCAATAGCACTATGACTAATGTTATCAGTATGAATTGTATGCATCCAGATCTAGATCTAAAATCTAGATGTAGAATTTAGGTCTAGATCTGCTTAAAGAGTGCAGATTCTTTACTAAAGACGACATATATAAACCAAATACATGTATATACGGCCTTGAGAGGGTCTGGTTAAACTATGGTGCCCTCAGTAACGCGAATGCGACCATTTTCCTTCAGGTACCATAGTTTCCAACCAGACCTTCTCACGGCCGTATATATTTGTATACTATAATTTTCAGCAATATTTGTGCTACCATGACAAATTTAATATCAAATAAAAGAGTTTGTCATGCCCTTTTATTTGAATGGCATAGCAATTGTGCAAAATTTGATGTAAATCTTGGTGAAAGCATTTTATATTTTTGTTCAATATATGTCACCACAAACATTATGCCACCCTCTGATCAGTGGTCTTTTTACATTCATCTCAATTTTAAAAAAAAAGAAATGAAATGCTTGTGTCGAGAAATAATGAGCTAAAAATATACTTCTTTTTTTTTTTTGCCAAGGTTGACATTAAATACACAAATGTTTTTGAAAGAAAATCAAAATTTTGAATAATGTGTATTTCAAACAAAATAGCAAAAAAAAAAAAAAGAGCATGATACAATGTGAACTTATTTGTGTGATACCACACTGTTAGCATTTGTAAATATTTCTGAAGATTTCATGAATTTTGGCAACTGAACAAGCGAGCATTTTCTCTGGAGGTGTATCTAAACTTTTACCGTCATCTGTATGGACATTCCATTTACATTAAACACCCCCCCCAAAAAAAAAAAAAATGAAATAGATTAAAAAATAAAAAATAAAAAAAAATATATATATATATATATATATATATATATATAGACATATATATACATGTATATTATTATTAAGTCTGGTTGCTGTGTAATATACCAACAGAACAATCAAGTTGTAGAAAAAGGAAATGATAATAATAAATCTATCAATCAATCAATAAATCAATAAATCAATAAATCAATAAATCAATAAATAGATGAATAAAAAGAAATAATAAAATGAAGTGAAATGAAATAAGATGAATCAGAATAAAATAAATGAATGAATATATGAATAATTTCTGTTTTAAACAGAGGAAACTAGATTAATCAGTGCTTGGACCAGTCTTCCCATCATTCTTGTTATGTTTCTCCACAGTGTCTTGAGCTAGTGATAACTAGTACCTATAGGGAATATGGTTATGATTGAAAGAGAAGGGGTGTTTCCATAACATGATCCCCCCCCCCCCCCATTTTTCTGACACACCTGACACCCCATTTCTGACACCCCATTTTCCCATTCACTTTTGTACATGTTGCACTTTCGTTCTGTGATTGGCCTTTTTGCTAGTGAATATTCATCACTGTCTAATTAATTTTGTGTGGTTCTATTTCTTTTAGGGGGTTTTATGGGGGAGAAACATTTGAATTTCATTGATTTTGCATTATTTATCAATCAAAACATGATCGCATATACAAACGTATTTATTTTTCATGTAAATAAATTCAAATGCAACAATCCATTTCATAATGTTTCCCCCCATAAAATCCCCTATAAAAAGAAATAGAACAACCCACACAAAATTTATTAGACCGTGATGAACATTCACAAGCAAAAAGGCCAATCACAGAACAAAAGTGCAACATGTACAAAGTGAATGGGAAAATGGGGTGTCAGGTGTGTCAGAAAAATGGGGGGGGGGGGGGTCATGTTATGGAAACACCCCTTCTCTTTCAATCATAACCATATTCCCTATAGGTACTAGTTATCACTAGCTCAAGACACTGTGGAGAAACATAACAAGAATGATGGGAAGACTGATCCAAGCATTCGTGACAGGAATTATTTAAAGCCTAATTTGATCAGCTTTTATTCTTCAAATTGGCAACACCAACATTTTTATTTTATTGCTACATTTTTCTTATAAAACGTCATGTATTTGAAATGATTAATTTATTGACAGAAATAATGATTAGAAGTCAAAAAATTGCCAATTTGCAGGGGAAAACGGTGATATTAAACTTTCTATCACATTGCCAATTTAAGAATTTTAATGCTTCTTTTCCTTTAAAAAATTTTCAGCATCAAACAATATTAACGCAACCAAAATGGGCACAGTTTGTGTGGAATTTTTTGTTCTTTCTGCTCATGTATTTGGTATGAATTTTAGGGCGTTGCATCAAAAGATATTAGGCCAAACCACATAATGTGGACCCTCTGTCACAAATGGGTTAAAGGTTAAATACTCAGACATAGATTAACATTACTATTCTTTACAAACATTTTTATTGCAAAATATATTTTTTGCCACAATTTAATTGATGTTATGGAAAATAGAATCACACCTTGTTATTAAAAATTTCAGGAGAAACTGGGGGCATCCCATTTTGCACTTCATATTCGAGTCGTTCAAAAAGTCATGCGTAACTTTACAAACAGCCTTATGAAATATCCCCCAGGAATTTTTTAACTACTTTTATTTTTAATTTTAGGGAAAGGTTGAGTCTTATCTAATAGTTCAAACCAGGCCCCTAAAAGCTAAAACTCTGCCATTTTGTCTGGATCCATTAGAAGGCCTACCTACCTCCCTCTGCATATTCATGATCTAAAATGAATAATTAATTTTGTAAGATGCTTCCAACGAGTAGCGTGCGTTCGTACACACGATATGAAACATTACGCCCATCAGCTTAGCGCATGTGCAATAAATGCACAATAAATCAAAGTATCAGTAAAACTGACATGCGCAGTAGATATGAAAAATGCAGCGGTGTTATCAATATCATGACAATAATGGGTGCTTATCAGCCCCTTCAAAAGATCCGTAAGAGATGGGGCCTATTGCCATTCACGTCATGAATTCCACATGTGCTGCTTTTTTTCTAGGGGCAAATCCACAACATATGGACAAAGAGCTCAAAATTTGAAGTCGCACTGTGCCCTGTTAATTCCAAATAAAAATCTAAGATCACTACAGAGTCTTCTTTTTGCTACAAATAAACATTTAAGATAAAAAATTTGAAATTCAACCTTCTTACGGAGAATAACATCAACAAACAGAAAATTGCACATATGGAACTATGATCAGGGAAAAGTGCTTTAAATGCCTCTTATTCTGATATTTACCCATTTTTCTCAGATCTGTTTTCATTTAATTGATTTTAATGGATTGCTTTAACAGATTTTGGGTAGTTAATGAATGAAACACTAATGGAAATGTGCAAAACCTATGCTGAGTTTAAGCATAACGTCAGTTACGTAACATCAGTTACTTGTATCAACATGTCTTCAGTAAATTTTTCATGGCACTAAAACAAATCATTCAAATGGCTCATTATTTTGCACATCTCTTCCAAGGAACCTAGGTGTAATGTCAAATGAATTACATAATTCCTACAAATCTGAGACATGAGATATATAAATTTGATTCAACACCATCATTTTCCATATTTTTTTCTTAACGTCAGTTACCAGCGCGTTTTTCGCTTGCTGTGTGATAAGAAATGTAGTTTGAGATAAAAACTGTCCATGTGTTTCTTCCCCATTATCAACTTATTTATCTGTAGTAATTAAAGGGGGTACCCAATGCTGAAACAATGTTAGTTCATTTAAAAGAGCATGATTTTATTAGCAGAAAATCATCTGCCTAAAGTTTCTTAAAAAGTCGTGTTGCCAAGGAACCCCCAAAATGTGGTAAGATTTCAGGATATTTTTGACCCCTCAGCTGTGACCCAGTTTCAACTGGGTACCCACTTTGACGTCAAAATGACGTCAAAGTGGGTACCTTGTCGCGCAATTCTAGCAAAATGCGCGCAAGGTATAATACATTTTGTACAGTCTAGCGCGCAGCACAACTACAGTGCGTGAAGCTGGGTACCCACTTTTGCCACATACCTCGTGCTTAAATTCTTTGGTCAACTCTTGACTTTTTATGAGAAAATTATCCAAAATGCATTGATTCCGATTGAAAATCATCAAATTTTAAATGTTATTCTTCTTAGAATTCTATTCTCGATCATATATCAAAATTTTGTTTACCATTGTGTACTCACTTTAAAAACCGAAGCAAGTGTCATTCACAAAACTACAATATAAACAATACCAGTAGTACTCTGTCTCATGGAATTGCCCCTAGTAAATTCGTCTGTGGTTCAAACATACAAGTAGTTTGACCCTTTAGGATAGATTAATGATGGGCAGGATATGCTGCTTACAGCTTAAAGATGGTTCACATATTAGATATGGTTTGATTGTGGTGTAACATCCATTGTTTGTCATTTACTCTCGCGGCCTCACCAGAGTTATCATTGGTTAAGCATTTAACAGGTTAAAAGGTGTAATCTTCAAACTTCATACAAGGTTTATCAATAATTTGTATTCTTTACATAGACTGAGGGCCACTATGCTGTGCTGTCACTTTTACTCAATTTATCAAACTCTCCTATTAATGCTGCATTTCAAGAGAGAGAACCAAAACATAAACCAGGTAAGAAATTGATTCTAGAGTTAAAATTGAATTCGGAGTAAATAAGTATTTACATTATTCAAACTGAAAATTAAACGCCATCAGCTAATGTTTCAGAGTGTTATGGTTTAAATCATTAAGTGGCTAATCCTGCCAGCAAGGGAGTAAGTGAGAGAAAAAAAGGTGACTTAAAATGTAGATTAGTGTAATTGTAACCCATCTGAAATACTACCACCATTTGATAACATTTTAATTTGGACAATAAAAGTACATACTTTGACACAAAAACAAAATGTTGATAACTTGATATTTAATGCATGTCAATATAACGGGGACAGTGGCGGCAAAACGGGGGGGCATGGGGGGGCATTTGCCCCCCCACTCAGAAGCTTTGCCCCCCCAGTTGCCCCCCCAGAAATTTTGAGGACTGAAGTAACAGTAATTTGTAAATAAGTAGATGTTGTCATAAGCATCAAATACAAGCTGTGAAGTGCTCTGAAATACCATTTTCCGCTCTTCAAAACTTCGATTGAAAACAAAAAAAGTGGTTATTTTTGGCTCGCTCGCTTCGCTCGCTCGTCATATTTTAAAATTTCTTTTCTAAAATGCGATTACAAACAAGAAAAGTAGCCAATTTTGGATCGCTCGCTTCGCTCGCTCGTCTTATTTCAGAATATTTATTTGAAAATGCGATTAAAAACCAAAAAAGCGGTTATTTTTTGTTTGCTCGCTTCATTCGCTCGCAAAATTGATATTAAAATGTGTGTAAGAGGAAAAAAAATCCAAAAATTCAATTATCCCCCCCCCCCCCCACTCCTCAAAGTGGACTTACGCTGGCGACTAAAACTCACGCTTCACGCTCGATTTTTCCATACACGCCAAAAAAAAAATTGACTGCCCCTGCCCCCCCAACATTTTCTTTTGCCCTCCATTTGCCCCCCCCCCCCCACTTTAACAATCCTGGTGCCGCCACTGAACGGGGAGCAATCACACGAAAACGTATGTTCATTGAAAGTATTCAAACTTGCAATATCTCTTGATCTACATTTTTTTCAGCACATTGACCTGACATGATAGTGATATGTTGTTTTTGCATGATTATTTCAAATGTTTTTAATGTAGTTTATATTTCTATATATCTTTTTCTCATTTTGTATGATTTTCTTTGTACATGTATTTGAAGATTGTATGTGTTTTTTTTTTTTTTAATAATTGTATATATTACATTACACTGTATTTAAACTCACATTGTTAGTCTCTGGACTCTTGGACTAGATCAAATAAACCTACTTGAATTTGAATTTGAAAAAGAGCACTATATGAAATACTTATGTTGTATGGTATTGTAGAGAAGCAAGATGGGCCCTCGGATGTAGAGATGTATGTTGGTGATGATTCATCCTCTTGTCTAATCTTTGTTTTTATCCAAACTGACTTGCGTAAGATGTCATTGTTCTCTGCAGCTCCGGAACCAAAGTTCGATTGGACTGGATTCCTTCTTGAGGGTCTAGAACCAGTGAGGTCATTCCAAGAGTCATCAGAAGAGGTATTAGGGCCATATTTTGTTCCATCTGTTATCAAGCCCAATTGTTATTTTAGTGTACCTGATCATTGTGTTAACCCATAGCAGACCTTTCATAAGGTCTAAATTTATCAGCTTTCACTCCTCAAATTGGCAACAATTATCATTTTCAACCCTTACATAGTTTGAAAAAAAATAAAACTGGATATGATTCATGAAAGACAATTGATTATAATTGCAAAATTAAGTTGAAAATTTGTGCATGGACATATTGATTTTGTAATCTTCACTGCATTGTCGATTAGGAGAGTTCAGTGATTAGTTACAATTATATTGCTCATGTTGGATAATGGCACAACATACTGCATTGGATATTTACTCAAAATTTTCAGTGAATTTTTATCTTTCTGCTTAATGTGTAATTGCTATCATTCTGGACCAACAGATACTGCAAAAGTGTGAACAAAAAGGAGTCATTTTACTGCTATGGTTTAAGCTGATAGCTCCGTTACACCTTGGACTAGAAATGAAATGGAGCAAGTGATGTCAGTTTATGTTCAAAACCTCACAATACTAGAGAAAATTAAATAGAACATCAACTAAATTTTGGACTTGCCTATCTTTTCATTTCTGATGGAATGAGTAAAATGATATTCATTACCAGTATGTTTTTTTGTTCTATAATACTTGATATACAGTGTATCAAAGAATTGCTTGTACGCTGCATGTAAATCACTCTATAAAAAAGAAGGTGAACCATGATAGAAGTAAAAAAATTCCTAAATTAGTCATCATAAAATGTACTGAAATGTATATCAAATTAAAGAGAAAAGAATAGCCTTTGATTTCCATATAGTTACAAATCGTAATCATTCATGCATCAATAGTTGTGATCCATTATGCATACTAATACCTTCTGACATTTCTGTGATCAGTGAAGCATTACTCGCAATGCTTCAACGATCATGGCTTATTTCTTATTTTTGATGAGAGAGATGAGATGATATCCTTTAATTTGATATACGATTCTGAGCATTTCCGTTGGTTTTATTCATTTGGACATGAACTGAAATATGAATTATGAATCTAATTGAAACCCCTGTACAAAAGTCATTTGACAACAGTAGCAAGGAATTCATTCATAAAAAAAAAAAATCAAAATGAGTAATACAAATAGAAATACTAAAAATTGTATACCAAATTGAAGGATATCATGTCATCTACATGTGTATCACGAAAATGTATGGTCAAGCCATGATCATCAACAGATTATGAGTTATGCTCCAGTGATCACAAAAAGGTCTGAAAGTAATCATGAATTCATGTAATGCATCATAATCCTTCATGCATGACTGATCACAATATGTGACTACATGCAAATCAAAGGCTATACTTTTCTCTTTAATTTGATATATAATTCAGTAGGTTTTATGATAACTAATTTAGGAATTTTCAACTTCAAGCATGGTTCATCTTCTCCTTTTGTAGTGTGCTCTATGTGCACTTTACAAGTAATTTTTTTATACACTGTAAGGGTGTCTTCACATGTGTGTGCTTCTTTAGCATGGTAAATTTTTCACTCTTAATATTGCAGTAAAGTCTCTCCATAGGTAGTAATGGTGAAAATCACAGGAGTAAGAGTGTAATCATGTGTACATGATTCTCAGAACTTGCAGTCCCTCTGTATAAACTCTCTATAGAGGTTATAAAAAACAAGGAAAGCATAGGGTAATAGGCTGATCAGAAAAAAAGTCAGGATTTTAAAACAGAGCTGTTGAATGTTCTTTCCCAGGAATGGTCATCAGATGAAGAGGAGGCATCTCTTTCTGACCAACCTCTAATAGAGGGTGTCCTTCAGGCTGACCCTGAACATAGTATCACCCAAGGGATAGCCCTAGCACCAAGAAGACCTTGTGGGAGTAGCACGCTGTATGGGGCAGGGTGGGCAGAGCTCACTGAGACGGTGGTTGTACAGTACTGGGAGGGAGAGCAGGATCCTACACTCCACAGTGATCATGTGACACATCACATGACCAGACAGTGGTGAGTTTCTTGAAAAGTTTTACTTAATTCAGTAGGGAATCCTTAGTCAGCATGCAGCAGCAGCAGAAAGCATTGTTGCCTCAACTCCCCCCCCCCCCATTTTGTTGAGTGGAAGAAGAATGAATCTTACAAGAATTTAAGAAGTCATTAAAGGGGGTACCCAATGCTGAAACAATGTTAGCTCATTTAAAAGAGCATGATTTTATTAGCAGAAAATCATCTGCCTAAAGTTTTTTTAAAAGTCGTGTTGCCAAGGAAACCCCCAAATGTGGTAAGATTTCAGGATATTTTTGACTCCTCAGCTGTGACCCGGTTTCAACTGGGTAACCACTTTTACGTCAAAATGACGTCAAAGTGGGTACCTTGTCGCGCACTTCTAGCAAAATGCGCACAAGGTATAATACATATTGTACAGTCTAGCGCGCGGCACAACTGCAATGCGCGAAGCTGGGTACCCACTTTTACGTCATATCTTATACTCAAATTTTTTGGTCAGCGCTTGACTTTTTATGAGAAAATTAGCCAAAATGTATTGATTTCGATTGAAAATCATCAAATTTTTAATGTCATTCTTCTTAGAATTCTATTCTCGATCACATATCAAATTTTTTTTTACCATTGTGTAATCACTTTAAGAAGAGTGAAAGTGTATTGAGGAACGAGTCCACTGAATGAATAGTAGGTGATTATCATAATAAATACCTTTGCTAACAAAGGGGGGGGGCACTATAAAGCATTACTTAAATGCAAGCAAAAGAATATTGGATAGACAGTTATTTTGATCTTTTGATGTACACAAGTTTGATGAATGAGCAACATACTGTAGGAGTTTTGTTTATGAGAAAGACAAGTTTATGATGGATGTGGTATCAAGCATGTACATGTATTGCATATAAACAGCATATAATGAAAAACTTCCATCTGATATAAAAATCATATTGATTTGTAATGTTGAGGAATTTCCTTTTCAGGGAACTATTGTAGAAAAAGATTATCAATTCAAGTGAATAAAGTTTGCACATTCACTGTTGTTGTTGTTAAATTGAGTTTTTACAGACATGTATCAATCAAATATGGTTATTTACGTCTGGGACCGACCTTTAAAGACACTTAGTCGTGAGTTTCCATGGGAAATTTGACACCATGGGTGCTTACCCAGTGACAGGTGTTGTCCATCACCATGAGTTTTATGACCAACAGACCTTATGTAATGCTCTGTATAGTCCACCCATTGTCCCATTTGGCAAAGTCATTATCTCACTTTCCCTGGCCCGACAATGCCCGAAGCAGGCTGATGAATGTTTATGGTGTGACAGCTTGTTTTGCTGTGCTCCAAAAATTTAGCTTCATTGCAGGTATTTCCAGTGCTTTTCAAAAAGTCTGGTGTCAGCAAATTATGATCCACTCCCCATAAAAGCCCAGGACTGAATGTCTTTAATGTCACCATCCGGAAGACGTGACTCAGACTTGAACCTGGGTCTGCTGAATTAGTGGATAACTTCCACTGTTAGCTGGATTACAGGCGCATGCCACAACGCCCAGTTGTCCTCACTGTATGATCATTGAGCCTTTAATCATTACCAGGTCTGAGAGAGAGGTTTCCGGGGAACCTTTTTTGTCTGACATACCAAGGACCACCATGACAGAGACACACATCATGAGAGAAACAATCTGGTAGGTAATGCCAAAATATTTGGCATGCAAGAAACTTTCTTAAAGGGGATAACCACTGCTGAAACAAAGTTCCTTCATTTAAAGGAGCATAATTTTTCTTAGCAGAAAATCATCAGCCTTAAGTTTTAAGAAAAGTTGTGTTGCCAAGAAAAACCCCAAATATGGTAAGATTTCAGCCTATTTTTGGTCCCTCGGCTGTGTCCCAGTTTCAATTGGGTACCCACAGTGATGTCATTGTGGTTACCTTGTCATGCGATTCTAGCAAAATGCACGCAAGGTATAATACATATTGTACAGTCTAGCATGCGCCACAAGTGCAATGCGTGAAGCTGGGTAACGACATCTACGTCATACCTCATACTCAAGTTTTTAGGTCAACCCTTGATTAATCACAAATAATTTGCCAAAATGCATTGATTTTGATTGAAAATCATCATATTTTTAATGTAATTGTTCTTAGAATTCTATTCTCGATCATATATCAAAATTTTTTTAACCATTGTGTAATCACTTTAAGCCCACTACATACCATATGATCCAGCTGCGACCCGACTTCCGAACAAATGGCATTTTGCATCAAATACAAAAGTTTTAAGAAGTAAAATTATCTTATTTGAAGTTCGGAATAATGATACAAATACTAAAATTGAAATTTTAGGTAACTCCAAGCCTTGCGGTCGGAGTAAAGGCCAAATTGGCTTCAAATCGTAGCCGATTGCAAGATTGCTATGATGTCACCATGATTTGGAATAGAATTCGATTTTATTTCTGCAGGGAGGCTTGCAGTAGCCCGGAATTTCAGTTTTAGTATTCTTATGAATTTTCAGAACTTTGATCGGAAAGATCTTACATGTTTGAATGTACATATAAAAGGCTATAACAAATTCAACTATTTCCTTTGTGTACATGCGTTGATATAGGATGCTTTTAGGAGCAGGAAAGTCTTTTCTCTATCAGATGAGAGGGAATAGTTATGTAGCCAGAGAAGATGTCCAAGTCACACACCTCACTCCTGTAAGTAATATCTTTCTGTGTGAAGTTCACATTATATCTGTTTAACAGTGTCCAGCCCCATGCAGACATAAAATAGTAAACTGCTTTAAAGAGAGAGAGAAAGACAGAGAGAAAGAGAGAGAAAGACAGAGAGAGAACAGGGTTCATACGGGTCGGGGAATTTCTGGAAAGTCAGGGAATTTAAAATTCTTTTTTTCCAGAGGCAAAAAGTCAGGGAATTTGTCAATTTCTTCTGGAAAGTCATGGAAAATCATTTAATCAAGATATCTTTAATGTTAATAAATTCGCACTCGGGCTGGCCCTGTATTCATGGCCCCCAGATCAGCTTTGTAACTTTTTTAATCTATGTGCTTTTTATGTAAATTTTACATCACATGCGATCGATGAGTCATGGAAATTGGCATTTTTCTGCCCTTGAAAGTCAGGGAAAGTCATGGAATTTTGAAAATGTATAAGTGTATGAACTCTGGAGAAAGAGAGAGAGAGAGAGAGAGGGAGAAAAAAATACTGCTCCAGAAATGCTGTCATCTGCCAAAAATTAAAACTTTTTTACTAGAATAACCAAACAAAAAGCAAATAATCATACAAACTAATTCATTGTTCACTTGGTGAGAGATGATGGCTTACCTACATGTAATACATGCCCTGGCTTGATATTTGGATGAGAATTTACAACAGTGCTCTGAATGGACACATGGGGGAGGGGGGTAATTATCATTTGATGACCCCCTTTTCTGGTTAAAATGATCCATTTTCCTGAAATGTGGAAATTGGATTGTGCAGAGCAGGCTCGATAATCAATAGTCTTGCCTATTTGACATTCAGGGCTTTCAAAGATAAGCCTTCTTAATTCTATAAGAATTTGATTGGTCCACACCCTCTTTGCTGCCAGGAGGCAATAAAAGATCATTTTTCAGCATTTTTTTTTTTTGAGGGGGGGGGGGAGGGCGGGGCTGGGGTGTTTCCTACACTATTCATAATTTTACATGCAAAAATTTAAAAATGGGGGGGGGGGGGGTTACTACGGGGGTTTATCGCTTCATATGTGAATAACCCTTAATTGAGAAATTTTAATATGTCATAACAAATACATCAGTAGGTATCCTACTAGCATATCTGAAGGAGGGGTGACACTTTGTTCCTGTCAGATTTTTGAGCAAGAAAAAGAATGCAGCATAGAAGGAAATCATTTTAAAAATTGAAAAGTGTAATTTTAAAGATATGGAAACAAAGAAGAGATGAGACCTCAAAAAGTCCTTTATATCTAAGCCTAGGGGCCATACAAAACACTGCATGATGAGAATATTGCAAAACAATTTTAGGATGGAATGTACATGTATCTGATGATATGGTTCCCTTAAGACCATCATTCGTACTGTCATTACCTTGGAAACATTATCAGTACTTAACAGAATTAATTTCTATTTTTTATTTTCTCTCTCAATCTGTCTCGTCCTTCAAAGCCAATATCCATCATACTGTCATTTACCTTGAAAACATTTTTTTTATATTTTCTCTCTCTTTCTTCAAAGTCGTTATATATTCATGATACTGTCACTTACCTTGAGAACATTAGTAGTACATGTACTTACAGAATTTATTTTAATTATTTTTCTCTGTTTCTTTATATCTGTTTGTCTGTCTATCTATCTATCTATCTATCTCCAATCTTCCATATCTCTCTCTCTCTCTCTCTCTCTCTCTCTCTCTCTCTCTCTCTCTCTCCCTGAACAGACTGCATTGCATGGCATTACCAGACAATTAGCAGATCTTGGTTCTAAGGTGCTACAGGTACAAGGTTTCATTGACAGAGTTCAGGTACATCAGATGAGCTACTGCACCGCTCAGAAATCACAGACTTCATCACTCTCTTCAGAAAAAGATTTAGAGTCACCCAAAGGTAAGACGT
>CM057153.1:18333059-18393059 GCA_029962745.1 Echinometra lucunter | reverse complement strand
TGACTTGGCCGTGAACCTGAATAGCCTGGTGGTTAAGTCGCTGCCCGACAAGCAGTAGATAACAGGTTCGAATCCCGCTGGTTCCAATTTTTTTTGACTTGTGATTTTCATTACAGATCGAACATACAATCTTTAATACTGAAAAATCTGTTTATAAATTATAAATTTTCTTCATTTACTAATTATTAATTTCATTCTCTTTGTTATTCTAGATGAGAGCTACACACTGTGTATGTTTAAAGACTGGTTGATGTCATCTTGGGTTCCCAGTCTTCATATGGCCCACACCTTGTACCAGCAGGGTATTGAAAGACCGTCTACAGAGCTCCCATCCCACAGGGTTTATTCTTTGCTTCATGTTCTTCATACTGCAATTAAAGAACACTTCTGCCTTGCCTTCAAGTCTAGTAAGGAGGTGAGTGGAAGGAAGTTGATAGATTTGTGCTCCTGTGCAGCAACATTGCAGTCAAATCTTGTCCAATCTCCCAAGTAATAACATTTAAATGGCTGCAGTTACCCATGTTATTAAAACATCCACTGATACAAAGAAGATAGCAGAAATACACAATACCATCTTTTTTCTGATTTTTTCCAAAGTTGTATGTAATGTCAATGAATACAAGCCAGAGCCTTCATCAGTACCTGTGTTGCCATTCCAAAGTGTATTATAAACTTGGCCAGCATTTCTGAAAAAAGATATTTAGTAAATAATCAGTGCTGGTGAAGGTGATAGGACAAACTATGACTTTTGAGGCAATCTGGATAGCTTTGCTGAGGAAAGATAGCGTATACATTCAGATCACTGAAAAAGTGATAGTTTGTCTCATCACCTGAAATCAAAAGGTAATTATTTGTTTATACTCCACATCTGGAACTATTTAACTGTACAGGAAAAAAAAATTCTCTCTACAAAAAAGAATTTGGTTTACAAATCAAGGTTTATAAACACGGAAAGAAGCGGCTACTGCAAATGCCTGTTTGTAGCGCGTATCTTGTGACAGTGTTGTGCGCGCACAACTTCCTTTGCCTCGGCTCAACAAGTGAATACACATATACTGTGATGCAGCGCTCAAAATACACAGGGGCGGCAGGCGATTCGCCCCCGTGACTTTAAAAAAAGCCTCTGTCAGAAAGTTAACGAGGGCGATTTTTAAAAAAAAATATGAATTTAAAAAATCGCCCCCGTCAAATTTTCATGGTAGATTACAAAAATGTCGGCACCAGGCAACATAACTTCAATTGTGAACTTTTGTATTGAGAATCGAGTTAATTCTGTTCCAAAATAGAACTCAAATACGTACGATCTTGTACTTCGTGACCGTCATGATCATCGGACTAACTTCCTAAATCCTAAACGCACTGCGCTGCGCCAGTGCCAGCCACTGCACAATGCGGCTGCATGCACAACTTCCATTCTTGGAATTTCTAAGTCGGTTTGTAATTTAGAGTGATAATTGACATTTTCTTTTGTCTTGTAGCTGGATCTATTGTGGCATCTATGGACAGTCACAACCAGACCTTACATCAGCTTCATTACCAAATGGTTAAGACATGGTATACTATCAGACCCTGCACAAGAGTTTGCTATTCGCAGGTGAGAGCTTCATCATGGTATGTAGTGTATGTCTTCTTCTTTTTTATGCCTCCGCCCCGAAGGGAGCTGGAGACATGTTTCGGAATGTCCGTCCGTCTGTCCGTCCGTCTGTCCGTCCGTTTGAACTTGTGAACATGATATCTCAAGAACCGAAGAAAAATTTTTCTTGAAACTTCATAGCTAGGTCCAATATAGGGGGCCAGCAGTCTGATTAGATTTTGGGGTCATGAAGTCAAAAGGTCAAGGTCACAGGTTGATCTAACTACATGTATGTCCAAAAAGCTTGTGAACGCAATATCTCAAGATCTGATGGAACCGATTTTCATGAAACTTTGTAGCTAGGTTTAATGTGGGAGACCTGTGATCTTATTTGATTTTGCGATCGTGAGGTCAAAAGTTCAAAGGTCACGGGTTGATAAAGCTATACAATAGCTTGTGAAGGTCAAAGGTCACAGAGGACATTTATACATGAAAATGGATTGTTCTTGTGTTAACTTAAGAACCATTTGATGGATGACCTTCAAACTTGGCTCATGTAATGATATGGGCACAAGGATGACCTTATTAGATTTTATGGTCTCAAGATCTAAGGTCAACATCACGGAGGTCAGTGATTACATGAAATTCTTATTTCTCTTGCAATAACTTACAATGTAAGAAGGTCATTTCTAACAAAGCCCATTTATGCACAGGAATGGCATGGCAGTAATTTTAAGAGCAGAATATTTTCTGCAGTTATTTCAGATGTTTATTGCAATAATAATAGTATTTTAGCTAATTTCTTAAGAGTTATTACATAATTTATTGAATATTTCTATCAACATGTTTAAAAAATCAACATCAATGTGCAATATATTTCTAATCTGGCAAGGGCGGAGACATAGATTTTGACTGCGCGTGGTAAAGAATTCATCTCGTTTTGTATATATAATGCAAAAGTGAACAATAGCCTCACCAGACATATTGAGGGTCTAGTGCAACAAAGGACTATCTGCATTTTTGGCAATTTTGATAAATCTTGAAATTTGGCAAGGGCGGAGACATAAATTTTGACTGCACGTGGTAAAGAATTCATCTCATTTTGTATATATAATGCAAAAGTGAACAATAGCCTCACCAGACATATCGAGGGTCTAGTGCAACAAAGGACTATCTGCATTTTTGGCAATTTTGATAAATCTTGAATACATTTTATAATACTCTTTGATTTATTTGCAAAATAAAGTTACATGTAGGTACTTTAAATGCCCATGCACATATAACATGTGTCATGTGACACCTTTTCTGCCCATAGGCTACATTTGAACAGATACCCTGTATTCTATCACTAAATATTCCATTTCTTTTATAGGAATCCAGAGATACACATCAAATCTGAGAGTTACTGGAAGAAGGCATTCAGCTTACAAACCTTGCCAGTAGATGACATAGATGGCGCTCTCCTCTCCGTACCAGCCAATAAGAAGGGGGAACAGAGAGCAGCATCCAAGAGAGGCATGCCTAGCGCAGTACCTGAGTTTCTTCAGCCGGTCCTGTCTCATATTCTGTTAGCGGGAAAGTCGATGGAAATCTTGGAAGCAACAGGCAAACTCAGCAGGGCTAAACAAGATGAATTAGGAGGTAGATTGAATCTCACATTATCTAGGGAGGTGTTACACAAAGAGTTAAGTTTGACTTAAATCGCACTTGAATTCCTAGTTGTATGCGGTATAAGGCACATCACCGCATTGGTCAGATTATGCTCGGGGGGATAAGCGCTATTGGGTAGTCTACCGGTGAGATTATGTGTTAAATACCGTATACACATTGGCGCTTACACATAACTTTAGCCTAGGTCCAACTTAAGGCACCCTATCAAAAGTCAGAGCCAATGTGGGATCTTTCCCGCTGAGTGTCTTTTCCTCTCCGACTCCCCTTTTTTTTCATAGACAAAACAATGGGGGATCGGTAAAGCCCATGTAAAAGAACGGCTGCGGAGAAGACGATAAAAGACGCTGGACGAGATTTTTGATAAGCGGCCTAATTCTTTGTGAAAGACCTCCCAGGGTTCTGATAAGGAAGTTCACACCATTCAGGTATTTAGGTGTTGTAAAACCATGAGTCACTGAGAGTGGTTTTCACTTTCATGACCAACAGGTCTTACACCCTTCACCAACTTCAGAAGAATTGCCCTGAAAAAGAAATTTCAATTTACCTTATTTTTCTATTGGCCAAGCATTGAGTAATTGCAACTGGGTAAGTGTACTATTTTGGAATTCCATTGAGTCTGGTGTGAGGAAACTGCGACACATTGCAATAGAAACTCCCGAAGGTGTATTTTTAAAACTAGAATATCTATGATTTTATCAGATACGAAAGATTTTTTTCAGATTTATAGATTTTTCTTTGAGAAGGCAATAATATTTGTCCATGTCAAACACAGGCTTCAAACCTTGCATTTTAATGCTGGTACCATAAATAACTCAATGGTTTGAAACCTGTTCAAGAATTTGCATGAAACTGTGTTTCTTTTAAGCAACCAGTTTGTATTCCCCATCAAAATTACTATTATACCCTATTTTTCAAAGAAGTCGTAATATTTGTAACCCCTTGTTGGTACCTGCTCTCATTGTGAAGCCCAGGGATCTTAGCTTTAGAATGAAGATGACATCAGTGTTAATAGCTCTTTGTATTTCCTACCTATCTAGCTCTTTCCATTTCTTTCCATCCCCTTTATCTCCCCCTCCCCTTTGTTTTCATAATTGCTGCATTTGTTTTGTTTCATTTTGTTTTCTCCCCTCTTTGTCATTTACATCTCTGCCTGTCTGTCTCCCTCTGTGTCTTTCTTTATGTGCTGTTTCATTCCTCCCTTTTCCTTTTCCCTTCTTTCTCAAAATCTTTCTCTGTCTCTCTGTCTGTCTCGGCCTCTGTCTCTGTATGTCTGTCTGTCTGTCTCTCTCTCTCTCTCTCTCTCTCATGCTCACCTTTCTTTTAAAGTTAGAGACTCCAACCCCAAGCACCTCTTAAGCGGGAGATTGTCCTGCCGAGACCCCCTAGCAAACGGGAGACTCTGATTCAATGTGCGCATAGCCCACATCACCAGCACAAAGCACAAAATTCCTTGCGACCGGAGGCCACTTTTAGGGTTATACATGTAGAAGCTGTCTGGTGCTATCTTAGGCTTATTTTTTAACATATGACAACACTAAATGGGGTAAAATCCAGTGATTCAGATTTTTTTTTTTTTTCAAAAAGGTGGTTGGGCAGGAGAAAAAAAGGAGAAACACAGCTAGGTTGGGAGAAATTAAAAATCAAGCGGGAGAGCTGGAGATTTTGTGAAAATGGACTCAAAGCGGGAGATCTCCCGCCGATAAACGGGAAAGTTGGAGTCTCTGTAAAGTATGTGAAAGATCATAATTAATATTTGTCTTTTTTAACTCTGAAGAACTGTTCCAGGTGTCCAACCTTACAATCCCTGTCCCAAGTCACACCTTCATCAAGAATGCCACCAGTCATCATCCATGTAGTCATCACCAATCCTCGGGTTTAGCAGGTGATGTAGTGGAGATGGTAGAGAGACAGCTGTCATTACGAGGGTACAACGACCCCCTGATAGCTCATGGGATCAGCCAAGTTGGTCCTGGACCTGCTGCAGGGGATGGTGTTGATCAGGTCCAAGATCCAGGCAAGGATGCAAAGTGAGTATAATAAGTGAATAGTTTACTGCTTGTTTAAAGAGGAAGTTCATTAGTGGGAGAGAGGGTGCTTTGGAGATTTAACTACTTTGGCAGCTGGAATGAAAATTACTGCATACTGATGTTAAATGATAAAATTTCAAACATAAATGACGTTTGTTTGAGCAAAATTGGTTCAGAAACGTCTAAAATATTAAAGAAATTAACATCAAGTTTTGTACGCAGGCGTCTTACTTTATTCACACACGTGTAAACCAATGAGATTTCCGTTAATGCAACATGACGGTAGTGCTGTGCACTGCTGGGCAGGCAGCAGTTGGGGTGAGTGGTGGTTAGCATAAGGCAGAAGGTAACCATTGATATGTACTCATTTGAATTATTTTACTGAGAGTCACCGGAAATCATGAGTGGAATACCAGATGATCTCAGGCATGTGTTTTTTTTTTTGCAGTTTGGACAATGTGAGGCTATTTTTTAATTACTTTCATACCAATTTTCTTCTTGCTACCACTACTGTTCAGTACCTTTAAGCATTGAGGGTCAGTTTGTTTTGAATTTGGGTTTACACCAAAAGTTTTCACCGTGCAATAAAAGAATGCTATAAATATTGCTGCACAACTCTTTGTTGCATGTTTGCAACAAAGTTAGCTGTATTGATAATGATTTAATTTTGGAGTGTGCATTTGATTTATTAACATAAAAAAGGATTGCCCTGACAGTCATTGTATTGATGAATTCTGACCATCAAATAAATTTGATTGTATTTGAAGATCATTGCTAGGGCTGTGACTAAATCCCTGTTACCTGGGTCCTGCCCAAGAGCCATGGGAAACAGAAAAAACAGTTACCCATGTCCTGAAAGTGATACAAAAGAAAACACATGATCTAAGTGTCCCAACAAACGTGCTTAAATTGTCAAATTTTAAGGGGCTAAATAATATCAACGAATTATGAATGCCCTTTGCTAATTTTGAAATATATCATATGAAGTTATTTCCATCCCATTTACATGTAGGTGATGATAATTGCCCACATCTTGCCTCTTTGTGTTGAAATCCAGTGATAAAATGGAGAGAGATTATACAAGCCCCCATTTTGTTTAAGGAATAATTAAATATAGTCTTGTTCAGTAACAATCATTTTGAAATAATAAAGGGGCTCACTATAAAAATCTAATTCATATTCTACCGATCTGATATTTTTTTTTTTTTTCTCTTATTTTAAACCCCCTGGGTTTATTATGAAAATATGTTGATTTTTCTAATAGAACGGCTGCTCACAAAGTTAGCCAATGCCCTTAAGTGCGATGGTGTTTGTATCATAGAAGAGGATGTTGAAGGAGGTTTGTCACTTTATGGTAAATTTAAGATGATACATCAGATATTTGTTGCATCAATAGTTGCATGCAGAAGTTTTGAAGTTGGACTAGTTTTGCTCCCATTTCATTGGTCATTGACCTACATTATTATAGCTGTTTTAGACAAAAGACTAGTTTTGACCAAAAAAATTTAAATTGAAATGAGCTTTTCAATGTACTGTCTTTCCAGTATGTCTAAGCCTATAGAGTTGGTGTTATATCGTGAGTTCTACCCTGGCATTGTGAGGAGATGTCAGTCAGTATGTAGTCAACTTGCTGTCGTTCTCAAGAAAGACTTCGACCTTCAAGACCATTTGCTTTCACTGAGAGTAAGTTTCTAATCATTATTCACTTCTGGGGAGACCACTGGTATAGTAGTCTATGCACTTTACTCTAAATTTAATTCAAGTTTCATTTCAACTTTGTTTATCATCCGTCATATATAAAAAACACGTATAAACAGTAATGCAAAGAATGGGCAAAAAAAACAATAGATGAAAGGATATTTTCAGAAAGAGCACAGGGCTTGTACAATAGAAGGCACCGAACATAGCGAAGAAATAAAGAGGCAAAATAACACACACCTAAATACGTTTAAACACACAAAATGAGAACCCCCCCTTGCCAGAGTGCAATTAGGTACATGTAGCTATAATGTAATGATTAATAAAATCCTGTTTCAGTTTCTGTTTGAAAGCATTAACCCTATATCAGTCAGTCCGCAGGTCCACAGAAAGTGGCTTCTTTCACGTAACTGGTATGCATGAACGGAACGGGCTCTGCATATTTAATGAGTTAGAACCTGTCAGAACACCACTTTCATTTTGGCCCTTGCTGCTCTAATACTTAATCAAATTCGATGTTTTGGGTATCAATGTAAAGATGAATAATCAATCTCTTATGCCATGTGTTTGAATTTAATGAAAAATTTGGAAGAAGAGGTGAAATTGTTGATCTAAAAAACGATACAAAAATTATTTTTTCCCCTGCCAAAAGTTGTCATTTTCTAAGGCTTTTTATACTTGAGCCCAAATAATTTTTACATGACCACAAAGCTGAATATCTATGCTTTATGAAAATACCAATTTTAACACATGATGCAATTTGATCGGGTCAAGAGCACACTTTACACAGACCAAGTGAATTACCAGCCCAAAACCATAAATACTGCTCTGTGATTGGTCCATGCAGACCACACACTCATTCTGGAATCCTAACGGTCACCTGCTGAGTCACTGAAGGTCACACTCTCCATGTGGCAATCTGTTCAAAACAACCGTGCTGGCATGATTCTGACCTTATTCAGCCAATCAGAACACTGGATTTCATGCTGATCTAAAAATCAAGAAATCTTGTCCTGAACAATTTATATAATATTCCAGTGATTTTGTTACAGACATGTTCATTATGAGTATTCCACTTTAGATGACATTCATCATGAATGCCAAGAAAGTTATGTGAATCAACAAAATCGATAATTTCACCATCTAACTGAACTCGTGGTATAGCATTACAATGTGAGCTGTTTGAATGGAAATGAATACATTTTGTCTTTTTAACATTCAAACATAACTTATTTGTTCTTAACCAATTCACGACTTTGTTTAGTTCCGTATTTGTTTTGAAAATTAAGTCATTCTATTCATGACTTCTGTTCATACTATTCATAACTTCTATTCATAATTCATCAAATAAGTATTATCTGCATACTGAATGGAGTGAAAAAAATTAGAGACATGTAATTTAAATCATTATTTAAATCAAAATTCAAATTAAATCAATACAAAAGAAACAACAGAGGTCTAAGAATAGATCCCTGTGGAATGCCTGTTTTGATTATCTACATTTTTCTGAAATATATATCATATACAGTGTACAATGATTTCTGTTAGATAAATAATCATGAAACCATGAATGTGGAATTCCAAGGATACCATATCTAGGTAGCTTGGAAAGTATTATACTATGATCCATCACATGAATGTGGAATTCCACTGATACCATATCTAGATCGTTTGGAAAGCATTATACTATGATCCATCACATGAATGTGGAATTCCACTGATACCATATCTAGATAGCTTGGAAAGCATTATACTATGATCCATCACATGAATGTGGAATTCCACTGATACCATATCTAGATCGTTTGGAAAGCATTATACTATGATCCATCACATGAATGTGGAATTCCACTGATACCATATCTAGATCGTTTGGAAAGCATTATACTATGATCCATCACATGAATGTGGAATTCCACTGATACCATATCTAGATAGCTTGGAAAGCATTATACTATGATCCATCACATGAATGTGGAATTCCACTGATACCATATCTAGATCGTTTGGAAAGTATTATACTATGATCCATCACATGAATGTGGAATTCCACTGATACCATATCTAGATTGTTTGGAAAGCATTATACTATGATCCATCACATGAATGTGGAATTCCACTGATACCATATCTAGATAGCTTGGAAAGCATTGTACTATGATCCATTACATCAATTGCTGTAAATCGAGAGGTTGAGGGTTCAAATCCCTTGAAATGATTTGTAATACCCGGGGGGGGGGGGGGGGGGTGTCACTCTCCACATGGCCTACTATGCACCCGCATCCAGAAAAAGCGTTGAGAAGGGTCCCTTTTCAGGCACTCGGGCGTCGTCGACGTCTTTGGCAAAAAGGGTTGCTTTTCAGCGCCATTCGCTGGTAAATCGCCTCTTAGGGTAGCCTTTTCTCACTCTTTACGCCATTTAGGGTTGCTGATTTGGTTATGCAGATTACACCATTTAGGCATGTTAGGGGAGCAAAGTTGGGCAAATTTGAGCAGACCTACGCCATTAACTCCATGAAGGGCGTGATTAAGGGATACAAAATAATCCTCGCATACGCCGGCCAGCACTTATAAAATTGGTAAAAGGAATGGTAAGTGATGCATCAGTCAGTCAAGGAAAGCAACATTTTCCACTTGCAATCATTAAGATGGCTATTCAAAGTGGCTAAGAAAGGTGTCCTTGAGAGTAATCATGTTGGCCTTACTTTTAATAACTTCAAAAAAATGGTATTTATACCTGTTTTATGTTTTATTTAACATCAATTTAACATCAGTCATCAGTATGGTATCAAATTAATCGATTTCAATGTTTACACCACTTAGGGTATCAAATTAGGGGATTTCCCTGTTCACACCACTTAGGGTGGCTTTTCTCATGGGTTACGCCATTTAAGGTTGCAAATTTGGTTAATGTAGTGACGCCATTTAGGGTGCATTTCTGAGGTTGTCGGATACGGGTGGGTAGCAGGCCATGCGGAGAGTGACCCCCCCCCCCCCCGGGGAGTGTAATACATCATTACATTGGAAAGAAATGACAATCTGTTCACAGTTCTCAGAGTAAGCTGAATAGGTCACCAACAATCAATGTAACCTGCAGAAAGGTCACTTGCATAAAAAATTTTCTTGTGGTATTGAGTATAATGCCGTTTTCTTTGTCATTATGAACCTCTATCATAGCTGATATATGAAAGAATATGTTTGCATTCAGTACTAATACTATTACTAATATGAAATCAGGCTCTTATCATTATGGAATTATGCACCTAGGGCTGTAGAATTATTACCCTGAGTAAAAGCATGCCTGATATCTCTATGTTTGTGTCATCGAAATGATGAATTAAAAATGTTTTTTTTTCCCTAACTCAGCATTTCCTTACCAGTTTTTTCCATTTGCATTTCTCCTTGGCAGCGCTTCTTTCTCTTAGAGGCAGGTGATGTGATGTATGACTTCTACTCTGAACTCTTTAGTAAGATACGTCGTCATGAGTCTTGGCAGGATATGCTCAATCTGAACTACCATCTGCAGGAAACACTCAGTGTAAGATACCCAGAGGAAGCAGCTAGGTCAGTATATTGGAGTATTAAATGAAGAAGCTTGCTGGGAAAAATTTGTAATTTGTAAACAAATTTTCAGCTTTACTCCCAGTGTTGAAGATCATATGTTCGATCTGTAATGAAAATCTTCATTTACTATCTATTGTCCACGGTGGACCGTTGCATATTAATGAGTCAGAAAGAAGAGGATCTTGGGTTTTGATTCCAGTTCATCGTGACATGGCCATGAACCAGAATAGCCTGGTGTTCAAGTCGTTGCCTGGCAATCCCGCTGGTTCCAATTTTTTTGACTTGTGATTTTCAGTACAGATTGAACATACGATCTTTAACACTGGGAGTAAAGCCGAAAATGTGTTTACAAATTATGTTGAGTATATTGTCTCTCTCTCTCTCTTCTTTCTCTTTCTCTCATTCTTTCTCTGTCTCTTCACCATTTTACACAGGAGTGGATCTATGATTTTTTTTTTTTTTTTGGGGGGGTGGGCACAAATCTTCAGTAAAATTCCCTGACAAGCAAACAGGAAAAAGGCCTTAGATTTAAGAGGTGGAGGGGCACATTGTATACTTTGCTTTCAAAGAGGTGGAAGCCCCCACCCCCAATCTGCCACAGATTTTTACAGTCCCGTATATATTTCCATCTGTTCTTTTGTCTATCCTTTTGTCTTTGTCCATCTCTCTTTCCGTTTCTGTTAACCATTTGATTGCGTGTTCTCTCAGTCACTGTCTTATAACACTTGCTGAACACAATCGTACACTAAATGAATTACATTTCTCGATGTGTTCTCAATCATTCATTTTTCTTCCATACTGCATTATATCTATACTTTATTGTTATATCCGACAAAGAAAGAACCCGTGACAAACACGATTAAATCAATGACTGCAATCTTGTACATGCAGATATACACATTCAGCATTTCAGAAATTTTTCTACACTTTATATTTGATGCCAGTGAAGAGTAATACAATTCCAACTGTTTTAATCCTAAATCATTAAAAGTTCTTTGTTCTATATGACTATTAATATGAACAGGATAATGGTGAGTGTGGAGTCAGACAGACTGACAGGAAAGATGGCAACACAACCAATCCATGCACTAGACTCTCTCACCCTACATTACAAGGTAATACTGCCCTTCTGTGGCAAAAGGAAGCAAGTGACAATAGTGACATTTCCTGTAAATGAGCAGAATTTATCTGTCAGTTTACGCTGACATCAATATAATAGCAAGATGTCTTGCCTAACATATCTCTTAATAAGATGAATATAGTGGCCCTGAAGTACGCTTGACAACAGATCATGTGCGCCGTGAATTTCATGGCCAAGTCGTGAAATTCGCGATTTTGTTCGCGTAACTCGGGACCACTGGACGTGAAGTTTGCGACCTGGACGCAAACTGTGTGACTTGGCTGCAAAGTTGACTTCCCTGGACGCAAACTGTGTGACTTGGCCACAAAGTTGACGACCTGGGATGCGAACTTTGTGATTTGGCCGCAAAGTTCGGGTCCAGTGGTCGCACATTTTGTGATTTGGCCACAAAGTTCACATCCATTGGCCACGAAATGCATGGCGCAGACGACCTGTTGTTGAACGTACTTCAAGACCACCATAGATGAGTGTCATGCATAAAATTTGGCCTGGAAGAAGATCACACTGGGTAAACTATGAATATATCAATAACTCACATTTGGTCGATATGTCACTTGCTTCCTTCAGTGGATTTTTCTGTATATGCTTTGATAAGCATGATAAATAATTCTCACATTTTGCGATCCTTGCGCCCTCATTCGGTTCAGTTGCAACAGTCACTCTAGCGCGTTAAATCTGGGAGATTAGTCGACAACAGTAGCATCAACACCTAGCACTAGTCACCCTTTTCCGCTCCTATTCTAATTGATTACAGACTTCTAATACTTTATATTTTCTCTGAGCTCTCACTGAGTTCTACTCATTCATCCTTCCTCTTCCCTGTGCCTGGGATCCCTCGGTCAGTTAAATATTCTTAAATTGGTCAACTCTCACTCATGGTGTCTGCAATCTTTGAAACAGTTGTCAACCTGTGAGTGGGAAAATAGGCCTTTCATGGTACAGACGTTGTTTGTGCATGTATTGTGAAATGCAAGAATTCCTAGCATTTTGGGCAAAAGATACTGTAAAGTGTCTCTATAGAAGACACTGCTTTGGATTAACCATCACTTGATAGATTAACAGTATTTGTTTTACAGAACATGTATTGAGTGTGAATTCTCTGAATAGGATACTTTTACAAGAAATAAAAAAAAGAAGTATTACGTGAAATAAAATCCTTATGCATCTATGGCTTCCTGGCATTGTCCTTACAAGTAGCAATAATATCCAGTCATTATTAAGGCTTCTCTGCCTAGCACTCATTACTGAATTTCTTGCCTGCAGTTTTGACTAATCAGAGACTGTGAATCTATCATTTGCGATATTTTATACCTTTAATTGGCTAATATACCAGAAAGCATACATGTTTGTACTTCATGTTGCATATTTTTATGCCTCCGCCCACCGTAGGTGGTTGCCGGAGGCATTATGTTTTCGGGTCGTCCGTCCGTCCATCCGTCCGTCCCTCCGTCCCGTTTTCGTTCTCGCGATAACTTAAGAACCGTTTGACAGATCAACTTCAAACTTGGCTCGTGTATGCATATGGGAGGGGCAATGATCTGATTAGATTTTGGAGTCTCAAGGTCAAAGCTCAAGGTCATAGAGGTAATAATACACATAAAAATGGCTCGTTCTCGCGATAACTTAAGAACCAGTTGACAGATTGGCTTCAAACTTGGCTCATGTATGCACATGGAAGGGACAATGATCTGATTAGATTTTGGGGTCTCAAGGTCAAAGGTCAAAGGTCATAGAGGTCATTATGTACATAGAAATGGTTCGTTCTTGTGATAACTCAGTAACCATTCGACGGTTCAACAAACTTGATTCATGTATGCATATGGAAAGGGCAATGCTCTCATTAGATTTGGGGGTCACAAGGTCAAAGGTCAAGGTCAAGGTCAAAGATGTCATTGTATAAATGAAAATAAATCAACGTGAAGTGCCATTTATTTCTGATTTGGTAATGGCGGAGGCATAAAGTTCGACCACGCGTGGTCGAAGATTCATTTAGTCTCAGTGTGCAGTTACTGCTTGGATCTTTTTATCTTCTAGGTTCCAAAGCCAGAAATGTTCAAAGTTTTGAATACTTTACAATGTAAGAATGTACAGTGACCGGTGAAATCGTATATCCCATATGGGCTCAGTAGCCAGAAATTTTTTTTTTTTAGATATAATAATGTACAATGAATGCTTGAATCTTGTATCTTATACAGGTTCCATAGTCATAAATATTGAAACCTTTAGATACTTTTATGTGAGAATGCACAATGACTGCTTAAATCTTGTATCTTGTACAGGTTCTGTAGTCATAAATATTCAAACTTTATATACTATGTAAGAATACACAACAGCTGCTTGAATTTTTGTTAATATACAGGTTCCATGGCCAGTAGATATTGTGATTCACCATCATGCCCTAGACATCTACAATCAGGTGTTTAGGTTTCTACTTCAAGTCAAACGAGCTCAGTACTGCTTACAGCAACTTAGATTTCCAGGTAAGAATGCATCCAAGCCTTCCAAATAAGATTCACTACTTCAAGTCAAACGAGCTCAGTACTGCTTACAGCAACTTAGATTTCCAGGTAAGAATGCATCCAAGCCTTCCAAATAAGATTCACTACTTCAAGTCAAACGAGCTCAGTACTGCTTACAGCAACTTAGATTTCCAGGTAAGAATGCATCCAAGCCTTCCAAATAAGATTCACTACTTCAAGTCAAACGAACTCAGTACTGCTTACAGCAACTTAGATTTCCAGGTAAGAATGCATCCAAGCCTTCCAAATAAGATTCACTACTTCAAGTCAAACGAGCTCAGTACTGCTTACAGCAACTTAGATTTCCAGGTAAGAATGCATCCAAGCCTTCCAAATAAGATTCACTACTTCAAGTCAAACGAGCTCAGTACTGCTTACAGCAACTTAGATTTCCAGGTAAGAATGCATCCAAGCCTTCCAAATAAGATTCACCTTTTGTAATTAGCCTAACAATATTTTGTTTTATCAAGTCTTTATTGATTTTTGTCCCATTTATACCAAGTCCTTATTTTCTTAACAACATTGCACATGGTGTGATAGAAATGCTCAATTCTATCTGCTCTCATATTTTCTAAATAGACTGGGTAACAGATTAGTGTATTTGTTTATGTTAATGCCAGTATGCTTCCCATAAAACACATTGCTCTGCTGTAGATGACCAGAATGCTTGCCTGTTGCTTGCTGGTTTAGCAATAACTAGTTAATTAATGGCGAATTCCATCAGTGGAAAGGCTATTAAACATACATTTACAGGTGGATATTTGTGTGCCATCATACCGTTTATACCATTTTGGTATCCAGACAACCGTAAAGTTTATAGGACTTCATATTAACTGCATGATTAATCTTTCAAAATAACAGTTTTTAGATAATTTCATTGCCAGACTTTGAAGACTACAATTTGTTAGTGGGGTTGTATTTTTTTCAAGTTGGATTCAATTGCGTTTTTCCTTGTCTTAATCAGATCTGTTGATATCAGTCAACATTGGACATGTAAATGAAGATGAGAATCATGAGAGTCTTGACAGAAGGCTAGCTGATCAGACATTGAAAGAGAAGCTACCTCTCATACATCGTCTCTTCATCCTTCGCTTCCGTCTGATGCACTTTGTCAATGCAGTTCATAACTACCTTATGACAAGAGTAGGTATTGTCAGGAATAAATCCGGCCAGATAATATGTGACATATTGAGGAAGCCGGGCGCCTTTGAATGTTCCTACAGATATATGGCACTATACAAATGCTGTTCATCATCATCTTCATCATCATCATCATCATCATCATTAGAAATATTTTGAGTTATTTCCTTTCCCTCTCCTCTACACTTTGATGATTGTAGTACCATGATGAATACTTATTTCCACTAAAACTTTGCATGTTCATAAAGGAAAGGAATTGAAGTAATTTTTCTGTATGATGCCTAAATTCTGTTGTAAAAGGAGAGAATAAAAAAAAAGAAAGAAGAAACGCCCCTGGTCGTGCAACTGTCCTGTATTGCAATCCTTTTCTCTTTCATTTTCTCTTCTTTATCCTCGTATATATTGTACAAGATGTTATCAATTGAATTATTATCACAAGTGTGTTAACTTTTTAACCCATAGACATACAGTGTCTCCTTTATCTGTTGGTCCAGAATGCTGGGCATGACAAATTATACATGAGTAGAATGAGAAAAATTTGCTGAAAATTTTGAGTCCATTTTCAATGTAGTATGATTTTGCGTTTTCGAATTAGAGCAGCTTAAATGTAACTAATCATTAAAGTCTTTAAACTGGCAACGCAGTGAATATTATATAATCCCCATTTCCGTGTTCAAATTGGCATTTTCCACTTAAATTTTACAATCATAATTCATTTTGGTTCATGTTTTATCTTTTTTTTTTTTTTTCAAACTATGTAAGAGTGGAAAAAAATAATAGTTGTTGCCAATTTGAGGATTGAAGATGATTAATTTAGACCTCTGAAAAGCTCTGTACTTCTGTGGGTTAAACAGACTATAGATGGAAATACATAGAGAGAGAAAATTAAAAACCATTTCAAGAGAAAGAGAGAGTGTGTTTTAGGAAGGAAAGGTGGGAGGGATGAAGGGAAGAAGGAGAGAAAATGCATGAGATGAAGTACTACAAGTATAAATGACCAAAAAGAAAAGAAAAATGTAACTAGTTTAGGACATAAAGAGCAAGAGAGATGAAGGAGGGAAGGAGAGCAAGAATGAATGAAAAAATTATGATGAGGTACATCAGTTCATAATAACCAGAAGGAATTAAAAATGAACCATCTGTTCTTGTCTGACTGGTGTCACCTTTGCCTACAGATCCTTTACAGCACTGGCCTAGAATTCTCAGCTGCTTTAGACCAAGCCTCGGACCTGGACCAGATCCTTGCTGCTCACAAGTCTTACCTGGCTAAGATATCCGAGAGATGTCTGCTCCATCATAAGGTCAGCTTCGTCAGAGAAGCAATTTCGAAGGTCCTCAACCTTGCAGTCACCTTCCAGAGACGATGGGATGCGGGGGTGCATACTTTCAGGTAAGAATAGACTTTACATTTTGGTTTGGACTCGTTTGTTGAACTATAGGGAAAACTTGATGCTATATATAGGTCGGAGATATAAGCACAGTACGCTGTTCACGTACGTTCCACATCAATATTCATAAGCTCACGTGTGACGGACTTACTTGTCATAAAGCTAATTTTAGCTTCTGAAATTAGTATTTATAATGCATTTTCCCATATAATCTTGAACTTTGTTAGCTAATTCTGAGGATGAAATTATTATCAATGCCTTCTTGGCTGTAAAATGAGTTTGTAAACGACTCTATCAGACCTCTGTACATTCTGTAGTGTGCATGTAGTACCATCATATGTGCATTTTTTTGTATGTTCTGATATACATGTAACAAGGTAATGGCTGTAACGAGGAGATTCCTTCGGTCCCGACAGCCTCATTATTCCGAGTTTGTACTGTACATGACAGAAGGATCTTCCATAAGATGGTGTGCCTTGTAGAACATTGCCATTACCTTCCAGATAAAGACTTGGCTCCTATTTTTAGTTGCTTTTTGTTGCATGTAGCCCTCCTAACTGTTGAGATTAGGCATTTTATCTTTATGTCGTTGTGCGAAAGAACGCCTCCAGAACGCAAAATACAAAAATGCAAAAATTAAAATGTCTATTTTGACATATTGGAATAGAATTTTAGCAAAGATCATACCACAAGAAGAATGTATATTAATTTACAAGGTCTGCATGCTACCTGTGAAATTATCAATCATTGTTTTAAAAATTTGATTTTATATAACAAGGTCCTTGGGACCATCAAAATTACCTTGTTATAGCAGGAATCTCATTATAGCAGGGTTAAAAAACAAAAATATATAAAGAGGTGGGACCAAAATATTACCTTGTTATATGTGGTATATTGTTATATAAGATCTCTTTATACAAAGTTTCTACTGTATTTACTTGAACATTAATGTTTTTCAAGGTGTAAGGTGGAATTACTAGCAAGTCAACCACTGTTGTGTATTAGCAAGAAAATAATTATCAGTAGTAGTACTGTTCATTTTTCCCCTCTCTATTCTGTCCTCATTCTTGCTAAGTGATAGTAAAGCTAATGCTTCCCATTCTCTTTCAAATCCAGCACTGAAAATGTTGCCAAGGCTGAAGAAGAATTTTTCAATTGCAATGAGTTTCTCTCCACTTTACTTGCAAACATCATTAGGAGAGGCACCTTCCCTCACTGTGAGTATTCTCTTTCTTTTGATTTGTGGAATTTACAAAGAAAAGCATATTTTCTCACCCAAATATAGATTTTCCAAAAAAAAGATTCTAAAATTTTAGTTTATTTCTGTTGTCTTTTATGCATGGTACTGCTGCTAGAGTGGACCCATGAATTTGTAAAAAAAAAAATAATAATAATTTTTTTTTTAAAGAGGGCAGGGAGAGAAACACAGTGCTTAAAAGGGTATTTTGTTGATGTTTTCTTGAGTATGCCAATTAAGTTTCAGAAGGAATAGGGGCATGGGTTGTATGCCACCCAGCCTGTGATGTGAAAATTTTTGTTTAAAGTAATTAATGGCATTTTTAAAGAAGATTAATCTGTCTCTAATAGTTTGTGGTCTTAAAGTTTAAATTTTACATTATTTGATCCAATATTGCACTGTTTTGTTTATGTTTGCATACAGTGGAAGCTTTGGCTCTGTCTCTCTCTGGTCCTAAACCAAAGAACAAATCTGGAGAACAAGACCAGAGATAAGTACCTGTTAGAGGACTGGAAGACTACAGTAACATCATCCTGGAAACTGTTCAAATATAAGAGAGAATTAATAAGCACTTGGATTCTGTAGCCCTCTCTCTCTCTCCCTCTCTTTGGAACTCAACCAGAGAACAAGACTGGAGACTAGAATTAAGTTCCTATTGGCATTAAAGGCCTGTTGGATTTTGCTTTCATAAAACTGCTCTTTGAAACATACCGAGAAAATTCAAATGTGCAGTACAGTAACTGGGTCAAGCTGTATCTTGCCTTGACCTAGAACTGAATGAGAGGACATAGGGCAGAGGTAGGTTCCCATGGGGGCTAGAGACATGATTCAGAAGGTAGTGACATGATTTAAAACTAATCAGAGATGTGACAGTATGAACTGACCGGTGCTATCTTCGTCTAGTCTTCAAGTCGTGAGACACAAATGAGGCGACATGGGCTCAAGCTAGAGACGAGCACCAACACAAGACTTGAAGAGCACTCCAGGGCCCTGTTTCATAAAAAGTTGCTATGATAGCAACTCCTGCTGGAATGGTAACTACCATGGCGACAGTGAGAATTCTGCTTCCTGATTAGCTTTTATAATGAAATGGGGCCCAGATGCCAGTGAATAAGATCATTGAGCCATTCTTTGAAATTGTTCATAGATCAGGAGGAAGAGAGACTAAAACAGACTAAGAAGGCTCTGGCTTTATCTGGCTGTGGTCCTAGATCTCTAAATATGTCAGAAGACCAAGAGTCCAAGACTATAGATGAGCACCTGTTATCATGGTTAGAGGATTGTCACATACTGTGAAGAGTCGTGGAAACTATTGATGATATCGGATATAAAGCCGATGAAGATTAATCTGTGCTTATCCATTGAAAGCCTTGAGATTGGTTAAATTGACCACCCCCAGTGCTAAAATGCTGAATGTGAAAAAAAGCTTGAATTTGGGGATAAAAAAGAAAGGAAGTAGAAGGCTTCACGGTACACCAAGTATTCTTTCTTGAAGATGAGTGTGGTCCTGAAAAGGACCTACCCAACACATTCTCCCGAGGACGGTAAGAACATGCTTACCAAAACATGGAGTGGGTAGGTCCTTTTCAGGACCACACTCGTCTTCAAGAAAGAATACTTTGTTACCTTGGAGCCTTCCACTTCCATTCGTTCTACCATCATCCAAACCTTCAAAGGATATAAAAAAGAAAGGTTTCTTTGAAGCCATTTTGATCCATACATGTATTTTCCTATGGAAGGCAAGGGTCTTATTTGTCATCTTACTGGTATTTGTGTGGTTTAGAAATAGGGTTTATTGCTGTATAATGGACAAAACATAAGGATATTCATCTTTCTAATAAGTTTGAGCATTTGGGGGGAATTTTATGTTAGAACAAGATCTCCAGTGTTAAGATAAAATCGGTATTCTGAAAATTGTCTTAACTTTTTTCTCAACTTTTCTTGTATCTTTGTTTAATCTGCGAATGATCCCAATTGACATATGCGTGCTGAGATATCTCGAGATAATAGGTATTCTGAAAATGATCTATCTTTTGTTTACCTTATCTTCCATGGTGATTACAACAAAAATTTACAACAGCTAAGGAGCTATGGTATCTCACAATTTTCTAGCTCTAGCTCAGAAACAGGCTGTACATGATTATACATGATTGACCAGCAATATCAAAAGGGGTTTGTTACTAGAAATGTCACAGAAGAGACATCTTAAAGAAATTAACGAGTGGGAATCAATGATTTTACATCAAATTGTGACTTAGTTGGAGCGAGGGGGGACATGAGCCTCGTAGTTAATTAATTGCTGTCGATTGTGCATAGTGCAACAAAACGTGTAATTTAATCAGTGACGCCTAAACTTGTTACAGCGCAAAGCGCATTCCTATGTTTTGATATAAGGGATACTGCTATTGGTCCACCTACCCATATAAGACCCATCTTAATTGGTAAAAAGCCAACAAATGGGCATGACTAAAGATAAAATATGGGTGGTCCTTACAGAGATAAGACAGTTTTCAGAATACCAACTTACAACAATTTAAGCAAGGCATTATCTTCGTGAGATAAGACAAAAGTTAATAGAAAAGTTGAGACAATTTTCAGAAACCACCCCAGGGTGCCATTGCATAAAAACTTGCTATTATAGTAACTTTGCCATCAATGGTAACTACCATGGTAACGGCCAATCAAAATCCGGTACTCCATGAAAGTTACCATTGATAGCAAAGTTATTATAACAGCAAATTTTATGCAATGGCACCAAGATGTCTACATATTCCCTGTGAAAGACAGGTGCCATAAAAAGTGTTGAATGATTATCTTTTTAATCATTAGAATACAAAGGAATTGCATTAAAAGAAATTCAAGTTTAATCATAAACAGATGTGTACACACTAAATTATTAGAGATGAAATATCTTTTATTGGAATATGTTTACAAAAATAAGCAATGTATAAAATCTGTTTTATAATTTCGAAGACTTTAACCCGATGAACACTAAGCCTGAGATAACTCTGGCTGGGGGGGGGGGGGGGTCTTTGGGGAATGTGTGTTATACTGAAATCAAATCATATTCAATAGGTTGAATTTAAAAAATATCACTTGGCTTTATGAAAAAAGGTCCATTGACAGATTTTGTGATTGAAGTTTATTAAGCCTTTGCATGATATACCATGCCATGCCATCCATTTCATAACCTTTAAATGTCTAAATAAATGACAAAATTTCAAGTTCACAAGTGAAATGTCTGTTGTAAATTTTCATAAGAGAGAGACAAGCTTTTCTTGGAAAAAATATATAGATGTATTAAATACAGTTTTGGGATTGCAACAGCCTATGGTATCGAAGAGTTGAATAATTACTTTATACGAAAGCCAGTGCAACTCTTAAACATAATTACTGTGAACTTGATTATGTACACAAATTTAGTGTATGTAATTTACAGCTTAAATTCTCGTAAACATGACATTGGAGTACTATTTACAATTTGTAAAGGCACCTTTGATAACCCACAAAATTATCATGTGATATCTGATAAGATGGTTTTGGCACTTACGCACTCATTGAACCTCTGCAGTATATAGGTCTACCATGTCAAATTGAAGTGAACTGATTATCAACAAATTGAGGTATCAAAAGTCATAAATTATCAGTTTTTGGACACCCATATCTCCTGTATAAAATTGACAGCTCCATAGACAAAAAAAAAAAAAGGGTGATCAGACTGTTGATTATCTCATTGTGTTGTAAAGTATGTGTTGGTGAGCAATAATGTATAGATTTGTACCTGTATTAAAGTACAATAAGATGTAATTACCAAAACTTATCACTCATTGTTTTGAAGTATATTTTCTTTGTGATCTTGTCCTTGATAATGTTTACCTCCCCCGCCTCTTTTACTCATGATATTAAATAATAGCAAATACAAACATTTGTCACTACACCATTTCTAGAATAGATACAAGTGTTACTAGCATTGTCCAGACAAGAAGTTTATGTGACACTGAAGGGCACAATTTTCTAAATCAATGTATGTTTGTCAATACAGGAATTCTTAATCAAGTTCAGTCATAGGGCATTTTTCATGCTGATGGGTACAGCATTCCACTTGTAAACTCAAAAAGTTTTGGGGGGCAGGGAATGAAGGATTTTCCATTTAAGGCAAAACATAGTTGAATTTAAGGATGCTGCTATAACGAGTGAATACATTGTTGGTTAACTTTATAGAGGTAGAAATTCAAGCAAGTCCAGGCTATATTGTGTAATATGCTACTGATCACATATGAGATTGCATCAATTTGATAGCAATACTAAAGCTTAGATCAGACATAATATCAATTATATATCACCAGATATGCCAATTCAAGTTCATGATTGATACTTCAGTAACAATGCCATGGACTTGCTCATCAAGATATTCAATCTTTTATTTCAGGACTCTTCAAACATATTTGTAGATATGAATCACAGTTCAAGGAAATGAAATCACATAAGGAAACATAATTGCCTTGGGGATTTCTGCATGTCAAATTATTAATCCTCTCAAATGCGATTTTGAGTTCATACAATGAAGAATGAAAAAAAATGCTCCCTGAATTAAACTTTGAATTGCTCCTGAACATTAAATGTTACAAACAATAGATACAAATACAAACTATAAAAATGGCAGATTATTCTTGTGCTAAACAAGTTATCCAATAGTCTACTACTACTACATGTACAACCAGCAACCACTGAAGCAAAGTAAGATGGTATAGTGGGTCTACAGTGTCCCACTGGTTCATATCAGTGTTGTGTTTTTTCCAAAGTTGTTATACATGTTCTATCTTTCTGTTCCAAACAACTATAATAATTATAGAATTCTTATGACAGAAACAACTCAGAACAACAGTTACACAGTTCATCTTAAAATTCAGTTCAACGAATGATACTCAAGATAAAAATTTGCTCCAAAAGATCCATCATCTTGGTTTGATTTTAGTTCTGTTATGAAACCAAAGCTCACTCTCCAGCTTCAATGATAGTACCCGTAAATGCATCACTCCTGTCTCCATGCCAACAGGCAAGCTCTGCTGAATGCCCTCCAAGTCTGCATACAAACACTGGTATAGCGCCACCACTTTGTGACACAATGCTACAAGCCGATGCTATCTTTGCAGCGATACCCCCCGTTACATCATGGTCAAGCTGCTCAGTTGCTATGCTGGTTGCTATGCTGCCATCTTGTTTTACTAGGATTCTAGGAATGAGCTTGGCATCAGGGTTGATTGGAGGCTTGGTGAAAACACCCTCTATGTCTGAGAGAAAGATGACTCTCTTTGGCTTGAAGAATTCACATAATACCTGAAAATTATAGAGAGATGGAAAACATCTACACAATATGATACAGTCAAACCTGCTTTAGCGACCACCTGTCTAAAGCAATCACCTGTCTATAAAGGCCACATTTTCTGTTTCCCTTGAATGCGGTTTCTCATTGGAGCATTACTAGAGGAAACCTGTCCATAAAGACCACCTGCCTATAAAGACCACTCTTCTTGTCTCCCTTGAGTGGTCTTTATACACAGGTTTCACTGTATATACATCACTGCGACTAAAGACTGTTAGTGTTAAGTCATACTTCATCGGATTCAGATGTGAGGAGAGCCAAGAAAAAAAAAGCAAAAGATGAAAATTTGAATGGGGAACATTATATTCCCCTTTCTAGCAATGCTACTGGAGGTAACTCATTATAACAAGGACAGTGGGACCATGAAAATTGTGTTATAGCAGGAATCTTGAGGTATCAAGATCATATATATATATATATATATGATCAGAGCTTGCACCAGCAAAATTACTCTGTGATATCAGACATCTCATTATATCAGAAGCTCTATACATACATGTATAATGAATTTTCAATGTATCTTATTAAAAAACCAATCCCTTCTAAAACACTCCTTGATGCCTAGTTTTAATACATTTGGCCTCGGGAGCCCAAATCCTGTGCGTATCACCTTTTCCATGTGGAGGCAGGTTACTGCCCAAACACTAGCCTGTAGCCACCTACAATGCCCCTCAAAGTGCACAGAAAATCGTAGACCAATTCGTCATACGATGCCCAAGGCAAATAAGAGTGATACAAATATCATATTCTAAATAACCACACTCTGCAGTACCCTGCACTAACCTGAATGATTGTGTCTCCACTGAGTATTGTACATCCAAGCTCTTCATCTAATACACTGTCACCGTATAAGACAGGTAAGAAACCAGCCTGTAATAGTTCATTGATCACCTCACAATCACTTCTTAACACCTTACCTCTTCCTCTAGTTCTCCATCTACCACAGGTCTAGTAATAACAAAAGAAAAAAATAAAAGAAATAGATGAATTTTTCAAAATTAGATGTTGGTATATTTGCATTTGAATTGATTCCATTTATTTGATTTTCAGGCAAAGAGATAAAACCACCATTGATTAATGCCAAATGGTAACCAGAAAGAAACCAGTTCCTGCTATTCTCCTTACTAATCGGTAGTTTACAAATAATATTCAAATGTGCATAAATATGAAACATCTCAATATCAGCAGCTCAGGATAATACGATAAATATGTTTGAAGTTAGAAGAAATTGTGCATTTAGGTAAATCAAATGTATCAACATGTATCATATGAAAATCGTTATGAATACAAACCTATAACACATTGCTATAGGGGCTCTTCAATCTTGATTGTAATGACTTTTGACTATTAAAAGAGGAGCTTGTTTGAAAAAAAGTAAGATATTATAATTTGCAATTTTTAGGAACCTAGCTGCATCCAACAAATAATCAAGCAGAATGATTAAGTATATAAAAGTGGGGATATGAACATGTTAAAAAAAAAATCTTCCCTCAGTTGTAAATAAAAATGCAAATACTATAGGATCTGTAATTTCCCTTTACAAGTTATAGTCTACAATACTTACACCTATTCCAACAGACTGCACTCCTTTCTCCACCAATGCTTCCACTACCATATGATTCAACTGCAAAATAAAGAATTAAAACATGTCACTGAAATACTACAAGGTGACTCAAATTAAAGTAATTTCCATTCACACTTACTTTCTCTCTCTCTCTCTCTCTCTCTCTCTCTCTCTCTCTCTCTCTCTCTCTCTCTCTCTCTCTCTCTCTCTCTCTCTCTCTCTCTCTCTCTATCCCTCTCTCTCGTATATATATGCCTATCTAAAAGTGCATGTCGAACATCCAAACAGTTTACATTCTTGGTGAACACAAATATATTCTTGAAGCTTAAAAACAGCTGGCCCCAGGACATACTGCTATTGATCCAATACTGCACCATACTAATCTTGTTTCACTCTTTCTTTTCCTGTTTAAATTCAATTATAATAATTCTACTTTCAGTAAGTGATGATAAAACTCTCCTGCCATGTCTGTACCATATATTCCATTTTGCAGGAGGGAGGGGGGTTAGGCCATTCCAAATATAAACTTTTTAAAGAATGATTTTTTTTTTTTCAACGAATGCTTTATAACAAAGTCCAGGCTGTCATTAAAAGGCAGTAAGCAGTAAAACTTGCCGCCTATACCCTCCTTTCTTACCGGCTATAATTCCTACACTTATAAAAGAAATGCATTAATTCATGAATAAGTGAGCAATGAAAAACATTAGCTTGTACGTCTATGGGTTAATGTGTATGTTTGAATTATGACTGTTAATAAAAACAAAAGGTAGAAAAGATTAATTCAAATTTTTTTCATAGGTATGCACCAGACTGCATGATTTCAAGTGTCAAGGGAAAAAATGCAAAAGCTTCCAACCATGGGAGAGGGGATACCCCCATTTGCACACCCTCCCCCCTCGGTCACTACCCTACCTCTTGCTTGGTCACTCTACACAATGATGTTGCCTCCTATAAACTACCAATTACCTCCTTCAAGAAAAAATAACAAGACCCCTGAAAGTAATAAGAGAAAGATACCTTTGTAACAGAGAGCCTTGTTTTACATAAACCTTCTTTAACTTTTGTCTGATCATCAGGTGGTAGAGAAGCATATCCTTTAGCAACACCATATTCACTGGCTTGGAAATGACCAAATGATCTGCATGACAAATGGAAAAATGAAATCAGTTTCCCCAATAACGTAACAAATACAACAGTTCATCAGTGTCACGGATCTTTTTCTATTTCTTTCTTAGTTACTTACTTTCTTTTTCTCTTTCTCTTTCTCCCCTTCTTACCTTCTTTCTTTCTTTAATTTCTTTTCCTTTGTTTAATTATTTGACAACTATAGGGTTAATAGGGTTAGGTTTGGGGATTGGGGTTAGGGTTTAGGATAAGGATCAGGGTTTGGGTAGGGTTTAGGATTAGCTAGGGTAAGGGTTGGGTTAGAGTTAGGGTATGGTGGGGCCTATATCACAAGTATGCCCAGGATTTAACATATGACAAGGCATGCATAGATGTTCAATCCTTGGCTTTGGCTTTGCGGCGCGGTGTAGCTAGACCCCTAACTGTTAAGCCAGCCGCACACTATACGATCGGACTGGGACCCAATTTTTGAACAAATGGCATTTTTCATTAAATATGAAAGTTTACACGAGTAAATGCTAGGAATACTAAAATCAAAATTCTGCTTAACTGCAAGCCTTGCGACTAGTAGCAGATTAGTATGACGTCACTACGATTTGGAATTGAATTTGCTTTTATTCCTGACTGTACAGGTACAGGGAGGCTCAATAGCCTGGAATTTCATTTTAGTATTCATACCACTATTGGGAACTATGATCGTTAAGATTTTAAGTTACAGGTTGGAATGTAAATGTTCATTATCAAATGCTACTATTAGTATTACAAAGTTTTCCAAAATCGGATCGCAGACGGATCGTGTAGGCCTAGATCCCCGTGCGCCGGGCTTTACAATATACCGGCCCTAGGACAATATACACTTAACGTATACAAATTATGGATTGAAAATTGCCTTCTTTAGAAAATTAAAATGTGCGCGAACTATGTCTATGCTATGGTCCCCCATCACACAACTTTACCATACAAGCTTACCTACCCAGCTCCATGCACAAGAATGCATTTCCCCTTCAGTCTACTCAAAAGATGGGCTGTTTTAACGATGTTTTCTTTGTTTGGGATTTCTAACTCCGTTTTATTGGTAATCGCACTACCTCCTACCTTGATGATGCATTGTAATTTCTGCTCCATATCAATTCAAAGTAATTTTAAATGAAAAGTTTGCTCTTTGGAAATGGCGATAGCTGACGACAATTTGTTAAATTCTATGGTATCCTTAAAAGCAAAAATGAATCTGGAGAGCATGTACCCACGAATCGACAGCCGCACGTCCACGGCCGGTGCCACTATTTAAGCCACTACCCCCGGCCCCAAGTCTAGGGCGTAACTTCACGAACGTCTCCGATGGAATTCGATTGAGACCAGAGACAGAGTTAGATTGGTCAAACAACAGGTCTGGCGAACAACATGGCATTTTTACGATATCGCTCAATTCTCCCTGTTTCAATTAGAACTTTTGGCATCAGATATTGTTCAGCAGGTAATCTGCCTGGTAACTAAAGTGAAGAAATATGCCATTATTATCAATTAATGCTGCATGGAACTTGAATAGATTTTGTGACAGTGTGACTGACATGATTTTGTGACAGTGTGACATGTATGCTGACATGTCTGAGTGTGAAGCGTGGCAATGATGAATGATCGAAGATCATTAAATTATTTCCAGAAGTGAAGAAGTAACAGTTACAGAGTAAGATCAGTGAACATATTGTCAACACCCCCGTAGCCAAGGGGGGCGAAGCCGAAGGGGGTGGTCGCCCCCTCAAAATTTAAACGCCAGAAAAAAATGCGAGCGAGAAGATAAAAAGGTACTAAAACTAAAAGAACATAGAGAGAGTGAGGGAGCAGATGAGGAACAATGATAAAGACACATTTTCTAACTCCCATAATCAATGTATGTTCAGAAGAATTGCTTTTTACATAACATACTTTGACTAGACCTATGGGGTAAGAAAATGTATAACTTCCAAGAAAATTGAGAAAATGTGAAATTTCATGTACAAAGTGAATGGAGACCTGCTCGCATATGATGTCATCAGTGTTGCCAATTTGCAGAGCCAAGAGTAATTTACTAGAAAATGTAAATGAGTGTAATTTCTTATTCTTTGACCAATTTTGCTCATTTCTTTTTTAAATGTTGTTCAAATTTATCTCCTTTTATTGAAACAGTGAAACTTCTGGGGTGGACATTCCCTTTAACTTTAAGTTAAGAGGACATGCATCAGAAAGGCAATGCATTATACCAGTGACATAGAAGTCTGCGTGCACTTATCACCTGCTGCAACGAGCTGTTGACCTAACTTAGTCATAGTCGTACACATTCTGCCACTAGAGGAAAATTGTGGTGTGCATACAACCAGTCACATTTGTTTACTAAAAAAAAATACAGTAAACACAACAGATTTTACTGAGGGTGCTAAATGCAACTGGAATATTCAAATTAATTTTCTTTCAAAATTGAGTGGCCAGAAACCCTTTTTAAAGCAAAAATAAGATGGATTTGGTTATTAGACACCTGAGCCCTATGTAAAGAATCTAATTGCATGTTAGCTATACTCTCCAAAGGCATATTATCCAGTTTTTTCCACGGACAAATGACTACCCTTAATACCTTTCAATTACATTTTCAAAGCTCACAAGCTGGATAATGAAGATCTTTACAATCATTTGAACTGTAATTGATATAAATTATGACTTATTGTTATTCAGTTTTTAATTAATTTCATCAAGGAATAAAATGGCTGACTGATAATCATTGGCGTAAATCCCGGGGGGATAGGGGGATATATCCTCCCACTTTTTAAGGAAGAAATGATATTTGAATTAATCTTTAAATATGATTTTCAATAATCTGTCGTAAAAAAAAAGTCATATTGTAGAATTTCTACTTGAAAATGCGATTGAAAACCAGAAAAGTGGTTATTTTTGGCTCGCTCGCTTTGCTCACTCGTCATATTTTTAAATTTTCATTTGAAAATGCAATTGAAAACCAAAAAACGGTTATTTTTAGCTCGCTCGCTTCGCTTGCTTGTCATATTTTTAAATTCTCATTTGAAAATGCGATTGAAAACCAGAAAAGTGGTTATTTTTGGCTCGCTGGCTTCACTAGCTCATCATATTTTAGAATTTCTTTTTGAAAATGCGATTGAAAACCAGAAAAGTGGTAATATTTTGCTCGCAAGATAAAAATAAAAATGTGTGTAAGGGGGGTCTGTGCAGGTGGGTGAGGGCGTGTGTTTATACTTAACTAAGTGTGAGTTCGACAGAAAAAAAATCGGCTAAAATGTCGATCATCCCCCCACTCCTCAAAGTGGATTTACGCCGGTGCTGATAATAAAACAGCCCCCTTCTTGTTTAAGAATTTGTATGGTTCTTGCCCATTGCCACGTATTCATGGGTCAAGATAAGTTAATCTGTATTTCTCTGTAATGACTTTTCAAGACATTTCATTGAAATATTTTACTGTCGTAGGATGGGATACTATGAAGTGATAGGTAATGGGTACAGGCATATCTGCAGAGTTTTCTTTGTTGTGCCTAGAGTTGGAAAAACAAATAAATCTTGCTTTCTGTACAATTTGAAAAAAAACAACAACAGCAGCAGTGCAAACGTTGTTCATGATATGGAGTCTAAAACTTAATAATCAACCTGTGAAACTGCTGAATTTCAAAAAAAGAGACAGGGCATCCTTCTGTGGCACATAATATTGTGGAGATTAAGTGACCTGGAGAGCATTTCATGAAGTGTTTTGTCAATGATTTTACCTAGGGATACCTAGGGAAGATTCTGAACGCAGGCATATTATGCCTCTATATTCAGTTCTAGGTTCTTCCTCTTTAAGTGGAGACACTGGCTCACTTCCAGGAACAGGGCATTCATAGTCATACTTTACAGGCTCATTCCTCCAGCATCTCTCTAAAGCAGCTTCAAAACTGTATGCTTGGGGCAGTGACAACTTCATGATGAAGACTAATCGATGTTTTCCTTATTCATATATAAAATGAGTTTTTGTATCTCTGTGTTGTGGTCCTAGGATATATAATTTTTCAACTATGACCTCTAGTCTGATCTCTGGATTGCACTTCTAGATTTGGTATTGTGTATGCATCATATTTGTTAAAGAGTTTATTTGTTTCAAGCAGATTTTCTCTGACAAATGTTTGAAGCTACTGAAATTCTTGCATCTTATTGGCTGAGAGCAAATTTATCAGTAAAAATCACTGACAAGACACTTAATAAGACGCTCCCCTGCATTATCATTTATTTTTGGATATATAGTACTCAAGTTCACACTTTTAGATATTTCTTTGTTTTCATCCATCACAGGTTCTCCAAGTAATGTGGATGTACAGAGAGAGGATAAGATATGCCTGATAGGGATCAACAGACCTGATGCCAGGAACGCTGTCAATCCTGAGACAGCCAAGCAGCTGCAGGTTGCATTCTGTCGATTCGAGGAAGATCCAAACCTCAGTGTTGCAGTCTTGTATGGCAAAGGTACAGTTGTATTAGGAATTAGAAATCCTTCATTTCCCTATATTCATTAGAGAGTGGTAACAGCATCAGTTTTGGGAGATTAGAACAGATAATGTGTCTTCAAGACAGGCTAAATCATGGCACTCTGAATTAAAAGTGGCAGTGCAGGGCTTTTGAAAGATACTACAGACTGAGGTACTCCTGCTAAATTGGGAGATTCCTTTAATGATTGCCACAATTGCGAGAACTTGAACCAGCTCAGATTTAGAAAAGAGCCTTAGAATGATACCTATTTCAACTGTCTGTCCGCCTATAGCGGTACTAAATTTGATATCAATGTTACTTGATGTCTGTATTTTCATGGACCTTTCAGTCTTAAAACTTCATCTAAGTGCTAGTTAAATCCCAAGCAATACCAGTTTCCCCACAACATCTTTAACTGGTCAAATTGGGTCAAAGGGATTTTTTGTGGAGCTAGTTTTCTGTATGAGCAAGTATTTGAGACATATGCTTTTAAAGTTAATTTTTGTGTATCTGAAGATATTTACCCAATGACTACCGAGTTGTCATATTTATCAATTTTATTTTAATATAGACACCACAAGTAGACAGTGGGTTAAGTTGTTATCATTTGATATCAAACCTTGTATGTCTTTGTGTTGTTTTTGCAGGCGGAAACTTTTGTTCAGGATGGGACTTGAAAGATCTAGCAAAGAGAGACCCTGCAACATTCTCCGATTCTCTGAGACCAGGTCCTATGGTAAAGAAATTCTGAAAATAATACATAGTAGGAGATGCCTTCCTCCAAAGAAATGCCTCCTCCACCACCGATTGAAAATTATGCTTTTCTCTATCTAACTCTCTGTACTGTATCTCTCATCTTAAATTTGTCACTGCTGTATCATGTAGCTGAGATCACCCAGATTTTTATGCCTCCGCCCACCGTAGGTGGTTGCCGGAGGCATTATGTTTTCGGGTCGTCCGTCCATCCGTCCGTCCGTCCATCGGTCCGCCCGTCCGTCCCGTTTTCATTCTCGCGATAACTTAAGAACCGTTTGACAGATCAACTTCAAACTTGGCTCGTGTATGCATATGGGAGGGACAATGATCTGATTAGATTTTGGAGTCTCAAGGTCAAAGGTCAAGGTCATAGAGGTCATTATGTACATAGAAATGTTTTGTTTTCACCATAACTCAACAACCATTTGACCAATCAACCTCACACTTGGCACAGGTATGCATATGGGAGGGACAATGATCTGATTAGATTTTGGGGTCTCAAGGTCAAAGGTCAAAGGTCATAGAGGTCATTATGTACTTAGAAATGGTTCGTTCTTGTGATAACTCAGTAACCATTTGACGGTTCAACAAACTTGATTCATGTATGCATATGGAAAGGGCAATGCTCTCATTAGATTTGGGGGTCACAAGGTCAAAGGTCAAGGTCAAAGATGAAAATAAATCAACATGAAGTGCCATTTTTTTCTGATTTGGTAATGGCGGAGGCATAAACTTCGACCACGCGTGGTCGAAGATTCATTTTTTTATGCCTCCGCCCACCATAGGTGGTTGCCGGAGGCATTATTTTTTATAACTTTAATTTGCATCTTACAACAAAAGTTACTTAAACCAGTAATAGGACTGTGATTTGGTTTTCTTTTAGGGTCGTACTTCAATGCAGTTCAGTAAACCAGTAATAGTAGCGTTGAGTGGATATGCTGTGACTGGAGGAATGGAACTAGCTCCAATGATGTGATTTGGTTTTCTTTTAGGGTCCTACTTCAATGCAGTTCAGTAAACCAGTAATAGGAGCCTTGAGTGGATACGCTGTGGCTGGAGGAATGGAACTAGCTCTGATCTGTGACCTGAGGGTAGCAGAGAAAAGCTCTATCATGGGGGTCTTCAATAGGAGATTTGGTAATTATTCATTTCCCCTTCAAAAGATATCTTCTGAAATCATAGATTGAAATGTTTTTTGAAGAAGTGATAACTATAGACGATAGCAACATTAACCTCATGCCTTACTTGTTTCCTGCATTTGAAAATCGAGGAAGAAAACGAAATGAGGTATGCATGTAATATTACAAAACGATCCTCTTTACATTTGTATTCAAATACTAGTACATGGACATTGGGCAAATATCAACCTGTTGCCTTACTTTCCAAAATGTTTTTTGTTTTCCAGTGTTATGTGCACAATTTCAGTAAGGACAGCTTAGCATACTGTAGTTCTTATGCACAAACTAATCAATCAGACTAGCAAATAGGGGGGGGGGGGGGGGGTACTCAGATTTGGTTCGGACAGGGTTGTACTGCTGAAGCCCATTATAAGAGATTCTGCATCTCAGGTGTGTCCTTTAGCAGCAATAAGGGCAAGGATATCATCCTGAACAATAAAGTTATCCGTGTTTTAAAAAGTAGGGGCATGTTTAGGGATTTTCTGGCACAAAAAAAAAAAAAAATTGGCACTTGGCAAAGATAATGATGATACCCCATGTTCAGGGATTTCTTGCAAAAAAGCGACCCATTAGAGCGGCATACACCTGTATACTATATTAGGCTTGTTATCATAAGTCATAGTCCAATTTGACCATAGACTAGAGCAGGATTCTAGCTCAGCGTCTTTTGTTCCACTAATCCCTTCTAATTCTCCCATCCCTGTGAAGACAAAACAACGGAGATCGGGAAAGCTGATGTGAATACCCGGGCGTGGAGAAGCCGATAAAAAGCGATGGACAAATTTTTTGATAAGCTACCTTAGGCAAGTACCCCCCCCCCCCCCCCCCCCCCCCCCCCGGCTTTGCCATCAATGGCAACTTCTATGGAAACTCTGAATTTGATTGGCTGTTAAGCAATGTTACCATGGTAGTTACCATTGATAGCAGATTGTAAGTTTTATGCATCGGGGACTAAGTAGTCAGCCAGGGCAAGCATGCATTAGAAACAGTAATTTCGACACTGATGCATGACTGCCCCAGCTAAATAGATCCTAGCTTGGGAAAAAATGGATTTTAATAGGTTAGATGTGTTTCTTCGATTAAATACAACAGTACTAGATGCCACTACATTTCACAAAGTCACCTTGGAGCACTGTTATATACATGTGGGAGAACTATGCTAAAATGTTGAAAGCTCTTGAAAATCATATGACATCTTTCGTTCGATCCTCAACTGGTGCTTAACTTGTCTTGGACAGGGTGCTTATCTATATGTATTCCTCTAGAACCTGGTGTGAATTGGCACCTGGCAAAGGTAATGATATATGCAAGACCCCCAAGAAGGGCAGCAATAGATACTGATGTAACTACCCTGGGAAATAAGACCCGACTACTTTGATGATAATAAAAATAAAAAAAATAATAATAATAATATATTTTGTTTACCAAGGGTAGCCTCTTCAGTATTGTGCACTTTTCTCCCAGAGGGCCCTGCAAGCATATTATAATCCTGGCTTTAGCACAGCTACCGTAGCGCTCAGTGCATTCAAGGAATAAATCCTACCAGGTACCCACTTACCACACCTGGGTCAAGTATGGCAAATGTAGATTAATATCTTGCTAAATCCGGCCTGGCACTAACGTCCTTTGTCAAGATATATCCAAATTTGCCACTCTCCACCCAGGTGTATAAGTGGGTACCCGGTAGGAAGAAATTCCTGTTAGCGCCTTGCATGGCAGCTCCTTCAGCCGGAGTAATAATATTAACTTTGTAGAGTGCAGTAGAGTATATGCATATAGTAGCTGCACTATATAAATGGACCATATTATTATTATTATTATTAAAGGACATTAGTGCTGCGGCAGGGATTCACACTCTTACCTTGAGGTTCAAAGTTTGCAGACTTATCCACTGTTACTATTTTTTAACCTTGCCCCTCCCCTCTGTTCTTAATTTGCCTTCTTACATCACAGGTGTTCCCCTGGTGGATGGATGTACAGTAAGACTGCCAAAGATCATTGGTCTGTCCCGAGCCTTGGACCTGATCCTGACGGGTAGACCAGTAGATGCTGATGAGGCTCTGAGTATGGGGCTTGTTAACAGGATTGTACCAGATGGACAAGGTACATGTCATGACATCTCATTCAGTGCAATGCATTGCAATTCACTTCATTCAGTTCAGTTGATTGAATTTAATTGGTATGAGTTCAGTTCAGTTGTGTCAATCCAGTTTCAATTCATTCAATTCAATTGTAATTTCATTTCAGTCTCATTGCGTGCATTCATTCCAATGTCATTTTCGATTCAATTTCATTTTCAACTTCATTTCTTATTCAATTTCAGTTTAATTCAGTTGATTCAATGTAGTTTAGTTCATTCAATTTCAGTTTCATTCCATTTCATTCCTTTCAAATACATTCAGTTTTTGTCTATTCCATTAATGGTATTCTTGTACAGACCAGACCAAACATTTGTATCAAATCTTGAAGTTAAAAAAGACAGAAAGATTGCCAGAAATATCAGTGAAATAGTCAAACATCTGTCAAAACAGAAAAATTGAGGTAATCCATTCTTTCTTTTTTTTTTTGTTGCTATTTTTATGAACACATGATAATGCCAAAGAAAACAAGTGGGATTTTTGTTTTTTAAACATAGCACATAGATAAAACCAAACCTTGCTAGTACATGGCCCCCACTATATGGATCTCTGTCAACTGGACACATTCTCGGAGTGAACATTATGTATCTATGCAGTTCTTTCACTTAATTCTGCCTGAAAATAACATGCAAAATTCACTCAAAAACATACTCAAAAGCAAATGTTTTTGCATACACCCTGTAGAATAACCATCATTAGCATACATGCCTATCACTTGTACAAAACATATTTACATACATACACCTTACTGAAAACCTGTATTCAAGCAGATCTCTCCTATCCAGCTAAATCACTTATCTGGATTAGTGCTGGTCCCGAAATCACCGAATGAACAAGGTCAAACTGTAGTCAAACTATATTTCTTTTATTTGGATTATTCCCCCACATGGAAGTAATCTCTGTCTACCCTGGTATTTACTTCTACAGTAACAAGAAGTTTGACTTCCCCTCTGTAGAACTATAATTTGAAGAAAAACAATTTTTGAACATTCTTGGTATCTCATATGACACAGTTTCTTTCTTGTTTTAATAGCCCTGGATGAAGCCAAGAAACTTGCCAAGCTACTGACCACATTCCCAGACCAAACAGCCTTGTTGGGAGACAGACACTCTACACTACACAATACCTACGACAGCAAGGGTTTTGAAGAGGCCATCAAATATGAGTTTGAAAGAGGTGAGTTTAATACCAGCGTTGTTGCCAATTTGATTGGATTTAAATAGTTTTCTGTGGTCATATCAACTGGCAAATACACAAACATTACTTAACATTCGTTTGCTCTTGGACAATCAGGGCCCCGTTTCATAAAACTTGTTATTGATAAGGCACCTTATCAAAAGTCGGGGCCAATTTGGAACGCAGCCTTTAGCGTCTTTTCCCTTCTGATCCTCCCATTATATTATCGGGAAAACTGATGTAAAAGAACGGTCGCAGAGAAGGCAATCAAAGACATGGGATGAGACTTTTGATAAGTAGCCTAACAAGTTGCAATAACTGTTATAAGCTACTGAAATCCTTGCATTTGATTGGCTGAAAGTAAATTTGTCATAGAAATGTGGCAGTTGCGACTGATAACAAGTTTTATGAAACAGGGCCCAGGTGTAATATAATACATGTTCAGTGAGGAAGCAAACTTATTTTAGCGCGTACCCTAAGTAAACGTGAAGTTTACAAAAAATTAGCATATGGAACAAAAAGAAAAGGAAAAAAAAAGGCACTGCAAGAAATGTCAGGGGCTTATCAGTGAATTTTCAGACACTGCTAAAACCACCCCCCCCCCCCCAAGATTTATGTCATGTAGAAGTTATGAAAGATATTGATCTTAATAAATAACTACTTTCCCCTTTAGCTAACTACATTGTAGTGCTATGTGGAAACCGTATCCCTATACAATAACTAACTGAATTTTCGTAATTTGAACATCATATTAAAACGAACCTGGTAGCGAAATTCATGTTTGAGCATCCATCATTTCAAATGAATTTGCAATTCACAGTTTGTAAAACTAATGAAATTAGAAGACTACAATATCATTGATCAGTTTTCAAAGTATCTTATATTGGTCATAAACATAAGAGGTGAATTCTGAAGGCATGAATTTTGTTTTTGTTTCTGTTTCATAATGATATAGAAAACCATTTCCTTATTTGTTATCCATTTGTAACTTATATCACTTTCATGATTTTTTTCTATTCTTTTCTCCATATTGTTTTGTAATTAACATTATGCCTATCTATTGTAAAACAAAATATTCGTGTACATATGTGAATGACATTTTTCAAATAAATACAAATACAAATACAAATGAAGACTCTATAAGGAGTTAGCATCCCCCTGTAGCCTAAACACGGTATCGTACAAAAATTGTACAGTTGGGTGGGACTTACCTGTGTGTGCACAAATATGTCCAATCTCTTGTGCTTTTGTTCACTCCAGCACTGGGTTGACATAACCTGAAACAAAACCTCTGGCATCACCTGACCTTCCTCCAGAATTATGTTTTTTATATGACATATTTTTTGCAAGTATGTGCACCCGTTCAGCCTTTCAACACTCCCTTATACAGCGTTATGTCTGAATCTTATTTATAGTCTGAACAGGCTATTAGCTCAACAGGCTAAGTTCATCCACTGCTGGATGTAGCCCTCTTCATGATTTTTCCATGTCTTTCCGTCCTTGGCCAGTTTTGTCCATGTGCTGCCCACATATATTGTAATATCATCCCGCCATTGACGCTTCTGTCTCCCTCTAGACCTTTTCTCATCTCTTGGTAGCCATTCTGTGGCCCTCTTTGACCATCTGTCATCTTTTCTTCTCATTAGGTGCCCTGCCCATCTACATTTTGCTTCTTTCACCTTTTCCATGATAATCTTTAGCTATTAGCTGTTTATCATTAATACTTGTAATTTAATTTACTTCCTCATCTGTCTTTTTCTCAACCCTACCCTAAACCCATTCTGCTATCTATTTTGTGGATCAGGTCTGAATGTGTTTGCCAAGGAATCAGTGAAGGGAGCCAAGCGATTTGCTGATGGCCAGGGAAGGAAAGGATCATATGATGATTTCAAGAGCAAATTATGAAGCAGCAACTATTTTACACCAATCTTGTAAGTATAGCTGTTTTACAGTTATGTTTTAAAAGATTGCACTGTAAACAGTTTGCATATATTATATATAGAATAGTTGATTGAATTGCTGATAAAAACAGTATTGATAAGCCCATGAACCATTTTGTCAAATTTTATCATTTGTTCTGGGGTCATTTGATAAAAAGTGTTATGCCAACAATTTCAAATGAATGAAAACAAGCCTAATGTATGAAACAAAAGTAGATGAGAGGTAAAGGTCATATGTACTTTTTCTTTTACTTTACTTGTTTTGCTTCCCTGTCAAGATAATGGATTTAAATAAAAATGTTTTTTGAGGATCACACTTTTTTTCTTCCTTTTTTCAACTTCATGGCTATTTTGGAGCCTTGGAAAGACAGAATTTGGATAACATCATCAATCTTATACAGTGTGCAGAGGCTTTTTCTTACGAACATTTAGCATCATACCAGTATATTTGTAGGATATCAGTCCAGTTCTGACAAAACACTACCAGCACAAATCATGCCAAGACTGCCGATGATATTGACCAAGCCCAACACAAGAGGGCATTGTTTATTCTTAATGGTGAATCATATTGGAGTGCTGCCGTTAAAGTGGTCTTGTATGTTATGCATGTGCCACCAGGGTGGTCTTGATCATGTTGGATATGATTATAGGTCATCCTCGGGGTGAAGGTCAAGTTAGCGGTCAATGCATTGATTAATGCCCTGCCAGTCAGAGTGTTCAGCAAGGTCATTGGATGTGGTGAAAGTGATCTTCTATTGTCAAGTCACAAAGATTATTGATTACCATAGAATTCATACCAGGGTCAGCACATGACCACTTTACTGCCTGCTCAGTGCCCAGAAAGATATAATGGTATGAATCTATTTGTGAATCTAGATGTGTGTTGGGTCAAAGCATTTACAAGAATTTGGATAGAGGGTGAAACTACTGAAGATATTACATGATTGACAGAATTTGTTATTTAAAGCTTGGATTGCTATGGTGCAAAAAGATGCGTCTGGAATGCAAAGTGGAAAATTGTTGAAAATCATATTTTCTTAACACAGATTGATAAGTACATGGGTAGCATGTAGACCTTCTGAATTAATATGCGATCTTCCTGTGGTATGATCTTGGCTAAAATTTCATTCTAATATATCACAACAGACATTTTAACTTTTGCATTTTTGCATTTTGCGTTCAATTCAATTCAATTCATTCTCGATTCAATATTCATTATAGATAGATAAAATCAAAGTTGCAGCGTTTAAATTTGTTATATTTGTATGTACAAAGTTCAAAGTTCACAAATAGATCATAGAAATGTGATCAGTACAAAAAATACAGTTTTAAACAAGAAAAAAAAACGTAGTACAAAAGAAGAACATATACATAGACGTTACTAAAAAAAATTATACATGTGTACAAATAGAAAAGTAAAAACGGGAGACCTATGACTTGTAAATTCGAAAATAAACTGGATGGAAGAAAGTTATTTACATAATTGCACATTAACATAGCTAGATTCACAGAGTGAAGATCTTGTAAAGAAAGGGTTTTCATACTTTTAAATAAGGGTGGTGTATGAGCTCTGAGATGAGACTTTGTACATAACCTTATTGCATTCTTTTGAAGAATTGTTAAGGGTTTGAGAATGGAAAAACATGCCCTACCCCATATAATAACACAGTGTAGTTTAAATAAGGCAAGATAAGCATATTTAATTGTATAACATAAACATGACATTAGTTGGCAAAATAGAGACCAATTTGCTCATGATACCAACACCTCTTGATAATTTGGTTACTAAATCCGAAATATGATTGCTCCAAGATAGTCTGTTATCTACAAGCACCCCCCCCCCTACTTGTCCAGCCTACATATCTCTCCCTCCATCCTTCCCTCTCTGGCTCTCCCTATCCCCTTTTTCCTCCTCCTCCTCCCTTTCTTCCACCCTCCTTCCCTCCTATTCCCTTTCCCTCTTTTTTCCCTCTTTATCCCCTTCTTCCCTACCCCTTCTTCCTCTATCACTTTCTCTTTCTTTTTCTGTCTCTTCTCTTTCCCTTTCTCTTCTTCATTTTTTCTCTACTTTTTTCTTTCTCTCCCTCTTTCTGTCTCCCTCTTTCTCTTTCTCTCTGTGTCACCCACCTGCTCACACACTGTCTTTGTTAGACAAAAAACTTTTTCATATTAAACTTATTCCTGTTTTAATATCTTTCTATCTATCTCTCTCTCTCTCTCTCTCTCTCTCTCTCTCTCTCTCTCTTCTACTGTATGTCTTTTGAACTGTTTGATCAATATCTTTCGAAACTCAGTTTATCACACTAGAATGAGAGATTCTTCAATCGCCCACAGAGAATAGTAAATACTGATCATTTTTCCTAATTGATTTTCAAGATAATATGAATTGCAACCATCATGCATCAATGCCAGATGTTAGAAATTAAATCAAACAAATGATTCCTCCTATATGATGGATGAGATTGAAAAGCTAATTCAATTACACTAATTTCATTATCTCTCTTTTTTCCCTCCATTTTCATAGCAACAACTGTATTTCTGCAGCAATTGAACAAACAAATTGATTTGTATTCAAACAGTTCATATGACAGCCCTAATTTGTGATTATGTCTTTCTCGGAATTCTGTGTTTAAAGTTGCATCTGTCTTAAATTGCCACCAATATAGTTGTTTGTATTTTAATGCCATTTTTATTATAATAAAATCAATGTAGAAAGCCTGTGGGGATGGGCCAGGACCCTGTTTCATAAAACTTGTTATCAATAATAAGTTGCTATTACGTTATAAGCTACTGAAATCCTTGCATCTGATTGGCTGAGAACAAATTTTGCCATAGAAATGTTGCAGTTGTTACTGATACAAGTTTTATGAAATGGGGCCCTGGAGGTAGGGTATTCAGATTGTTTTGAAGGTAATAGGGAAGAGGTCCCATTGATCCATAGTGGTTCTGATTTGGCTGTATTCAAAATTAGTGGAATTTTTTGTCCCCTTTCTTTATAGAGCCGAGTGTTCTTTTGTTGTAAATTTTATGGATCTAAGTAATTGATTTATCGGTTGGTTGATTGATCTATTGATATACATATGTTTATTTGTTTGTTTGCTTGCTTATTTGTCTTTTGTATTTATTTATTTATTTACCATGCCAATGAAAATAAGGTTTTTGTAAGGTGTCTTGGTTGACAAATTCAAATGAATGAGTGTATTGTGTTCTGAATTATAGAAAACTTGGATGATCTTGCCATTTAAAGTGATTACACAATGGTAAAATTTTTTTTGATATATGATCGAGAATAGAATTCTAAGAAGAATAACATTAAAAATTTGATGATTTTCAATCGAAATCAATGCATTTTGGCTAATTTTCTCATAAAAAGTGAAGAGTTGACCAAAAAAATTTGAGTATGAGTTATGTCGTCAAAGTGGGTACCCAGCTTCGCTCATTGCAGTTGTGCTGCGCGCTAGACTGTACAATATGTATTATACCTTGCGTGCATTTTGCTAGAATTGCGCGACATGGTACCCACTTTGACGTCATTTTGACGTCAAAGTGTGTACGCATTTGAAACTGGGTCGCAGCTGAGGGGTCAAAAATATCCTGAAATCTTACCACATTTGGGGGTTTCCTTGGCAACATGACTTTTTAAAAAACTTTAGGCAAATGATTTTCTGCTAATGAAATCATGCTCTTTTAAATGAACTAACATTGTTTCAGCAATGGGTACCCTCTTTAAGGCTCTATTGATCCTAAAAATCAAGTATCAGGAAATATGTCAAAATCAGCCACGCCCTTGTAACCCATTTAATGATAAGCCAATTAAAAAGAAAATGTGGAGTTAATCCATTGAAGTTGAATTGTAAATGAAACTCTAACCATTTCTAATCTAAACATCAGCAGCCGTATTCAATTCAGTACATGGAATGAGTATTTTACTTGGCCTTTTGCTTTACCAAGCTAAATTTAAGGCAAAATACTGTTTGATAACCATTGTGACATCATAAAATCCATCCCACATAACGCACAATAAAGGCATTGCAATTCATGATCGGTTGTATAATTGACTTGTGCGCAGCATACCATGAATGCCAGCCAGTCAGACTTCCAAAATAGTTTGCTTAAGTCTGGTACTTGAATTTCTCAGACTTAGGGTAAAATATTGCAGTTGATAAAATAGTAAAATGCCTAAAATTCTGATAAAGTATCAAATTGAATACCAGAGCAGTTGGCCTTCTTTATAATTCATTGGTGACAAATAAGCACAAAAAAAATTCTGGAAAGTGTATTGGAGAGGTTATCACATTATTCTTAGTATGTTCTATACTTTCTTCTCTCTTTTTCTCTCTCTCTCTCTCTTTCTTTCTTTAATTTTGAATAAAAATGTCATTTATATATCTTTTTGTCAGTGCATGCATGCTGGTATTTATTACCTTCAGATATTTACAGGGGGGGGGGGATTGCGATTAAGCAAGGGAAAGTTGGTTTTGAGTTCCATAATACCAATTTCCAAATTTGAATACTTCTGAAATGTCCAAATATTTTATCGATCGAGACCTTTATTTATAATGCACAAGGATGGACACATATTGTACAGTGGCTTTTGCTCTTTCTACATATTTTTGCACGAATGGAATTATTTTGAGTCAAATGACAGTGTCTGCTGAGCTAGAGATCTGTCGACTGCTTTCATTTGACAAAAAATTGTCCTGTCCTGACAAAGAACATCCTGGCTCTCAGCACACAATTCACTAAAGATTCAAACAGTAGCATCTTGTCTCAGAGTTTGATCCACCTGAATAATGTATTTGCAAGCGTCTGGAGAGCATCAGCACCACTTTATTACATCTTTGCTGGACATGTTGTGTAGCGCTCCCGTTTGAAGCTCTTATCCAGGCAGCATCATTCACATTTCTGACATTTCTCTCTTATTCATGAAGGCAAAGGATTGATGGATTTCATGTCTGGGGCTTGTCAGGGTGATGAATGTTTTAATTATGCAAGTTGATGTACGTCAGGCTATTGGATGGGACTACAGTGGGATGTTATATTATTAACGCCTATTACCAAGCCAACCCTAATCACCTTTAAAGGTGCTAGATAGTATTTTGCAGTGACATGATGTGAAATCAGAGTGTTATAATTGAAATCAAAATTATGAAACCATCTTTAATATGATCTTTTTAGATTTTTCTTTTTTTAATGTTATTCATTACTCATTAGTCTTTCTGGCTAGCTGCCTCCCTTTCTCTCACTCTCTCTCTCTGCCCTTTTCTGTCTCTTTGTATCTTTCTATCTCTTTGACCCTTTCTCTCTCCCTGCGCCCCTTTACCTTTCTTTCCCTCTCTCTTTATCTCTCTTTCCTTCTCTCTTTATCTCTCTTTCCCTCTCTCTCTCTCTCTCACTCTTTCTCTTTCTCTCCTGTTTTCTCTTCTTTCTCTCCATCTTCGTCAATGACTGTGTTTTTTATATTTAGCTGCTTATCCATCACTTATTCAGTTACTGTATGTGCAATAATTGAACCCATGGCATAGTAATCATGAGGTAACTCAAGCTGGAGTTTGTAGAATATGTGCGTTGTATCAGAATCAAATCATATCCATTAATAGGTTAAGAAAATGCCATATGCACCAAGAACTTCAAACAGACTTGACATTAGTAGGCATGTACATTACTACAAGGAAGTCATTTGAAGGTAAGGAAGTCATTTATCCAAATCAGTATATAATCTCTAATTTAATTCTGTGAACAGCTGTGTGTCAAAATCATTATACATATTGGTAAGATTTGGTGAATGCGATGTAGGTGGCGATGTATCTGATACCTGAGATGCATTCACATAGTTTTCTTCTTTCTGTTATTTCTTTCTTTCTTTCTTTCTTTTTTTTTGTTATAATAGATCAAGGGTCAATGGTACCTTGCCATCTGTACAAACTCATCTTCAACCTGATACCAGTTTCAATATAACCCAACCTCAGATCGAAAGGTGACCTTTGGATGGAGAGGGCAATGACCTTTGAGACAGAATGATGGTGAAGAAGAGGTCAGTGACCTCGATACCCATGCAGACATCAGGCAGTGAATGGTTCAAAAACTCTACAGCGAAGCTTGATGTGTAAAGGATGGCAAGAGGCAATAATAGTGGGGTTAAAAGAAAAAAAAAGGCAGGGTAGTGTTTCACAAAGAGTTAAGTTGGACTTGAGTCATGCGTAAGTGCTACTACTCATCCAGTATTTATTGTGTAATCTCATTAATAGATATCCTTATAGTGCACGTCCCCTGAGCATGATCTGACCAATGTGGTGATGCGTAATAATATACAGCACACAAACTACGGTAGGAATTTCAGTGCGACTTTAAGTCCAACTAAACTCTGTGAAATGCCCCCCAGGTCTACTCAGCAACATCCCCTATTCATACTCACTGAATTCTTTGTGAATAACATACTTGTACATATACTGTAAATGTGAAGTACACCATGCTATATTAACCCATTCGTGACAGAGGGTCCACATTATGTGGTTTGGTTTAATAACTTTTGATGCAGAGCCCTAAAAATCATACCAAATGCATGAGCAGAAAGAGCAAAAAATTCTACACTTACTGTGCCCATTATCGTTGCATCAGTACTTGTTGTTTGATGCTGAAATTTTTTAAAGGAAAATAAGCATTAAAATCCTTAAATTGGCAATGCGATGGAAATGTTAAAATTACCGTTTTTCCCTGCAAATTGGCAACTTTATGACTTCTCATCATACATTCTGTCAATTAATATTTATTTCAGATACATGATGTTTTATAAGAAAAATGTAGCAATGAAAGAAAAATGTTGGTGTTGCCAATTTGAAGAATAAAAGCTGATCAAATTAGGCTTTAAATAATTCCTGTCACGAATGGGTTAACTCATATCATTTTGCTGCAGTGAGTGTATTTTTAATGTTGATGCTCCGTGTGTGAATCAGCTCTGATGATCAGTGATGCCAAGCTATTCTTTTTGTAATTTGATTAGTGGCATTTTAGTAGATTGGTATAAGCTTCGCATGGGAAATCAAGGATGTCAAAAAATGAGCCATGTTGAGACATTGGTAGCTAAATCATTTCTGGGGTGAGCAGACAATGTTTCTGTTATGCCACGTTCACACCTTTGCGTATTTGGCTTGCGTATTGCTGCGCTATCAATTCGCAGCCGTACCCAGCAATACGCAGCAAATCTATTGCGTATCTAGCTCGTATTATGCTGCTCATAAAAAAAGCAAACGGCGTACAAACTAGTATATCGAGCACTAACGCAGCGGATCTTGCTGCTGCGAGTGGTGTGCGAGCAACAGTGCAACATTATGCGCAATCATGCGAACAACAACGAACTAAAGCGAGGTAAATCGTGCAAGAAACGCAGCTATAGGCAATGACAAGTGCTCAAAAAAAAGAGACGATTTGACCTTGCGCTTGCTTGCTATAATTTAAAAAAACTTAAAACTAGCGAGCAACTAGGGCAGGTCTATGTGCTAGTCTGCGCGTTGAGTACGGTGAGAGCACGTTTCATTTCGCTTTATTGGGTAATGCTTATGTCTGCGTTTGGTCAGTACGCAGCAATACGCAAGCCAAATACGCAAAGGTGTGAACGTAGCAATAGGGTCAGGTTTAAACTTCTTGATACTTTTCTTCCTTTTTTTTTTTTTTTTTTTCATTTTGCATGTTTAACTTCTCAACTATCTTTCAAAAATTACCTATTTGTCTGTTACATTATTAAGATAGGGTTGTACATGCATTTATAAATGATGATATATTTTATTAATGATTAAACATTACAGCAATAATGCATTGCTTTTAAGTTATCTTGGCAACATTGTGAAGGTATTGAAAATGAATCAGCAGCACTATGTTGTGGACATTGTGTTATAATAGTATTCAACATTCTTTGTATTCTCTGAAATAAAACATACAAAATATTGTAATTTTAAAAAAACATCTGAAACAACTGTACTATTTACATATTTACCTGGCTATATCATTCAAAAGATCATTCAAAAGATTCATTGTTAAGAATTTTTTTTTACAACACTCATGATTCGTTAGTTGTTGGTTTTTTATTGTTATTGTTGTTTTGTTCTTTATGCCTCCACCCAACGAAAAATGTCTGGTTTTAGCCTTGTTAACATTCTGTCTCAAGAACCATTTGAAGTGTGAACTTCATTCTCGGTGCCCATAGGGAGACACCGATTAGATTCTGGAGTATGTAGGTTAAAAGTCATAGGCAATATGCATGAAATCAAAGATTTGTAAGTTTTGTTAGCACTATTTCCATGCATGACCATGGAGACAAAGGGATTAGAATTTTCATTTGACAGGTAAGAGGTCAATTAAAATGCAATTATAGGATTGTTTGATCTGGTTATCACAATAGTTGAAAAACAGTTTGAACCTTGAAGTTAACAGAGTATAAGTGGGAGACACAGTCGCATTCATCTTGTTTACAGTGTACATAGAGCCTTTTAAATTAAGCATTCAGTGAAAGGGTTTGGAAACTTTCAAGAAGTTGATTTCACAGTCATTACTTCTGGTGTAAATTGGAATATTGCAGAAAAAATTCAAAGAAGGGTGGTAGCCCCATCCTATTCTCCCTTGTGTTACCCTGGGTGTTCGTTTATTTACAGTTTTCACTATAGTATTGCAGAGAAAATTCAAAGCAGACCGTAGCCCCACCCTATTCTCCCCTGTGTTACCCTAGGTGTCTGTTTAATTACAATTTGTACTATTGCAGAGAAAATTCAAAGGAGATGTCGCCTTGCCCTATTCTCGCCTGGTTACCCTAGGTGTTCATTTAATTACAGTTTGTACTTTTTGAGAGAAAATTCAAAGGAGATGTATCCCCACCCTATGCTCTCCTGTGTTATCCTAGGTGTCTGTTTAATTACACTTTGAAATGTGGCAGCAGGGATTAAAGAAGCTTTACCTGTTCAGTGGAGTATAGTTTATTATGCTAGCAGACTGTCTTGGTCTGCTGAATACATAGTCTGCATGACTTTCTAGATTTTGTCTGTTCATAGTGAGACGGGCCCCATTTCATAAAACTTGTTATCTATAACAAGTTGCAATAACTGTTATAAGCTACTGAAATCCTTGCATGTGATTGGCTGAGAGCAAATTTGTCATAGAAATGTGGCAGTTGTTACTGATAACAAGTTTTATGAAACGAGGCCCTTGAAAGAGGTTAATGGATCACTGATTTTGATTTATAGTGTTAACCTAATCATGACAGGAATTATTTGAAGCCTTATTTGAACAAATTGACAAAACCAGTATTTTCCTTTTATTATTGCATTTTTCCTATAAAAGGTCATGTATCAGAAATGGATATAAAAAAAAAAGTGACAGAAAGTATGTTGAGAAATTAAAAAGTTGCAAGTTTGCATGGAAGAGCAGTGACTTTGAACTTTCTGTCGTGTTGCCAATTTTAGGATTTTGTGCTTATTAGGGGGGCCTAATTCCATTCGCGTAATGATATAAGCGCATGCTGCTTTTCGTCTAGTAAATTTATTATATGTCTATGGTTGTAAGGAATGAATCAAGTCTAACAAAAAGAGCCCCCCCCCCCTTTCTTTCCCCACTTAGAAATCACTAGATTATCTTCCCTTATGTCTCAAAAATAAGTGAATACAAAATGTTAGCCCCCACTTTCTCTTTCATACCCATTATCCTGTATGCATATATTTTTTATGTTTGAAGTGATTACAGAAATATATGGGATCACCATTAGAAAGAACAGAGGAAGCGAGGGAGTGAGTTGGCTCAGTCGTTAAAGCATCTGCCTGTTGAACCAAAGATCATGGGTTCGAGTCCACCACGGGGAGATTACAGAAGCCTGCACTGTGTGTTAATATGCCCCTCCCCTGTTTCATAGATGCAGGCTATGTTACAGTGGAAAGCACTCTGTCCCTTGGATAGGACGGAGGCCCCGTGTAGAGGAGAGTCACCACCTGTGCACGTTAAGAACCCACTGCACTATTCGTATAAGAGTAGGGAGAAACCCCGGTGTAGTGGTCCACCTGCACACCCCCCAATCAGTTATATCAGGAGGAGAGACCGGCGGGTTACAGTGCTTCAGTTCACTTTTCGCCTCCCAGGCACAGGTGATGCCAAACAAAAATGATAAATAATAATGATAACTGAGCAAGATTGATGGTTTGTTATCATTATCACTAAATTTGAAAAAGGAGATAATCCTTGTGGTTCCCACGTGATCATAAAAGTGCAGGAAAGTTTCTGAGCTGACAGAAATAGACTGGAAATTAGAGGCTTTATTGGAAATATGGGATAAAGTGAGGATTTTCAGAGATCAAATGGGGATCAAAAATACAAGTGACATGTTTATTGAAGTTCAATCATTCCATATTCAGAAATGCCAACTGTTCCTTTTTTGCAGTATTTTATACTGGTCTTTATCAAAAATACTGCAGGTTTCATTAAAAATACCTTTTTAACCCCAAAATTGTATTACTATACATGTATATTGGAGAAAAGGTGAAAATACTGTTTTTTCCACCCAAAATACCCTTTTTCATTCCTCAAAATACGGCAGTGCTTTTCACTAGGTTGGCGTCCCTGTATAATACATGCAAAGAAAATATTTGTATGTACCTGTTATTTCCAAGGAGTTTTGTATGTAAAATGTTTGAGGTTAATGTTATTTCACGTGCGGTACAAGGCAGCATAGCAAAACAGGGTGATGTTCGTTATTCCGAAGGTTCGTTATTCCGAAGGTTCGTTATTCCGAAACGCACAAATCGCATATATCTAGATGTTTGTTAGTCCGGAAATGAAAAAGGGTTCATTAATCGGAACATTTGTTGCGTTATTCCAAAGGTTCGTTTGTCCAAAGAATCATTAATCTGAAAAAGAAATAAGGTTCGTTAATCCGAAAAATGAAATAGGGTTCGTTATTCCGAAAGTTCGATAGTCCGAAAATGAAATAAAGTTTGTTAGTCCGAAAATAACCAATGAACTAACGAACCTTATTTCATTTCCCGACTAACGAACCTTCGGAATACCAGACCTTATTTCGTTTTCAGATTAACGAATCTTCGGAAGGGCAAACCTTTTTTCATTTTCGGACTCACGAACCTTCGGAATAACGAAACTTATTTTGTTTTTGGTTTAATGAACCTTCGGAATAACGAACATTTTTCCATTTTCGGACTAACAAACCTTCGGAATAAAGAACTGTAACCGAAAAACGTGCATGTCATGCAAAGACGCATGCAGTATACAAACAAAACAGACAACAGTATGCATTTTGCATTTTTACACGTTTTTTTTTTGTTTGGTTTTTTTTTTGTGCAATGATGTTTCTCTATAAGTATACATAAGCCTTTAAAAAGTAAAATAATTGGCATCTTTATTGTAGCAATTGTATTATTGTAATTAGGGTTACAGAATCTATTTGGCAGTTAAACAAGTTGGTAGGTATATATCATGGAACAGAAAAAGGTAGGAATTTAATGAAATCAGAGATATTAATTTTATGACGTTACAGTTTTGAATTTAAAAGTACAGCTCATGATATTCATGATTATTTTCTAGATTCATTTTCCATTTGGAATAAACATCTTAAAAATATCTGTTTAAAAGATTACAACTCCAACTACATTTTCTCTCTCCCCCTCTCTCTCTGTCTCTCTCTCTCTCATTCTCTGTCTTTCTCTTTCCTTCCATATGTGTTTGAAGCCATATAATTCAATTCTCTGAAATACAAGAAATAATGATGATTGAAATATGTACATACGAGCGTATATCAATATTTGCCTGCTCTTTTCTATTTTCAACTTGTGCATGCACTATACATGTATCTTGTGATCACAATTAATGCCTGTTAACCCATCCCAAATGTGAGTGCAGGGTGAGCAGGTAAAACCATTTTGTTTATTTGTTTGTTTGTTTGTTTGCTTGTTGTTTTTTGCCTTTACTGCTCTTGCTTTTGATTGTATGATTCAGGGTAGAAATAATTTATTTGAGTTAATGCTTTATAGCCAGATTGGAACTTGTTATTTTCAGTCATTTATTCATTGGTTATTCTCTTTCAAAAAATGACTGTATTTATGCTTATTCTTTGTAGAGGTCAGGGGTGAAGTGTCCTCAGTCCCATGTATTTTTTTTATTTGTGCCATTCATAATTTTTATATGTATATGCTGGGTTGATCAAATCATAGTTTGAATATTTGGGTGTGAAAATGATCTAGTAATGCTAGATATTCTTAGCTTCCTTAGTATGTGATTGATTTAATTCTCTGTAAACACTATAGTTCAAGTTGCATGGAAATTATTCTTTTCAAAGTTACTGCATATTTAACCCTTATTTGAGATCTATGAGTGTGCTACTATACAATGTAAAAACCTCAGTGTGATACTGATTATGACCTGAGTAACTCTAGAGTTATAAATATTCAAATATTTTATTTTACACCAAGTATAATTTCTGAAATAAATATCATTTGTAAATGCTGATCGTTGATATCAGCAATATGTTGGATTGTACATAATGCTGTTTCTTGATAAAGGTTGTAGAGGCAAAAATAGATTGTGAATAAATTCTATTGGACTACGCAGTTCCACCTTAAGCTCTGTTCCTTATTTTGTTTTTGTTCTTGTTCTTGTTCTTGTGAACTACTGGAATATAAAAGTTTGGACTTGTATCATTTCAGTTGATGTGTAATTGTTAGGAATGTGGCTTTGTTGTGCTGAGGTATAGGATTAGCGTTTAATTGTTTTATATTTGTCTAGGAAGAAACCATGAAAATGCTCCACATATTTTATGTGGATTCTGCAGCTAGTGATGGTTTGAAGATAGGGTTAGATTTTATTAATATCTTCTTATGTTTCTTGTTTGTTTGCGCTTTTTTTTTTCTTCATTTTTTCATTAAATCATTGTATTCACATTTCCTCTTGCATGCGGATGGGATGTAAAAGATGATTTCTGTTGGGTTTCAACAAATAAAGACATTTGTTCATCTCTCTTTGTCCAATTACAGAGTTTTCAGTGTTCTGTTATTGAATTTATTCTTTTTTTAGTTTTGTACTTTTTTCGGCAGGCATGTAGCCATGGGGGGGGGGGGTTCCAAAGTTTGTGTTGAAATGTTATTGTTATGAGAAAAAAATAAAACATAAGAGGTACTTACGTCAGAAAGTCCACCATTTTGCATCTTAGCCCTCTTAGATAAGCAAAAGATTTCTAAAGGGAAGGGAGACACCCCGCCCCTTAGACCCCTCCCCCAGGACGGTGATTAAAATTCAGTTATGTGCCCCCCCCCCCCCCATATCAAACTCTCGCTACAGCCCTGCTTGGGGTGCCATAGTTGTCTGTTTTTCTAGTTTTTTCCTGCATTTCTTGTTTTGTTAGTTTTTGTTTTCGTTGTTCGTTAGGGTTGTTGTTGTTGGCTAGTTGCTCTAAATGAGAAAAATCTTGCAAAGTAATGTGATTATCAATCATAGTTCGACAAATGAATCTGGCATATATATGGCATATGATAAGAAAGTTGTGAGACATTGACCGCTGTATCTCCGTAAATATGAAGTTTTGTTTATGACTTAGATACTATGCTGCTACATGAAAACATAACTATAAAGTGTGAGGAACTGTGAACAAACCTGACACTTTCAGGGGAAATAAAATGTAGAAATAGACACGTGTTTTCACTGAAAAGGTAACCCTTCTGACTCGCAGCGTTCCAAAATGACGTTTGCTGAATACCTCGCTCAATAAAATGACGTGCGATACAATAACAGAGATCATAAAAACGTCATTGCGAAGAGTTTCACGACGATTTTAAGATCGCGTGTCTGTACTTCATCATAATATCAGTTTGAAATAAAAATAAAAAAAAAAAAAAAAACAGACGCATTGTTTCAGATTTTATAGCGTCATTATTCTCAACTGTGTAATTTCGTCTCTCAAATGATCTTCTGAGCCTTTAGGAGCACCGGGGGACTAACGGTATATTGCTTCACAGACGCATGCGAGTTCTTTTGACATCACAACTCCGTCAATGTTGTTGGACAGTGTTTGAACTGTGAGCTAATCCAAGGTGGGGACGAAGCTGCTGGGGCCCCTTCTAAGATATTTTTTTTTAAATGTGGGTGTGGTAATTAGGACATCTGCTAGCGCTGTCCCGCTTATAAACGCCGTTGGAGGGGAAATTCCCGTGCATGCAAAATGATTTGAGGGGGAAAGAAGTTGCTCGTGATCACCCCGGCCCCCGCCCGGCCTCACCTGTATGAAGTAGGCCGGATTCATTCCTATTCGTATAGATGCTCCTTTGTCTTAAACTGAAACTGATTTCTATTCATTCAGCTAACTTTAATATAATCCATAAGAATGAAAGGCTGAAGTTCATTTTTCTTGAAGTCCAAAGAAAAACAATGATTTTTCATACTTAAACTTGGAAATCATTAAACGACACTAGATTTATGAGGAAACCTATTATTTAGATGAGGTTGATCTTGCCTGGAAAACAAACTATATTACTGTGACACTTTGTCTTCAAACAGCTGAGTTGTGGATCCACAAAATTACAAGCATTGCTTTTTAGAGGATCCCCCCCCCCCCCTCCCATTCCCTCGGAATTTCGGAGCTTCTTTTAATAATTCATTTTAATGATTTATTTATGTGTACAGTGTACTTGTATATACTTGTTATGAAAAAATGAATATGCACATATATTTTCTCATATTTTCTGTAATAATACCTCTAATGCCAATGTTCTGGGTTTTTTTTTTTCTTTCTGTTGGAAATTAAATTGAAAAGTGAGTAAAGTCAGATATATTTTCATCGTTCTGTTTTGCTTCAGGATTATACCCTTTGCAGTATATCTGGATGTAGTTATAAAAAAGTAAAGAAAGAAGACGAAAAATGAAAGGATGAATAAAAAAAAATGATGGTAGGATAGACCCCGAAGTTCATTATTCCCCGATTAGAGCAATCTTACGCTAAATTAAGTTTGGAATAAAAAAAAATAAATAAATAAAAATTAAGTTTGGAATAAGGTCAAGGATATACAGGCAATGTATAGCAACCGTTCATCAAAATTTGTATGCATATTTTCTCCTGCATACTGACTTAATTGGAACCACTAAAATCCGTTTAGATTGTATTATGTTGCTTTAATCATCCATCGCAATCAGTGTTTGTCGGAAAGTTTGCATGATAACGTATTTTTGTTTATTTTATTTTTCTTTCACTTTTATAACACGACCATTTGAGCGCGCTTTTTTTTTCTCAAATATATAAAGCCGTGTTTTGCTGTGGATATTGCTAGCTATATTTGGAAAAGAAAATGTCAATAGCCTATATAATGAGTTATTTCTTAAGGATGAAAAATGGACGGCTTTAATAGGCATGCTCACTAATTGCAGTTTGCTCTCCCACTCTCTCTGTAATCTGATGTAACTGTCTGCCTACAAGGTATACCTGCATGCAGGACCAGAATCTCGAATCTCATGTATACTTGTCTTTCCGATGATGTTACAGATCAGCCCTCCATCTCTGATTTGATTGATACAAGTCCCTAAAACGAAACTTATCCACACCCCAGTTACTTAGCTACAGCCCCCCCCCCCTCTCTCTCCCTCTCTCTCTCTCTCTCTCTCTCTCTCTGCCTCTCCCTCTCTCACCCGGACCCGGACATGTATCATATCCCTCATAAACCTCCCCTCTCTCATTCTCTCTCTCTCTCTCTGCCTCTCCCTCTCTCACCCGGACCCGGACCTGTATCATATCCCTCATAAACCTCCCCTCTCTCATTCTCTCTCTCTCTCTTTCTCTCTGCATCCCTCACCCGGACCCGTCTCATCCTAATTCATCTGTCTCCCCATATCAAAATCTTTCATCTCTCATCTCTCTCTCTCTCTCTCTCTCTTGCTTTCATTCTTTCTCTCATTCACTCTCTTTCTCGCTCTTTTCTCGCCACCCCCTCTCACTCTTTCTCCTGCCCACTCTTCATAGAATAACACGAAAACACGAAAAAGAAGAAGATAAAAGAAGAAAACAAAGAATAACATAAGGAATGATGGACAGAGAAGAAGATAGAAGGAAAAACAAAGAATAACATAAGGAAAGATAGAAAAGAAGATAGACGAAAACAAAGAATAACAAAAGATAGATTGAAAGATAAGAAGATTAGAAGGAATAACAAAGAAAAGACAGAAAAAAGAAGATAGAAGAAGAAAACAAAGAATCACATAAGAAAAGATGGAAAGAGAAGAAGATAGAAGGAAAAACAAAGAAAAAATAAGGAAACATAGAAAAGAAGGTAGGAAAAAACAAAGAATAACATAAGAAAAGATGGGAAGAGAAAGAATAACAAGGAAAGATAGAAAAAAGGTTAAAATAAATGACATAAGGAAACACAGAAAAGAAGGTAGGAAAAAACAAGGAATAACATATGAAAAGATGGAAAGAGAAGAAGAAAAAAACAAAGAATAGCATATGAAAGATATAGAGACAAAATGATGTGGCTAAAGTTGACCTTCCTGGGTCAAACTGCGCAGTACGATGCGCAGTGGATGGGCTTGAAATGAGCAAGAATCAGCGTTGATGAAAAATCGCTTGAACGCTCTCTCGCAGTAGCCGTGTTTTGTAACAGCGTTTTGATTTGTGATTCATGTTTGTGATTCTAGCTTCAAAAAATCGCTTGAACGCACCCTAAGTTCCATGCCTCATATCCATGCCTAATTCCTGTGCATCCCCCTAAACCCTTTATCTGTTTATCTGTCTCTCCTCCACATCCTCCTCGCATCCTATCGGCTATCACTGACCTTAAACCAACAGCCATAAGAATAGTCGTCGTTTCCGTTCCTGATATATTTATATCACTTCATTATCATGGCGGACGTGAAGTCAAGAAGTCGGACCAAGTCAGGCGATGACTTTCTCTTTAATTTTGTTTTCTAACACACGTAGCAACCATGGCATTCCTCCGTCACAGTGAACTATTAGAGGGACAGTGATCCCAACCGTAATCCTAAGAATGACGTGAAGAATATTTAGTGCTATAAAATCTGGTTTTCTATAGAAGAATCTTCTTTACTCATGAGACCTCATTCGCTGACGTATGGGACTGCGTTAACGATTTGCGTCGTCTTTGCCGCTCCACGAGAGAAAGAGACGTCGTACAAAAGTGTCAAACTTTACGCGTCACTATTTTCTGACGTATCCACTTGTTGCCTTCGTAGGTCTACGCCCGTTGATGAACACAAGCCGTAAATGCGTACGTTATTAATATGTCATTCGGTAAACATTAAATATCAAATCCCACTCTTTCTCTTCGAAGGCGGAGACTATTAGGGTGTTCGCCACTTTCTTTGTAATATAGAACAGTGCATTAATGAACATAATAGATACATCATTTTTTCTGGAGGACAATAAAATGTGAATAATCAAGTCTATGTAGAGTTAGTTAATGCACCACTAAGCGTATGTATTTCAACCCAGTGTTTGGTTTTTTTTTTATTTGGTATCGAATTATTTTGTATAATTTCGCTTTCACTTGGCATTTCATAGACGTCGCCAGTCGTTGACAGATGGCCATTAAGCAATGCCCGTCTCAAACGAGGCGTCATTTTGATTGCGTCATGACTTGCGCTAATCAAGCTTGTGATGGTAATTGATCGGAAGACCTACGAAAATTATTAAGGATATTGTTTTCATTGTACATTTTGCAATCAATTTTTAATATCGATATCCTTATTTTCATGACGCGCAAAAGACATTTCCAGTCACATACCAACGGGCCTGACTGACGTCCTTGACGCCCAGCCGTGTGGGCCGCGTGAAACCAGGGTGCGTCAATGAAGTATTCATGTCAACATAACCAAAAAAATGGGGAGGAAGAAGGAGGAGGAGGAGGAGGAGAAAAAATATGGAGAAGAAGATAAGGAAGGAGGAGGGCGACAGTGAACTCCGATCAGAGATATCATAGAGAACAGTGATTTATGTGAACTTGTGTCTCATTTAGCAATCTTTGCTGTATATATTTTGTATATAGTCCGAGATTCCACGGTGTAATGATGTCATGAATGTCATACACGTGTCGTTACCCCCAATGTCCTTAAAATTCCTCTGTTGTCCGAACATTAATTTCATTTTTTGGTCGAAGCTACTCCCTTTACATTCCGCCGTTTATGCATGCACCAGAATCAACAGTTATATTCATTTTCGATTTTTTTTTTCAATGCATTGACCACCTTCCTTGGGGCGCGCCTTTTGTGTTATTTTAATTTCCTAATCCTGTTCTGGTTGCCAAAATTTTCGATTTCAGTTATCCTTGTTTCTGTTTCCTTTCTCCGTCACTGACTTTGAATTTCTTATTTCCATTTTTCTTTTCTTTTCTTTTTAATTCCCTTTTTTAAATTAAACATATAGACAGGGGCGGCACTAGAGGGGGTAGGGGCGGGGCCCCCTTTGATTTTTCAAATGATAAAAACAAAGGGGAAGAAGAAAAAGAACAAGGAGAGAAGAAAGAAGAGTATGGTGAAGAGAGGGCAGGGTCATGCAACTATAATGGCCCTATGAGAGCTCATTCAAAACGTAAATTAATTCACCTGTGGGTCATCTTGCCCCCTTTTCAAATGGCGCCGCCCCTGTTTATATAGACTTTCTTTTCTGTCCTTTTTTTTCTCGCAAGGGATTTATCTGAACGCAGACCTTTCTTTATGCAGATATGACAAAATGTGTGCAACTGTTAGTAATAAATAATATCATTTTTTACTCGGGCTTTTTTTTTCAGGAAATCAAGGTTTTGAATTGCACTACGATCAACAGTGGTTCGGTGTATTTAACAAAATCTTGTCGACTGCAAGCGTTATAGCGAGGCACATCAGTCGATATTTTAACAACGCTGCTGTATTCCCAGGGGATGTTGGTAGATCAAAATTCAGTCTGTCGGCTTCTGTTCTTTGTTACACGTAAAGGCCTGCATGCAGACGTGTGCTTACACGTATAACTTTGGTATCATAACGCATAATGTCATTAGATTACGCTGATTAGATCACACCCTCAAATATATCTATCTGCATATTTGACTTGCATTGCGTCAGATGAAAAGGGGAATTATATAATGGTTCTATTTTGTGCGTTAGCGTGTAGGCCTTTAGATGTTGATGGTGGTGGTGTTTGGGGGATTTGTTTTGTTTTGTTCTGTTCTTCTTCTTGTTTTTGTTTGTGTATTTTTAGTTGCTGTTCTTAACCCGTTGACTACTGAATTCTCAAACTCCTACAGACTTAACACCGGGACCATCCGGTTCCTGTAGGCAACCGGCTAAAGAAGGGTGCTTTATTCGGTTACAGTTCGTTTTTCCGAAGGTTCGTCATCCCGAAGGTTCGTTTATTCCGAAGGTTCGTTATTCTGAAGGTTCGTTAGTCCGGATCCCGAAGGTTCGTTAGTCCGCTAATGAAATAAAGTTCGTTAGTTATTTTCGAACTAACGAACCTTATTTCATTTTCGGACTATCGAACCTTCGGAATAACGAACCCTATTTCATTTTCGGATCAACGAACCTTCGGAATAACGAACCCTATTTCATTTTCGGACTAACGAACCTTCGGAATAACGCCACAAAATGTTCGGATTAAAGAACCCTTTTTCATTTTCGGACAAACGAACATCTAGGTATACGCACTTTGCGTGTTTCGGAACAACGAACCTTCGGAATAACAAACCTTCGGAATAACGAACATCACCCCTTTATTCAACCCCTGAATCTCATGATCTCGTGTAAGGTAAAATGATTTCTTAAAGGTAGTATAGCCCACATTATTTTGCAAGTGGCACCCAATATGCACAAAAGTTTTACTTTAGATTGCTTTAAGCCACAGAAAAACACTCGTAAAGTTGTAGATCCCAGTACATTCCCGTTTAGGATTGAGAAGAAAATAGTCAACACAAATTTGCTCTTATTTTCTTTGTTCTGCAAAGGCATCTTCCTGATGCTCTAAGAGTAAAACCATTCATTTTTCACTCATTCTTTGGAATATTGTTGTAAATTTGATAACATGATAGTTTTACATAAATATCTGTCATTTAAAATTGAAATTGACTTATTTCTCTTCAAATTCTGAAACAATGTTGTGCAAATGTGGGCTACTCCCATAAAGGCCCAAGTACTTTCAAGAACATTGGAATGATTGGTGTGTACATGCATGATATTGGAGGAGTGTCGAAAATCTTCCTTTGCTTTCACTGAATCACCGCATGTCTGTATTCACCGTCTCAAAAGTTAGGCCGAAATAATGCTTTGTAGAACATACGTACAGATCCAGTTTTCATGTTCTCTGAATATTTCCTTTGAACGAGCGAAAAATTATACTTTAGGCTATGACCAACTGAATATCATAATGTTTTTCAAATATGGAGCGTTATAAAATTTTTAAAATGAAAATATATGGCCTACGGGTACCTTTTACTCCGCTAAAAGTCAGCCATGAAATTATGTGAAGCGCAACACATTTTTATGGTCCAATATTAACCAGTCACTGATTCTGTGTCTTCGAAAGAGATATACGTGCAATTCTTGCTTAACTACAGAAAATTGAGGCCAAGACGAATTCATCAGACTACATGTACACATGTCAATTTGATTTATCTGTTCATTCTCTTTCAAATCTATTCATCTTTTTATATTTCTTAGCAATGAAATTTTCCGTTTTAAGTACATTGATGTCATGAGGAGATATAAATGTAACAACGTGATGTGCTTATCAAAATAATCACATTTGATATCATGTTACGTCAATGATAGCGCTGAATTATTATGGTTTATTTCAATTTTCATTTTTAGTTTTGTTCATTTATTTCTCATTTTTCAGTGTAACAAAATACATATGAAATACAAATATTCATTCATTTACATAATAAATATCTCAACTTAACAAATGGAATTTGATAATAGACAAAACAAAAATTGTAAGAGAAATGAGAGGAAATCGGCCAAAAGCATACTGCTTGTAAAAAATGGCTTATTTCCTGAATCATAAAACAAAAGGTAAAAAATTTTGGGCTAGAATCATCGCCTAACGACATAGACATGTCAACTCTGATCTCTGCTTCTCATCAGAAGCATTTATCCATTGATTCCTGGCTAATGCTATGATTTTTAATTATTTACTCTATCTGGTTGCAGCTTCTTATGAGTACTGATTTTTATGAAAGCTATCTGGGACCCATCATGCTTGTATGTAAATTGGTTGTCTTTGTCGCTGAGGGCGTATATCCGCTATTCACAGAGTTTGGCCAAATCGTAGCGCTTGTAAGATGCTCTCTTGGGCAAGCATGACTTGTAACCAAAGAATCTGCATCATCTGCCTACAAGGTCCCGTTTATATGAATCTATCTTCTCTGTATCCTGAAGAAATTATACACTGGCTATACCTATTCATGCTAGAATCGAGTGCAAAATCATTGTTTAAGCCACTTAGCGGCGAATGCTTGCGACCGGGGCTTGCGAACGTTGCGATTTTTCGATTCGTCAACTTTTTGACGAATGTTGACGAAGTTCAGGGATCGCTTCTGTTTTAGCGACATTTGGCGATAAATCATAATTAGCAACATTCGCGCGAATTTTTCAGAAAAATGTTTGCAAAAGACAGTTGGCGACTATCAGCGACTGTAAAAACGTTTGAAAGGCTTACGAAAGTTTTGCAAACGTTTGCAACTGTTTGGAGGTAAATAAACTCGCAAAAATTCGGGTAGGAATTTTGAACCTTTTCAAGATTTCTCTGCGACAAGAAAAACTATTTGCGAGAATTAAAACTGCTTTACGAACTGTTTTTGCAACCTTTTACGCCCTTTTACGAACCCTTACGAAACAAGTCCCTACGTTCGCAAGCGTTCGCCGCTCAGTGTGATACCCCTACAATGCCTCAAAGGATTGGCTTGTACCGAGCGGAACTCTCAGATCTCATACCTGCCAACTGTCCCTGCTTAAAGGGACAGTCCTTATTTGGGGGGAAAGGAAAGAGCACTTTTCACCCGTTACGACACTGTGTCGCTATTTTTGTAAAGGTCTGTCTATATGATAATGTATAGGAAAATCTAGGAATATCCCTATTTTTTACACTTTCTTAATCATTAATTTTGTCCCTTATTCTTGACTTGCAAGGTTGGCAGGTCTGAGACCTTCCCAAAAATCTCTCCTGCAACCACACAAATAAACATAATATTCCAGGTTTCATCAGCAGAGCTTTGGAAAAGACTATCGCAAAGTATCAATGATTGTGAAACTAACTCAGGGGCGGCGCTACAGGGGGGG
>CM057153.1:18305388-18327888 GCA_029962745.1 Echinometra lucunter | reverse complement strand
ACTTCTTATTACTTGCTTGAACAGCCAACCCAACTCTGTCATTTTTTCATTGTTCATTTTATGCGGTTGATTTTCTTTTTTCAAAACTAACCTGTTTACTCTGCAGAAGAATTGCATCACCAAATGCAAATTTGATTTTGGCATGACAATTTCTTTGAAACAATTCCTGACTAACCCTTGAAAAAACTCGAGACTCAAACGTTATGATTAAATTTCGATTTTTACTTGCGTCATAATAGATTTGAACATTTTGTTCATGAAAGAGAAGGTCTCCACTCTCCACTCTAATGTCACCTCGCTTCTCGCGTGAACAAATTTGGCAACTCATACAATCACACTTCACAGTAAAAAAAAAAATCTATTGAAGAAACTCTCTTCTGTTTCATATCAAACTAACAAAGAAGAAATTGCACAAGGAAAAGGGCTTTAAAACTATACACTTTAAAAAAATATTAAAATACAGCATCTTTTGGCCGTGAAATTACAAGTCTTCATCATGTCTGAAAAATACGGTTTCCGAGTAATAATAATAATAATAATAGAGAATACTTATTAAGCGCATAATAACTGGAATAGTTCTCTATGCGCTTTACAATTATTGATGCAAAAGTGCATAAAACAAAATATGAATATCATAGTAAATATGCAATAGGCCTATAAATTTACGATATCAACACTAGCTATTTTACTGGAAGCCAACATTTACAACATGCAAAAGACGTTTTTTTTTCTTTACAACCTACAACTATCCCTACTTAAATAACATGTAGGAAGCTAAAAGAATTATATTCACAACAGTAAAATTGCAGGTTTTCACCATTTTTCTTATAACGGTACAATTTTTTCCTGATAATTACGAAAAACGTACTGTCTACTTTATGGGAAATCAACTAATAGGCACTAACATTTATTATTGGTAAAATGGGTTTATCATAAAATCGACAACCATTCTTGTTGAAATACCAGAAAATTTACACAAAAATAATTTGTTGATTATCCGTTAAATGGGATCTCTTGTGGCAAAACTATAAGTTCTTATTTAATCCAAAATTCCCTGTAAAATGACGAAATACTAGCTTATTTTACGGGAAATCAACATATACTTACAGGCACCAACATTCATATCTGCAAAAAAAAAAAAAAAATGTTTTCTCGTACAACCTATACGACTATTGATGGACGCAAGGGGGGGGGGGTGCTCCATCTTTCCGTTTCATCGTTCCTTGTCTGTTCCTGTGTTCCTGTTCTCATGTTCTCTCACCCTTTTCTTCTATTCTCGCTCAAGTTTCCCCCTTTTTTTTGGGGGGGGGGGGTGACCGCCTCACTACCCCCTAGCTACGCCCCTGGGCCTTCGTTGGCTAAACGTTGTAGCACTGTCTCCTTCTTTCACTGACGAATGGTGGATATTGGGCAATTTGGGTTGTAGAGGCGCAATGAGCCATATTATTATTATTGGGGGGGGGGGGGCGGCTGCACTTAAAAAAATAGGAAGGAACTGTGATGCCAAATGTATTAACATTAATCATTATGTTGTACATAATTCAAATATGTAATTATGACGCCGTTTTTTTAGATATTAGAAAATTTAATTTTCAACCATTCTTAACAAGTACTACAATATAGTCCATATTGAAGTAGATAACACGGTCCAAGAACTAGGCAAAGGATGTAGGATGCAGGAGTATGGTCATGGTTTTCATTGAAAATCTTGAGTTGAAATTAAACTTCAAAATGGCGGCTAAATATGGTGGCTTTTCCTCTGCTGCCTAAAAGTGCACGTGTGCTCAACAAAACCTAAAAATGGTCTCACCCGAAAGTAGTGGAAAACTACACTGAGAGGAATAGCTTCAAAATTACCCTTGCTTATATAATGCCCCAGGCAGCTGGTCAAAAGCAAAGGCTCACTGCCCTAAACTAAAAAGGAACTATACCCTGCACATATTACAATGCAAACTTTATGTAAATTAACGTAGTCATTGATGGTATAAATGAAAAGAATATCTCAATCTCATTGTTTGCGAGATTGGCTAGATTCTGAACGATTAGTCTCTTTATTTCAAATTTAATTTGAAATGATTAGAAACGTTGTCAGTTACGTCATTCTAAATAGTCTACATCGGACTATTTTTGACGTTAATGCCCCTTTAATGAAATTCCACATGATTCGCTTTGGGAATGAAAATAGCTTTTCAGCGTAGGCTATGCTTCGTCGAACCCGTGGGTGCCTTACAGCCAGTTAACACACCATTAACACGTAATATCCAATTAATCTCATGAGAGCCTGGAAAATCAATACTCCACATGTGCCTGTTTCAAAGAGAAAATAACATGTCCAAAATGGAGACCAGTCATTGTTCTGGTATAATACTTGTCCTCAGTTCACTATTTGTCGTCATATTATGAAATATTGAGATAGAAATTATTTCCTGTTCATATTGTTGACCTAGAATGCACTGTATGTGAGTCGAATTCCTTTTTCCTTTTTTTTTTCTTTTCTCAGTGTGGATGAAAATTTCATTTTTAATTGTGAACATGGACAGATGGTTTGGATTTGGAAAATGAGATAACACTTAATTTCCCTAGATCGATTGCCTGCGGAGCTTTGAGTCTGAATGAATGTTCCCATGGGATGTCCAGCTCGGAGGGGGGAGGGATGCAACCACGGCCGTACGCCAGTGGCGTACCGTGGGTCATCGCATGGGGGGGGGGGGCAAGGCGCGTAAATTTTTTAAAGAAATACAAAAGGGAGGGAGCAAAGCGACCGAGCTGGTCATGAAGGCGCTTTTGCAAATTTTAAAGTGAAATTGAAGGATCTGGCACACACTTTTGGTGGATTTTTTTGACAATTTTCAGTTAAAAAAAATGTTGAGTATTCAAAATTTCGGGGGGGGGGGGGGTGGGGACAACCTCCACCCTGCCCCCCTGCTGCATATACAGCCATGGCACCGAGTGCAAAAGTTTGTGCGGGTGTGTGTGGTTATTTCTATCATGTTAACAATAACGACAGTAATCTCGAATTAAGGTGTCTTAAGGGACGTGAAGCATTTAAAAATTTTTGGAAAATGATACATCTTGCTAGATACCACCCTGTATTTAAATTTTGTGAGCGAGCGAAGCGAGCGAGCCGAAAACATAACTTGATTTGCAATAAAAACATGTTATTTTGTTTTCAATATACACTATCAGACCACTATAGGCTCAAATGATATTTCAATTAAATATCTAATCACTTCGCTGCCAATGACTCTATTTTAGCACGTCCCTGGTCTATTGTTTTCATTCCGAAACTACCATGTCTCTTACCATTATATGAGCGTGCGAAGCGAGCGAGGAAGCACACACTCACCCTTTCAGTAAATTACATTGTGAGCATATGAAACATCTGAATTTTTCATTTGGTTACCTCACTCGCCCAATTCGTTTGCTTTGAACAAAATCAAACAATTATTTATCGAGCGAGCGCAGCGAGCGAAGAAAATTATACCCTTTTTTCCATTGTAGAAGTGTTATTTTCGTCATCGAAATATTAATATCTAAATAATCTATTCGATCCTCTATGAGCTGAATATGAATCGGTTTAGGTACCTCGCTCACCGTCCGAAACCGTGCTGTTTTCACAAGCGACCACAGTCAGCGACGCCCAGCCCCCTTACAAAATACGTTAATGTATGGATTCGTCAGCAAAATACAGTGGATTTTTTTTGTTGTTGTTATTGTAATTTTGTGAACCTCTTCGCTGCCCAAATATTACGATACTCTGCTAACTCGCTTCTGAAATATGATTGCCGTGCCCAAAATCATTTTGTTTCTAGCTTTTCCTAGCGGTAGTAGCGAGCTAGCAAACAAAAAAATGGGAATTTTTGTTTGCTTTTTTCTCTAGGCCATCTTCTGGAAGGCCCCTTTTAAGTAAACTTCTTGGAGTGAAATCCAGATGTGGTTATTACTAACATTCTTTGAGTGGAACAATAGCAGCCTATAACATTAGACTGAGACACAAGATGCAAACTGATTCCTTTCATAAGAATAGTAATTAGCATCGGCATTGGTTAAGTTACTTAAATGCTAGCGAGCGAGGCTAGGGAGCGCTTCCCGATGTACCATTTTCCTTCTCCTTGTTTTCCCCCTTTTTTCTCTTTCCTTCTTTCTGTTCTCTCTCTCTCTCTTTTGCCAGCCGATGGGGGGGGGGTACGTACCCCCCGTGCCCCCCCCCCGTAGTTACGCCACTGCTGTACGCAACGGGGGGGGGGGGGGGGGGTAGGAGTTGCTCTCCAGATTTTGAAAACTCACATTTATTAATTGAAAATTTTCATAACATCCACCAAACACTGCACCACATCCTTCAATTTCACTTTTAAAAATGCAAAAGTGCCCTCGTTACCGGCTCGGTCGCTTCGCTCTCTCGCTTCCGAGTTTCTTCAAAAATTTTTACGTGTCTTGCCCCCCCCCCCCCCGGAAAAAATTTCTGCGTACGGCCCTGGGTGCAACAGACTCTTGGGGCGGGTAATGGAAGAAATAACTGTTATCTTTGATCCCAATGCTGGAGGGAACGGGGGGGGGGGGGGAAGGGGGCTTAAACGCAGTGTCCAACCTATGTCTGATATTCGCCATGATAATTATGTCCTATATGCTGATCAGAATATAATCGTGGCTGCAAAATGTCAGATGTAAAATAGCTGACAATCAGCAAATTGCAATAGACTCCCGGTGTTGTCACTCTATATTCAAAGGTGTAACCATGATCGTTCGGCAAACCAGAATTTGACCTATATTTCGCGGTGTTTCAAGTACATTTTCAGCCATTTTTTTTTACCCCTATTTGACCCAAAACGGGTACACTGAATTGGCCATTTTAAAAACACCCCTATTTTTCGCATTCCAGGTACACTTTTTGCAAACAAGGACCCCCCCCCCCCCCCCAAAAAAACCCAACCCTTTTTTCAATTTCGAGTACAAGCTCATGAAAACAACCCTTTTTGTTCGAAATCGCGAACATTTCATGTTCGCAAACACTTAAGATGCTCAAAAAAATACCCCCTTTCACGCGAAATGTCGAACGATCATGCGTACACGAAGTCAATACAGAGTGACAACACCGGGAATAGACACGTTTTCTAGTTTCATGCATAGTTGTTGATTATAGGTAGGGTCAACTTTGAACGAGAGAGCATATAGTCCATTAAAAAATATTGGATACAGCATTCCCTTCTAAAAAAAAATAAGAAAATAAAGAAAGGTGCCATCTACCTAGCTAGCCTGGGACTTCGATAACCACTTCGTGTGCATTGCCGAATCAGACACCACACCCTGCAGGTGCACTGATTTATTTTACTGCAGATTATTTGCTCCAGATTTCCATTGTACGTGATGATTATTATTATGGGTTATGCGGTGACAATAATGACATGCCAATAATTCTATAGCTGTCTCGCTCGCTCACTCTGATTGCATTTCCAGACTTGCCTAGTAAAGTCCCCGAAGGTCAAGTCGTCAAAGAGCGCGAGCGAGCTCGCGTTTGAGGTATACTAGGTGCCGATCGCGACGTCGACCGATCCAATATGCATAGCGCTCAGCATGCACTGCATAAATGAAACCGTGCACATTTGGTAGACATTTTTCCTCTAAACAGACAGTCGACATGGAGATTTTGCTTTTACGCCCTGTTGTTGATCTATCTCACGTAGGAACTGACAATTCATAAACTGTTTATACAGTGGACGAATCACACACCATTAAAGAGCTGTCGTATGCTTCTAACAGACTTGACATTGAATGTGCAATCTCAGCCTGGCCTTGCCTGTACTGTGTGCAGTGTTCGCTTCGCCCTTGGAGCTCGCTCAGCTCAGCTAGCAACGCCTAGAGACTACATCCATTAAATGCCCGCATCGCACAACACTTGTGAATGTGAGGTTGAGATGGTGTGTATGTATAGCGCATCTTAATGACTCCTTTCTCGACTCGTTCATTTTCGGATGGAACAATTCATTGGTGATTAAACACCAGCTGCAGCTCTAATGGTATGTATTTAACATTATCAGACTTCATCATCATTATTACACATAGGTGTATTGCCTAGGCAGGTGTTATGGGTCAACAAGGTCTGCATACATTATTAAAGTAATGTGTGTAACGTGCATTTGATGTTTTCTTCTAATTTTCTGAATATCAAATTAGAGGCTAATTTTACTGAAGAGGAAACATTTATACAGACTATGTGATGGAAGTGGTCAAATGGTCTATATTAAGATAAAACAGATGCTAATCTAGCCCCACATTTTGTAAAAAAAGAAGATGTGCAAAATGTCGGATATTCTTCTTGCCTCTGGGGGCCTCAAGGGCTCTTGCATATTGTCACATGGGACATTTGTATGTTACACTGCGTAAATGTCTATGGCGGTCGACCACTATAGTTGAAAATTATATTAACCACCATAATAACCAGCAAAATTCTAGGGAAATATTTGCTTTGTCATTGTAGAATGATGAAAATCTTTATTTCCATACCATTATTTCAACTGGATATCGGTCATCTCTAGTGAAATTTTCAGATTTTGTTATGATTGACAATTTTGCTCATCTGTAGTTCATGAGCTCTGGAACACTACTTACATATTATCAGAAATTTCCCCTTTATAGACCTGTCCTGGTGCAAGGTTAGTTATAAGTTCTAACCTCGTATTTGTGTTAAGTGCATGGTATACTTAGAAATTGCATGCACACTCTTGTACATGCATGTAGCAATCCTTGCTAGGTTAGACAAACTTGGCAAAGGGGAGGAAGGTGGAAGTAAATTTGCATCAAACTTTAGTTCATATACAACAGCAGTGTAGATATATGCCTTTTTTTTACTAGTGTGAATGTAATTTTTTGATATGCATCCATGTGAAAAATGTAGATTGATGACTGCAATGTATAGCAAAGCAGCCTGTTGTCTGAACAAGGATATATAAATTCTGTTGTTACTAGATTTTATAAATTTATTTGAAGATATACTTTTGATCAGTTAACAACAGACAGAAATTTGTAAAATAAGCTTGATAATCTTTCTTTCATTGAGATCTTTACAGAATAATCAGAAAGTTTTCATGGAGGCCAGAACAGTGCATAGGTAGAAGTTTTAGGAATTACTGAAAAATGAAAACAAACAAACAAAAAAACAAACAAACAACCAACCAACCAACTAAACATTGTTATTAATGCATTGCTAATACTTTGGTGACTTCTTACAACACCTTCTATCTCTCTCTCTCTCCCTCTTCCCCTAATTGTATTCTTCCATTCCCCCTTTTCCCCATTTCCCTATACTTAATTTCCTCTTTCTTCTCATTTCTTTTTCACCTTCACATCCCTTTCTCCTCTGACTACCTACCTTTTTTTCTTCATTTCTCCATCCACCACTCATTTCTGCCTCCCTTTCCTCTCTCTCTCTCTTTCCTTTCCTCTCCTCTCCTTTCATTTCTCGTCTCTCCCCACCTCCCCATCATTCCCCCACCTCTCATTCTTTTTCTTCACCCCCTTCTTCTTCCTTTTATCTCCCCATTTTTTCTGGGTTTTTTTCCCCGCTGTCTTCTCTTGGCCTCATACTCCTTTATTTTCTCAGTACTTACCATTTGTTTCTTGCAATTCTTACTCCTCTATTGTGCAGCTATGTGTGATACAAACCTTATTTATCATCATAACATACGCTGTCATCATGTTGAAGATTATAGTCGAGAGTACAAAATTCTTTTTAAAAGTGATAGTGAAAATTCATTATGTGTAGCATTCATTTGGAACCCCTATTCTTTCATTCTTTCTGTCTATTCATGATAAGAATCCATGCAGTTTGACATACCTTTATCATAGAATGGTCCACTAGTGCAATATGTTATAGAACTTTACACCTTTTTTGTTATTCATTTGAAATCATCATGTCATGAATTGCATACTACTTGTTGTTTTACTTATTGGGAATCCATATTTGTATGTTATTTAAAAAATACCATGTAAATATTTTCGCAATTTGGCAGAATCGACTGCTGTGATAATATCTTGAATAATACCGCTGGACTGAAATAGATTTAAAAAAAACACACACACTACACAAAACAAAACAAAACAAAACAAAATTTAAGCAAGCAAGCAAACAAACAAGAAAATATACATATAAAAAAGACAGTCTTGAAGGAATTTTTAGTTTAAATTGAATTTTGCTTTTAATCCTACATGTTATTGTCCAAATTAGAACACTATAAAATCTTTGCGTGATATGCTTGTGTTATCATGGAACTAGTTTCAAAATGTCTACATTCTATGTCAAAATATATCCAAATTAACTTTGGAAGAAAAAAAAAACCCACCAAAACTTCAAAGTTTTAACCTGTGCATATGTAATAATGTCCATGACCTTTTTTCTGTAAACAGCTAACAAGGTTCAAGGGTTGGGGTTTTTGTATGCCACATAATTTTGATGCTAATACTGCTAATACTTTCTGCCACGCAATATTTATTTGACCAAAGAGTTGATCTGTGACTTTTTATTGTGCATGTCTGTTATCCATGAACTTAATTTCTATGGGGTGAATTTTGATTATTCCATGCAATCTATTGTAGCCAGGCTGCTGTGTCTGTTTATTGTTGATTAAATTTGTGTTTCTGTAGAGCTTGCTGTCAGTAAGTGCACGCAGAATCCTACTGTGACTGGCCATGATTTGAAAACTGTGTTCAGCTTTCTGATACAGAGATGTCACTTGAATTCTTTCTGTTAAGAGATTTGGGGAGGGGGGATGATCTGGAGTTGGCCAAACTAAGTTGTTGAGAAAGGTATGTAAAAGATAGACAGTTGTAGCTTATGATAATGATATATATATATATATATATATATATATATATATATATATATATATATATATATAGAGAGAGAGAGAGAGAGAGAGAGAGAGAGAGAGAGAGAGAGAGATGATCTGAATCAGGGACAAATCAATAATTCAGTTATAAATCAGAATCTAATAGATTAAGAAATCAATCTTATCAATTACAATTCTTAAAGTTAGTTTTGGATATGTCCCAAATTACAATCTATTAGATTAATAGCTATTCTAAGAAATTATAGAGTGATAAGTTGTTTAGAAATGATTATTAAAGTTAAACTGTAAACTGATGTATGGACACAGAGAGAAAAACAAATGCAGAAGACAGAGATAGATAGATAGATAGAGAGAGAGAGAGAGAGCGATAGATAGAGAGAGAGAGAGATTGAGGGAGAGGGGAAAAAGTATTTATTTCATTTTCAGGAAAGATAAAACGTACAAGTAGACAAATGAAACAACAAAGAAATGCTATGGTTAGTGATGTAATCTGAATGAAGGCAAACTGTATTGTTGAGAAATGATGAAAGTTTGCAAATTTTAAACTGATGTATGGACCGAGAGTTGACAAATGTGCTCAAGAGAGAGAGAGAGAGAGAGAGGGGGGGGGGGGAGAGAGAAAGATCAGGCAAAATAGATAATGAACTCATCAGTAGATAGAAGTAATGGAAGAGTAAGGAGAACAGATAAAAGAGAGAAAGAGATATATTAAAGTCAAAGAGGGAGGAAAGGATGAAAATAGAGAGAGAGAGAGAGAGAGAGAAAGAGAGAGAGTCCTAGAGTTAGAGAACCAAAGAAAGAAAAAGAGAGGTATGTTTTGAGAGAGAAATGAAAAGATGAATAAGGCAACAGAAATATGAAAATGGGAAATTATTTAGGAATATTTACATGTAGAACAATGATGGTTTAAAATTTGTTTATTTATTTGTGACTGTTGACAACTGCCTTCTGAAATTTCATAAAATTTGATAACACAGTTATTCATGAAATCAAGTAAAGCAGAATAAACACTTTAATTGAGAAAATCAGTTTGTTTGAATTATTGATAAGTTTTCAAATTTGAGGATTTTTATGCTGCAGAACAATGTTGCTGGACATATTGCCAGTCAGAAAATGTTGTTTTGTTATTGAAGAGGATCAGTTTTTAATTTACAGATTACTGAAATAGTGTAGCATTTTTTGTACAAATGATCCAGAATGTTTGTACATTAATGTTAATGATTACAATCAGGATACTTACTAGAAAAAAATCCACACACGGTTCCCACTCTGCGCAAAGCGTGGAAGTTTCGGAAGTTTTACGGAATAACACCTAAAGTTAGGTGTGGCAGTAGTATATGCTATAGTAAAAGGATGAAAAATACTTCTTGGTTAGCAGGAGTTGTCTACTAATGGCATAAAAGTAAAAATACATTGCCAAAAAGCAAAACAATCTGTGACATTTATCATTATTGTTAGGAATATATACTCCAATATTTTTTTACCCTTGTTGCCAAACATGGTGCAGCAGTTTCACACATGGTTCTTCCTTGTCTGAAACCCTTTACGCATGGTATTTGAACCATGGGTGTTATGCACTGGCGAGAACCATGATTACAATACAGTACCAACTGCTAACGGTGCACATAATCAACCATCTTGTATAATGTCAGTGAATTGAAAGGGCATTTTACCCTGAAAAAGGTAAGTTTTGAGAGTGGGTAGGTTCTTAAAGTATATGTCATGAAATAATATGGTTATACATTTATGCAAACTGTTGTGAAGTGTTGAAGAGGATCAGTTTTGGTACATATGATTATTAATCTGTGTTTGAAGATTCTGATTTTCAACAGTTTCCATTTTGCATTCCAATTGCGTCTGTTCGCACCAAGGTGTTTTCCTAAGATGCCTAAAGGGAATCCATTGTTGATGTTTTTCTAATTCCAAGATTTCAAGTTAATACTAAGTATAAGAGTAGACATATAAATTTTGGCCTCTGTTTGTGGCTTTTACTTATAGATATTTTCATCGGTACATCAGACTTTTTTTTCGTTTAACTTCTCATCTCTTTCATAAACAGTGAATTCATGTTCTTACTATCTTCAGTTCACTGGCAATAAACTTCTTAAGTATTTTCCCACAATTTCACATGCTATTTTGTGATTAAAACCAATTCATTGTACATTTATCTCATTAATGAGGTTTTGATCTAACCATACACATCATTTTAAGAGCAGCTGTTTTGTGTTCCTGTTTTCCTACTCTAGATCTTTAAGCTGGTTAGTGGAAAAGGAACTATACTCTTATCTACTTCCTTCAAATGGAGGTTGAAAGTGCTTGAAATAAAAATGTGGTGTGGGAATCTCTGAGCTCTAGCTGTTTGACTTTGACATATTCAGATTTTCATAACCCCACCAAACAAAGTTTGAAGGGGGTTTATAGGAATCAGTGTACAGTCGGGTGGGTGGGTGGGCAGTTGGTCGATCGGGCAGTTGGTCTGTTGCAAATCTTGCGGATCAAACTACTTCCTCATTCTTTTGAGCAGTGCTCATGAGATTTGGCACTCACATTGGTCTTGGGATGAAGATGTGTGAGACATATTTTTTGAGTGTGTTGGAAACTGCATTGCTAGGGTAATGACATATTATGGCAATAAATCGGGGAATTCTTGCGTATCAAACTACTTCCTCTTTTTTCAAGCAATACTCATGGAATTTGGCACACACATGATTGGTCTTAGAATGAAGATGTGCAAGCCTTTTTTTTTTAATGTGTCGAAAACTGTTGCCTTGCTAACGGCATATTATGGCAATAAATCGGAAATCTTATGGATCAAACTACTTCCTCATTTTTCGAGCAATGCTTATGAAATTTGGCACACACATTGGTCTTGTGGTGAAGATGTGCTTTTTTTTTTAAGGGTCAGAAACTGCATTGCCATGATAATGGCATATTATGGCAGTAAATCAGGGGGAAAACTTGCGGATCAAACTACTTCTTCATTTTTGAGCAGTGCAATGAAATTTGGCACATTGGTCTTGTGGTGAAGATGTGCAAGACATATTTTTGAATGTGTGAGAAACTGCATTGCCGTGGTAATGGCATACATATAGTATTAAATTAGGGGAAGGTATTCAGGATTGAACTACCTCCTCATTTTGGAGTAATGATCAGGAGACTTAGGACATACATTGGGGTGGGGTATTAATCACCTTCAGTGATATTTCTAGTTATTTCAAAAATCATCTTATCATGATGTCCAGGTCAACTCTGTGTAAATATGATTGAATTATGGATCGTGGACAAAACAGTAGGAAGTTAGACATACATGTACATGCTTATACAACCGACTAAAAAATCATCAGTCTAGACTCATTTTCAGTGGACTGATACTCTGTTTATTACTTTAAAAAACTCTCCCTTTCTTTTGTTTACTGTTGTCTATATATTTGAATTCAGAGAGAAGCAGGGAGTTCATACAATTGTGAAAAAGGACACTTTTCAATTCAGCACCTGTTTTATCAAATTTATCATGGTTAGAATTATGAAATAATTCATCTATTTTGTTTAGTCCTGGGGCCCATAACACAAAGGTTTGCGATCAATTGCAATTGATCGTACGATTGATCTTTGCGATTGATTGCATCGACCACTATGTGCAGTCAATTGTAAAAATTTATTGTATAATCAGTCGCTAAGCTTTTTGTTATGGGGCCCAGCAGATGTCTTCATTAATTCTGCTTTATTGTCCAAAAGATTTTGCTCTGAAAGCTGCTATCGAAATTAGCTTTGATGGGTAAATCCAAACCTCTACTCTTGTTTATAACAAGCTTAAGGTGTAATTCTGTATTCATGTACTAGGTGTTTAAAAAAACATTTGTCACTTTCGATCATTAATAACTTAAAAGTTAAAACTTGTAAAAGACTGAGGTTTTCACAGTGTTAAGTTGATTGATTTCAAATTTATTTGGAATAAGGATTTGTAAATTTTCCTTTATTCATGTTTGTAAAACTATACTCCAAATATTTACTTAGATTTTCAATTTTTGACTAATTGAGACCACAAACTGTGTTTCAGTAATGAATTCAGAGCCCAACAATTGCAATTGTGCATTGTAGCTGAAATTCCACTGTACCTCTTTCAACCAAAAGTCATGAATCATAAATGACACTGGAGAGCAAAAGGTTGGCAGGTGCAATGCACAATAGTGTCTGAATTTATTACGGACATGACAGGCAGACACAGATTTGGTGGCCTCATTTTTTTCAAGAAGTAAAAATCTCATTAAATATTCTGAGCATTATTTTAAAGAATATTAATGAAGGGAAATTTACGAAACCTATTCCAAATAAATTTGACATCCTTCAACTTTACACTGTGAAAACCTCGGTCTTTTACAAGTTTTAACTTTTAAGTTATCAACAATCCAAAGTGTCCAATGTTTTTTTTTAAACACCTAGTACATGTAGACACATTTTCCACTTCTGTGAGAGAGTTAAACTCCCATGTTTTCATGAGTCAACTTTCAAGAGATCGGTGATTTTTTTTTTCCTACTTATATTTGTCTTTCCTGTTTCCCTTTTGTGAACTGTAGAACTGTTAAGGGTTACAGAACTCCCATTTTAACTGTTGTTTTTCTTTTTTTATGTGGTGACCCTAACATCACTCCACATGGGAAAGCAATCAAGTCATTTCAAATCAAATTGTTTATGTTCCTTTCAACAACTTGAAAGATAAGGGAATGTATCCGCTTCATCTAAGTTAGGAGATCAGGAAATTATCAGGAGAAGTGCCCAATGTCCTCGTTATGGTCCATTGAAAACAATACTAGTGGTATGGAGGAAGTAGAAAAAGATATTCAAATACTGATCAAACTTTCTTCAACCCCTGCCACCTGTTTACCTACTTTTTTTCAACCTCTCCAGAAAGTTTGTTCTATATTTGAACTTATTTGCATTTGGTACAAAAACCTGGTCATGATGAGGCACTTCGTAGACTAGGTTTTGAATTAGTTCATATACACTCTCTTCTCTCTCTCTCTCTCTCTCTCTCTTTCTCTTTCTCTGTCTGTGCCATGTTTTCATTTTGCCTTAGACTAAAATTGTAGGAATGGAGATAGTGCCTGCATGATTTAATTTTATTCTGTGTTGCACAGGGTTGTCAGCAAATAGAGTTACTGAATGTCCTCAAGATATTAAACGCTTGAATTGGGCATAGATTGAATAAAGTTATAATGTCAGTCAATTTTTGCTGAATGCTCAGTTGATATACTAGTAGCTATATGTTGGCCTAATGTGTTCTTGAATACATGATAATATATGAAATGAAAAATATCTAGGCCTTTAAAAAGATGGATGTTGTCTGAAACAACATCCATTTCTTTTAAGGCCAAGATATAATTTGTTTCTATATATTTTGTCTTTGTGAAATTGATTTTGATGAAAAAACTTTGGCTAAATATTCTAGCAATACTTCTCAGATTTTTTCGCATTTTTTTCCCCTAAGTGTAGTTAGTCTCTCCCTATGACCCCATTGATGATGGAATTTTCTCTCTCTCTCCCATATAAAGCTTGTGTGTATGAGTGTCTTGTGTCTCTTTATCTATTATTTACACATACATGTATAGTATTGTTTCTATTCTTTTGATTCTTTTTTATGTGTAATCTTTGTAATTTTCATAATTTCAGGAAACCCCGCTTAACAAGCATTCACTTTCTATATAGTGGGTATCATAACCATTTCATCTTATAGTTCTATGTACTGTAATCTTTGTTATATGTACATGCAATTGTTTATTATTTTTGAAATGGTTAAATAAATAAGTAAATAAATTTTTTTCTCTCTCTCTCATGTACTGCTATATGCATGTAGGTATCCGAACCTTGTCATGGAGGATGGGGGAGGGGGAGGGAGCAATATCTTACGAGCAAAATGTTGACATATACAACATTTCCAATGGGGGGAGGAGGGCCTGGCCCCCGGAACAATTTTTTCACAGGGGTGCTTAGCCCCTGAGCCACCTGATAGGTTGCTGCACGGTAAGCAGCATTTTAGTATTTGGGGGAGGGTGGAGGGGGGGGGGGGGGGAGTTGCGGTAAATTTGCCATACAAGATGTATATACCCACAATATTTCTGTCTTTCAAAAAAATCCTTTTTCCAGTTGACTGCGTTATGAATTTGATGAAGTCCACGTAACCCACACAGTTTCAGCCTGCAGGATGCATGTTTTTTTTTTGTTTTTTTTGATAAACCTAATTCAATTCAATTCATTTCAATTCAGTTGATGCAATAGAAATGAAGGGAATGATGTATGAGAATACCTTCATCTGCTCAGTGCTTAATGCAGACCAACAGTGGAATGTCTGACACACACATATTACATTGTTATCGTGCAACTGCTGAATGATGAAGATTCTACCTGTTTGTACAAGGAATGGTAGGAGAGCCCTTTGATCAACTGCTCAGTTCAGACTTTGGGCAAACGCACTCCTGGTATTTCTCTGTTTGATTAGCGTTATTAACGCATCTGTGTTTATTGTTCTCCAGGGTCTTTAGCTCAGGCTTATATACCAGGGGAGAGTGAGAGTAAGATTATGAGTGAGTGAGAGAGTGTGTGTGTGAGAGGGGGGGAGGAGAAGGAGAGAGAGAAAAAAAAGTGGGGGAGAGAGAGAGAGATATGAGGGAGAGAGAAAAAAAAGCTCAGAGGAAGAGAGAGAGGGAGAGAAAAATGCTAGGAAATGATATGTTACATTTTCCACTGTTATACAAATGAGCGGAAACCACAATTACATTTGTCAATTACAATTAACAGTATTCAACCAGTGCCCAAGTTCAAATAGTTCACTCTTCAAAAACATAAAAAACTTCAAAATCACAAGGAATATGAGTAATTTTGTTGTTACTATAACAGATCAAGTAGTGTAGCATTCTATTACTTTTTCCTGAGTTCTTTTAAAATAATAATCGATTTAACCTCTTAAAAGGGAGAAGAGGGAGAAGGATACCTCTAATAGTTTTATGATGACCCTCTGTACATGTCGTAAGTAACAAATATTTATTTTTTAAAATCCCTTGGGACCAGGACAAATTCCAAATAGGAACTTTACGCCAAACCTTGAAAACGATGAAATATTGAGTATGAAATTTGGAATGAAATACTGAAATGCTATCTCGCACAAGTTAGGTCTCACAAAAATATAAATGAATAAACACCTTGAAAGAAGCTCTTAACATTGATAAATTCATAGTATTATTTAGCATGGATGTATCAGTGAAATACCAAAACTGAAGGAGAAGTTCTAAAAAATGGACGGCAGCTTTTTGTTCCTCTTTCTCTGAGATTAAGTCCCAACAGGCTATGTGTTAAAAAACTGTATAAGTAAAAGAGTGTTTTCCATAAACTATGAATTTAAAGTCATTTGACAATAATATACAACTCACATGAACCAGCAAATATCTTAAAAGCAGTTTAGAACATGTGAAATCCAGATTGTATCTGACAGTAGATACAAAAAGTAATGAATAAACTACTGAGCTGTGTCACTTTTATTCAGATTTACACTATGAAAGTGAAAGATTAAACTTACAGATTGCTATGTATTTTGACCAAACTTGTACATATATTTGATAGGAGGTGAAATCTTTGACTTGACATCTTGAAAGGTATTAGTTAGCAGCTGTTGGCTGTGACAAAAAAGTCAATTTATTAGCAAATAGGTAACTGCCACAAACAGTCACACAGTGATATACTGGTACTTTTCTTGGTATTTGAAAATGTTTGAAATGTTAGGGACTTTATATCCCAAAGTGGCTTACAAAAATGTTTGGTCCCAAAGAAATAAAACTGATCTATGAAATAATCCATTTAAAATTCAGTTCCTCTGGATCACTATCAACAAAAGACTTTTCTCTTAAAATTTTTCAGGTAGCTTAAGACTGGCCTACACACTGTTCAACTGCTTTCACATTACTTTATAACCAGCATCTTTATTGTGTGATTGTTTCATTGCAGTAGTACTACTCTGAGAATTTGTTTCACTGACTCTGCCTTGGTGCTGAAGATCTCAAGTATGTTGTAGATGCGAAGGCACTCCTCCTGAGATCATAATGTTGTTTTCCCCTCGGTTGAACCTCGCTACTGAGATGTAGTGTTTGAGACAGATCTAATTGCCCTTCTCAAGAACCATTTACTTGATGGTGTTCTAGTATTGTCCATGACATTTATCTCATATCGTGTCAGCAAACATTAGGGTAACAGAGCCACACCGGCTGCATGAGGATGCTTCCTTTATCCCTGAAGAATCATCTTCTTGATGTTGTTCCAGTATTTTATGCAACATTCTCATATCATTTCAAGAGAGATCAGTCCAGCTCTTTGTATTGCTGTACCATTTTTTTTTTTCTGGAACACTTCCCTTCATTCTGAGGAGTTGTTAAATGGATAGTCTGATAGTGAGATGTCTTTGTCATTTTAGCATATGTGTTAGATTAGCTCCTAATTTAGGCGCAATTGCTTTATTAAGCAGATTATCTTCACTGGATGGTTTTCTCAATGATGAACTGTATTTTCTATGACATAGTGTGATTCTCATGTTTCTCACCACAATACTCAGCAGGAGTGGTGCCAGGGTATTGTGATGGGGGGGGGGGGGGAGGCAAGATGTCATGTACATGTGTAAATGGCAATTCTGCAAGTCGAGTGAGTTTCTTTAGGTTTTAAATGAACATTATGGGGCTATTATATAGTTGCATGACCCTGCCCTCTCTTCCCCATACTTTTCTACCTTTTTCTTTCTCCTTTTGTCTGGTTTCTTGAAAAATGATGGGGGGGGGGGGGCTGTCCCTCTGCCCCCCTGTAGCGCCATCCATGATACTCGGCATCAGTAAATCTTGCTTGTTTTCAGTACAGTTGCAATTGCTTTATCAGGATGAGTTCAAACCATTTACTCAATGTTATTCCACTTGTGTCTTTGACAGTATATGCAGTACTCTGCTCCAGTCAACAAGCACCAGTTTTCTTTTTCTTGTGAAGTCACAGTTGCTACATCCGGGTGACTTTCTTTATCATTAGGAACCCGTGTAATTGATATTGTTGTAGTGTATTATCTGGGATTTTTATCTCATGTCGGCAAACATGATTGTACATGTAGATTTTCCTCCAGCTGCTTTATCAGGATACTTTCCTAAATCCTTATGTTTCCAGTATTTTCCATTACATTCTCATATCATTTCCACAAAGGTTGGTGTAGCTTCTAGCAGTGGCGGCAATTTCATGTAATGAGTGGGGGGAGAGCGGAAACACCAAAGGCAAAATAATTTTACCCTCGCACGAGTTAATTGAGATTATGGCAAACACAGTCACACTTTGTTAAGACAAGAGGAAAAACTGTGGGCATTCTGTTTGGCTGTCCATAGTTAAGTCGGTCCTAAAGTCATGCATATTATAACTTCACGCACAGCTTTGTGACCCCCCCCCCATATCACAGAGAGGGACACTGTAAAACTTAGTTCATTCCATTGTTCAGATCTATCTTGTGCTGCAGTTAGTTATATCTGTTATTGTTATGTTTGATTGGAATTTGTTTAAAATGATTGACAGTATTCCGCATGGCAAAAACCAAGGCCAGCCTTTATTCACCATCTTTCAGTTCTCTTTATCCTCTTCTAGTTCCCAATTCAGCTTGCAATTCTAAACTGCTTCATTAACTGTAAGGAATTGCATGACCAAATATAAAGCCAAATTTTAAGTCAAGGTTATTTATTGAAAGGAGGTTTGAATATCCTTATATTTAGGACAAAAGTTCAAATGAAACTGAAAAGCTGACAAAAATAAAGCTTTTGCTTGTACGTCATCCGCATTTTATTTCAGTTCTTCACCTTATCTTGTTTGTACAAGTTTTATACTTGTAATGTGACATTAATCTAAAAGTAATGGCTGAAAGGTAAATTAAAGTCAAACCTGTGCAAAAAGACCACTCAGGGGAGGCAACAGAAGTGGCCTTTATGAGGGCTTTTACTAAACACTCTGGTCGCATCGCGCTGGAAAACACTCGGTTCGCAGCTCGCTGGGTATGGGGCGCCAAGTGTTAACTAAGTTATTTGGTCCAAAACTGCACAGTTTAGAGTCAAAATTTCACTCTACACTTTATTTCTTTATAGGATTCACGAACAGTGAACCATTTCGTTACAAAATGAAATGCAACAGACGATTTTGCAACAAAAACCAATATGAATAAACAGACAGGATTTACAATTATGATCTCTGAAGTCTGCTATATTCACTTCGCCTGGGCATTGACTTTGTTTCGTTACAAACACTATGTGCATAGGCAAAGGGCGGGAGGATCAGTTTACCAGAATGTACTTGTGGGCTTAGCTATGAAGGCTTTGGTTTTACTGTACATTGACTGTAGTTTTGGGCCGAATAACCTAGCTAGTTAACACTTGGCGTCCCATACCCAGCGAGCCGCTACCCGAGTGTTTTCCAGCGCGACACGACCCGAGTGTTTAGTAAAAGCCTTTATGAGCAGGTGGTCTTCATGAACAAGTTCCTTTAAAACATGCTTCAATGGAGAACAGTGTTCAAGGGAAACAGAAAGTGTGGTCTTTATAGACAAATGGTGTTTCTGCACAGGTGGTGGCTAAAGCAGGTTTGACTGTATTAAAGCCATGGATTAACTTTTTAAAATCTGAGCTGCATGGCCGTACATTCTATAAAGATGAAGCCCTGCAAAAATGCACTTCAGAAGCATCATCATATGCTTCGCAAAAAGCAAAAATATACAAATGACCAGAAATGCCAGACCTTTTTTACCCCATAGAATGCAGTTTCATTCAAAAGCATACCCAGGAGGTTTTGATAGTGGTGGTATTGAGTGCTACATATCTTGATGATCATATTTTACAATTCAAAACCTTTATATTAATGACTGTTTATATCCTTCTGAACATCTTTATACAACACAGACACTAAAATTCTACACTTTATAAAAATCAAGCCTCCACAAAGTTTTTTATGCCTCCGCCCACCGTAGGTGGTTGCCGGAGGCATTATGTTTTCGGGTCGTCCGTCCGTCCCGTTTTCGTTTACTTAAGAACCGTTTGACGGATCAACTTCAAACTTGGCTCATGCATGCAATATGGTAAGGACAATGATCTGATTAGATTTTGGAGTCTCAAGGTCCAAGGTCAAGGTCATAGAGGTAATAATACACATAAAAATGGCTTGTTCTCGCGATAACTTAAGAACCATTGGACAGATTGGCTTCAAACTTGGCTCATGTATGCACATGGAAGGGACAATGATCTGATTAGATTTTTGGGTCTCAAGGTCAAAGGTCAAAGGTCATAGAGGTCATTATGTACATAGAAATGGTTCGTTTTCACCATAACTCAACAACCATTTGACCGATCAACCTCAAACTTAGCACATGTATGCATATAGGAGAGACAATGATCTGATTAGATTTTGGGGTCTCAAGGTCGAAGGTCAAAGGTCATAGAGGTCATGTACACAGAAATGGTTCGTTCTCACGATAACAACCATTTGATGGATCAACTTCAAACTTGATTCATGTTTGCATATGGGAGGGACAATGATCTAATTAGATTTTTGGGTCTCAAGGTCAAAGGTCAAAGGTCATAGAGGTCATTATGTACATAGAAATGGTCCGTTCTCGCGATAACTCAACAACCATTTGACGGAGCAGCTTCATACTTGACACATATATGCATATGGGAGGGACAATGATGTGATAAGATTTTTAGGTCTCAAGGTTAAAGGTCAAAGGTCATAGAGGTCATTATATACATGAAAATTGCTTATTCTTGCGATAACTTAACAACTCTGTGATGATTCATCTCCCAACTTGGCTCATGTATCCATATGGAAGTCTCATAATTGTCTTATTAGATTTGGGGGTCACAAGGTCAAAGATGTCATTTTATACATGAAAATAAAAAAATCAACATAAATGTGCCATATATTTCTGATCTGGCAAATGCGGAGGCATAAATTTCGACCGTGCGCGGTCGAGGATTCATCTAGTTTTTTTTTCTACGCTGGATCCCTTTACATTCCGTAGATATACCCATTGCCTACATGAACCAAGTGGCTCCTGTGCAAAGCCTGTGTTATAGGAATGGTGGAGTTTAATAGTCAGTGTATTAGGACACTTATCATGGAAGGCATGTATAATGTAGCAAATTATATGTCGAACTTTTGATACAATGTAGACCTCAATAAAGTAACAAAGTGATATCTGATTACCTGAATATCATTGTGTAAATCATAAGAATAGAGCCAAATAGTAGCACTAGAAAGTTTGTGCAATCAGTTAAAAACAAGAAATAAACAACAACCACAAATACTAGAAGAGATGACCAACAAAATTACAATTGTAGATAGAATCTCAATTATTGTCACTGATTGTCAGTATACACCTTTGCATAAAAGAGAAAGGAGAATTTTTGAAGTTAGAAGGAATAGAATGAGGCAGTTTCAGCCATTTTTTACATTTTACTGAAGGTGAATGATGTCATTGTATTGCAACTCTCATATTTAGATGGTATTTTGCAAGGCCCCAAGCAATGTGAAAATAGAGTGTGAAAATAGAGTGTGAAAATAGAGTGTGAAGGCATCCAGTGTTTAGGAATGTGACTTCATTGGAAAGAACTGCACCCTCACGATTGCCTGCTGTGAGATGCCAGAACGTATGTGGAATATTCCTCCTAAAAATACATATTAAAGGAAAAACCATGAAAATTCAAGCAGTATTATCATAGAGATATGGAAGTCTGATTGCTGTTGTGAATAAGGTTATAAATGATGTTAAAAGTGGGTGGATCATTGTATATAGCCCACCCCCACCCCCGTGCACCTCTCTGTATGTCTTGGAAATAGTGTCCAATTGTGATGAGAATTATAAGTTGTCGATAAAATTACTAAAATGTGATCATTTTGAAATTTTTAAAACTATGTAAGTTGTATATATACTGTATATATTTATATATGTTTTAAAAAAACACAATACAAGACAAGATGCCCCATCCATCCATCCATCCATCCATTCATTCAATCCATCCATCCATCCATCCATCCATCCATCAATCCATCAATCCATCCATCCATTCATCCATCCATCCATCCATCCATCATCCATCCATCCATCCATCCATCCATCCATCCATCCATCCATCCATCCATTCATCCATCCATCCATCATCCATCATCCATCATCCATCCATCCATCCATCCATTTATCCATCCATCAATCCGGCTGTCCATCCATCCTCCTTTCATCCATCCATCCATCCATTCATCCATTCATCTATCAATCCATTCATCCATCCATCCATCCATCCATCCGTCATTCCATCCATCCAACCATCCGTCCATCCTCCATCCATCCATCCATTCATCTATCCTCCATCGATTCATCCATCATTCCATCTGTCCGTCCATCCATCCATCCTTCATGTGATGTTTTCCATCCTCTACCTTTTCTGAAGAATTTTTAAATTTGAACAATTTCCATAATCCTTCTATTAATTTCGGTCCCCAAAACATCAACTTTCCAAAGTGCATTCTTGTACATCATCCCGTTATTAATTACATTCACTAAACATGAACTGAAAAAAGTGCATTCATAAACATTATCCTTTTATAGGGCATTTGT
>CM057153.1:18118844-18304888 GCA_029962745.1 Echinometra lucunter | reverse complement strand
TTTTGTATTATCCCAGGTAAAGCACTACTCTTAAAGTGTCAGTGACCCTTTCAGTGATGTAGGCACCATATCCACCTTCTAAAATTGCTTATCCCTGATGGGCGACTGTGTCTGCACAGACTTTGGCCCCCTCTTTTGAAGAATCCTGGATCCTGCTTTTAGTCTTGTAGCAATGAAGTCTGGGACTAAGAAGGGCTTGAATCTTTTCCTTGAAAAACAAGAATTTGACCTTATGCTCTTCTTTGTTTCTATTGCATCACAGTTTTCAAACTTGTTCACAAGGAATGACTGGACAGACGAGGGAGAGAAAGAGAGAGAAAGCATGAGTAAAAGAGAGAGAGAGTACAAACTAGAATGGAGGGATATGACTGAAAAATAAAAGGACTGGAAGCCTTAAACGGGGAATCAAATTAAACCTGGCCATATGTGCCACATTAATTTTTTTCAATAAACTTTGAACAAGGATTATATCAAGATATGATGATGGTAATGATGGTGATGATGATGCTAAGCTAGATGGGAAAAATGGAGGAAAAATAAACAAGAAGGACAGAAATACAGTACTCTCAAGTCTTCAGCAATAAAGAAGTTGGATGTAAATGAAAAAAAAAGAGAGAGAGAGAGCAAAAAAAGAGAGAGAAAGAAAGAAATGTAAGGAGAGGAAAAGAGGGAGGGTGAGAGTTGTGTGTTTTTGCTACATATTAGGCGACTTTTAACGAACATGTCCGCTGCCATGAGTATGTGATATTCACCATAATAGCCGTAAGCTGTATCGGAAATCAGTGAACATACATCCCGGTACTCCATAGAAACAAAAGGGCAGTATGAAGAAGGAAAGTCTGCATTTTGCCAGTTTGGTAAATGTCAGTACATGACCTTACATTCAGATGTAGTTGCCCTTGAAATACAATATTGATTTGTGAACTTGCAGATAATATTTCTGCCAGATCTTTTTTTTTTTTGCAGTGTGTGCTTTTGATGAACTTGAATTAGATTTCATGCCCCACTTTACACAGACGCACAATTTATAATGGTTGTTGCAAGCTTTGCGCTGAGTTTCATAATGCTCAGCCCTTAAAGTAATTTCAATGTAAGGATATGCTGCTATACTCTTCTTGTATCTTGTATTATTCAGTGCAATTAAGAATTTTGCTCATGTATGATCAGTGCAGCAAAGTGTGCACAGTGTTGCAAAGCAACATGTATTTACATCTAATCTGATTTTTTGTTACGTCTGATTTATTATCGCATTTTAATGATCATAGAAAGATCATTGAAAATCAGTTTAATGTGTACAGCTGAAATACCTAATTTTTTTTTCTAAAATTCCACTAAAGTAATAGAACTATTCACTTGTATCTTAATCATTTAACCCAGTTAAGAATTCGGCTCACGTACGATCATTGCAGCAAAGTGTGCACAGTGTTGCAAAGCAACATTTATATAAATCTAATCTGATTTTTTTGTTACATCTGATTACTTATCATATTTTAATGATCATAGATCATTGAAAATTGGTTGAATGTGTACAGTTTGAATCCCTAATGGTTTTTTTTTTTTCAAATTCTACGAAAGTAATGGAACTGTTCACTTTACCTTTTTGGGCAACTATTCTTCTTTTAGAATAAGGGAGCTACATGTAGCTCAACAAATTATGGAGTGAAAATTATTCAGATGATGTAATGTTTTTTGTATAATTATATTCACATAAACAACATGCATGCCTGGAGAAGAACGTATAGATATTCCTGTGAAATGCAGGCAACATCATTGCCAATATCTTGTAAAAAGCAGGTAACATCATACAGTGCCTGGCTAATGTAATGCCCAAGGCAGTATAATCTCAATAACGATCTGTGGTGGAAATACGATATCACCTGGACAATCCATGATCTTCTTTAACCTTTTACTAGGCAGTCATATCATTTGATCAGAGCCAAAAGGACATTGATTCTGTGTAAAAAAAAAACTTGACCTCCTCCTAGCTTTACTCCAGAGTCATACATGTATATCGTCTTAGAGCCAAAAGGTAGTTAGCTCGGTAGAGGGATATGAGTTAACCCCCCTTTTGGTTTGAAATAGACAATTTGCATGAGTTGTGCCTTGCGGTGCTTGCTGCTTGGTTTATCCCATGCTATTTATGGTAGAACTTTGGGGAAATTTTGCAGATTGCTTGTAGCTCCAAGAGACATTTTGGGTGCAAATTTGATTATTCCTAGTGATTTGCTGTTGGTCATGATGTAAAAATTGAATAAGCTTCAAGTTGCCCTTGGAGTATAGGTATAGCCTAACCAATAAACTTGGTCAGCAGAGTAGAATATTTCATGTTGATAACATAATGCATGGTACAAATCATATCTTCAATTGATAAAATGATTTCATATAAATTTATTTTGTAGGCTGAGACCGGGGGGGGGGGGGGGGGGGTACTCACATTGGTTCTGACAGGGGTGTGCCGCTGAAGTCTCCATACCCGTACCCATTTTTGAGGGTCATATTTGTAGAAAAGGGTACCCATTATTAGGGATTTTGCATCTCGGGTGGGAGAGAATTTCATTCTAAACAATAACATTACCTATGTTTAAAAAAGTGAGGGGCATGTTTAGGGATTTTCCAACTCAAAACCATACCCCATGTTTAAGGATCTGTTGCAAAGAAGCGACGTATTAGAGTGGCACACCTCCGTATACCATATCAGGTGAGTACCCCCCTCCCCCCCCCCCCCCCCCCCCCGGGGGGGGGGGGGGGGCGAGAACTAGCATTAGTGTAAAGGAATAGGAGAAATGCACTTTTGCTTCCAACTCCTATGAAAAAATTTAACCCTAAAATGCACAGAAATTTTTGTTTTGTTTTTTTCTTAAATTTGCAAGACATTCCTTTCATTGTGGAAACAGGGTGTTGTCATAATGCATAATGCATAATGCAAATATCTAGGTACAAAGTGAATATTTGGCAAGGAAAATGCTTATACATATTAGACTTTTAGCTGTCTTATACACACCATTTTCAATAATTCTCCCACTTTTAGTCCGCACTAAAATAGTATGCACCGAGCAGTAAAATTTGCTTTCAGTAATTCGCAGTGGACTGCACTTCTTTTACGAAGACCCTTTCAATAAATCAGTCCAAAAACGAGTAACTGTCATGGTAACTAAACACTCCAACATATACATGACATCATCTTCTGGTCAGAGCAGAAGAAATTACAATTTTGTGTGTGGTATTTGATGTATGCCCGAAGTGTATACCCCCACAAAAAGGTGCTGAAAAAGTGATCTTTGACCGTGCAAGGTTTAGGGTGGACTTTGGTGCTGCTCCTTTCAGTAATTCTTTGGTCCACACTCGGTCCGCTCCTGGTGCTCACTAAAGCAGCTCTAAAATAGTGCGCACTATTTTGGGCCGCGCCGTTCAGTAATTCAAAATTTTACACCTTAGTGCTGACCTGGTCTGGACCAGCGATTTATTGAAAGGGGTATTAGAACTGACATGTTTGGTTACAGTTCGTTATTCCGAAGGTTCGTTAGTCCGAAGGTTCATTTTTCCCAAGGTTGGTTAGTCTGAAAATGAAATAAGGTTTGTCATTCCAAAGGTTTGTTAATCTGAAAACGAAATAAGGTTTGTTATTCCGAAGGTTCATTAGTCCGAAAATGAAATAAGGTTCGTTGGTTATTTTCAGACTAATGAACCTTATTTCATTTTCGGACTAATGAACCTTCGGAATAATGCCGCAAATGTTCAGATTAATGAATCCTTTTTCATTTTCGGACTAATGAACGTCTAGGTATACGCAATTTGTGTGTTTTGGAATAACGAACCTTCGGAATAACGAACCTTCGGAATAACGAACATCACCCAACATGTTTCTCTCTAATCTTCTGGCATTAATCTATTTACTTCTTTCTGGCGCCTTGTTATACTGTAAGCAAAATTTCAGGTGGTTCGTACACCTATTCGTTACAAGGATTTCATCCCTCGCGGTTTCTACCTGAATCTTTTTTGTCCTCTGTGCATTGCTTTTTGGCCCGGAGCTGCTGTTTTTTTCTTCCTCCTAGTCCCACACACAAGGGATCATGTTTGGAATATAAATTTGAGGCGCTCAACCTGGTGGTTATCCTTTGCATGGAAGAATGAAAGTGCACCCGAAAGGTCAGCCAAAGCTAAATTTGACCCATCATCTGATAATGTGTGTGGTGAGTATGACAGTGCTGCCCCTAAAAAGATTCCTTTTGAAAATTAAAGAGGATGCAGTGTATGTATTTATGCATCTCCTTCAGTCTTGGAGAGGAGATGGAATTCAGTGGAAATCAAATCTGACACAGATGATTTTGGGATGCATGAAGTTATTGATTTTTTTTTTCATTTTTAGGATTAATATCCAGACTTGATCACAAAACTGTCCATTTTTTTCTCATAACTTTAAATCCTGCATCTTTATGCTTTGTATTTTCCGTGACCATACTTAAAAAAGTCTTGGACTGTAGAATCAACACTTTTGCTTGCATGGAGCAAATGGAGCAAATCTGAGAGGTGACGTGACATTTGCTCCTGCAATAATTGCTTCTGTCTTAATTTCTCTGAAGAAATAGGATTAGGGTTAGGGTTGTGATTGTGGTTTCGGTTCAGAATGATGTGAGGATAAGGATTAAGCTTAGTGTTAGGTTGGGGTTATAGGTTTTATGTTTTACTTAACATGCAGATTTTCCATGGGAGCAACTGTCGCCCGAGCAAATGTCATGGAACCAATCTGAGAATGATCCAGATTCACCAAGTCTTATATCACAGAGTAAATGAATTGCTTCTGACACAACACTGAACTTTTTGCAATTCGCAAAGTTTTTTTCCATAGGGAAAACACTTGTTTACAACTTGCTAATCTTTTTATGTCACAAAGGTTGCTGAATTTCATTACTGTGAAATCTTTTGGATAACTGTTTATTGTTTGCCAAAGTTAGGAATTTCTTTACCATAATTCTGTGAGTGAAAGTTTTGAGTTTGCCTATAGATGACTGAAAATAGACTGATTTTAGGGACATGACATACAGTTGTATTGCCATATCACCGATATATCAGATATTCAGAAATGCAATGTCTTGCAGCCCTAGTATACTCTCTTGTATTCTCGGAAACAAAGCTTTTGTTTGGCCTTGAAGTTTAATGAGCAGAACATATGTGTGTGACATGACCCTATTTCCTACATAACGACAGGATGGACTGAGGAAAAAGGGAAGGAAGGGGTGTATCGTTGATAGTGATAACCAGGGTCTACACATAAAGAAAAGGAGTTATAGAATGAAAGGCAAGTCAAAGAATTACGCTTGGCAGAGAATGCAAGCCTTTGATACGTGATACTGATTGATTGGGAAAGTAAATTGTACGTGTTCATGTTTTGAGTTGTTATTAAAGATTTTCAGAATCATTGATTTGTAAAAAAATCAGAACATTATAATAATAATAATATAGTACATTTATATAGAGCGTTATGTGAATAATTCATTGTGCTTTACAATGTTACTGATTATTACCCCTGATCACTGGATTCTGTGCACATTCATTTTTTTTTTTATTCGTCCGATTCCAACTATTTAAACTCCACAGATTTCAAGAAAAAAGTCAAATATTAAGTTCGTGTCCTTTAAGGTCTTGAATTTGAAAATTCAGGAGTCAACGGGTTAACTTGTGGGCCTATTTCACCTAGTGTCTACCTCGTAGGCCTATTTCTCTTAATTACTCGTGGGCCTAATTCACTTAGTATCTAGCCCGTTGGCAGTATGACCTGTGGGCCCCATGACTCGTGGGCCTATGACTCGTGGCTGTCTAGCTCGTGGGCTATACCCGTCCAGTCACATAGGTCTGCTCAAGTGTCTTAAAGCAAGTACGGAGTGCTGTGTTCATCGTGAAGGGAGGAATTTGCATACGGACCCCATGTGTAGGGCAGAATCCAACTGTTATGTAATGTGCTCATTTCAAAGATTTACACTAAAATTCACCGGAAATCATGAATGGAATATTACATGATCTCACTCATGTATCTTTTGCATGTAAGGCAGACAGTGTGAGACTACGTTTAATCACTTTCATGCCAATTTTCTCTTTGCTACCAAAATTGTACTTGACCTTTAAATTGATATGTTAGACCAGGGGGGTGTAACATAAAAAATACAATCAATCTTACAATTGATATCAATCGTAAGTCTATGGCAAACCATGTACTAAAGAGATACAATCGATTGTAAGATTGATTGTATCTCTTTATGTTACACCCCCCAGATAAAGTAGGGAAAATAATCAGCTCCAATATTTGTGTTGACAGAGATTCAGAGGGAGGTGTTTGATAATTTCTGACAATGTGTTGCCTTTTTGCACGGTCCATTACTTTATTGAATGGAACACCGTCACTCTCCAAGGCAAATGTAAAATTTGATTAGGTCAGCAAGATGAATGAGCTGAATTGAAAAAGCCCGAGGAGAAAATAGTCATTGTCTCTTTCATGTTTGTTTAAGACTCAGTCAGATATCCAGTGTCAAACGGCCACTACCCCCTCCCAGTTTTTTACCGCTCCACTTTTGATAACTTGTTACCCTGTTACCCAATAATGCATCAATGCTCCAATAAAAGAGAGTTTTCCAAAAGTCGCACAGACAAAATTTATGATGTCATATTTTCTGCTGACTTTTTAAGAATTTCATTGGTCCACACCTTTTTTTGCCAGGAGGCCAAACGCAGGCTTTTTGCTTTGGCAGGTTTTTTTTCTTTGCTGTCTCATTATACCATTCATCTATGCATGGGGTTTGCCACTTCATATTTGAACAAGCATGGGTGTCGATTTGTGTTCGTGGTTGGGGGGGGGGGGGGATGATTGATGCCGAATATCCTCAGCGAGGAAGCAAAGTGACTGAGCGGGGAAAGGGTGTGGGGTTCAGACATGAAGGATCGACTAAGCAAAGTCTAATTCTAAGTCTCATCTACAGTCCATTCAGTTAACCACACAACAAGAAATCGTTTTCAAACAATATTGGTTGGTTGGTTGGTTTGTTTTATTTTCCATATAAAAAACAATACAAACAAAAAAATACATGCAAATCAATATATCAAATGGCTGGAAGCTCTATTCAGAGCCATTATTCAAATGCCTCTGTTCTTCCTAGAGGTCCAGAGGTAGATCTACATTACTTGTACAGAATGCTAAGGGCCTCGATTTTTTTTTTTTTTATAGTTGATACTTTTGTTTAGAGTATGAAACAAGCTGTCTCTTATTTTGCAAACGAGCAAAGCGAGTGAGTGAAAAAATTCCAAATTCTTGTTACAGAAATTTTATTTTGTCATAAAAATTCAAAGAGTTTGTTTGCCATATCAGATAAAGGCCATTTTTGACAATTTTAAAGTAAGTTCATCGTCATAGAGCACAAAATAATACCTTTTAAATGTTTTTCTTTATCTTTAATTGCAAATATCTCAATTTGACAAAAATGGATTTATCGGTTTTTGCAAACAAGCTCTTCATACACTCTATGCCTATGACATTATTTGAAAGGTATATTTGGCAACCTTGCTGCCAAATATGACTATTTTAGCACCTCACTTGTCCAGTCGTTTACTGACCAAACCATCTAGCTGTTTCTGTATAATACAAGCGAGCAAAGCGTACAAGGAAACACACAGTCTTTTAACGTTAAAGTATTATTTTGTCATCAAAATACACATATAGTCCTATAAGATATTTGAAAGGTATATTTGATCACCTCTCTGCCAATTATGACTACATGTATATTCTAGTACCTCGCTAGTCCAATCATTTGCTGTTCAACACCCTGTTTTGAAATATTACGAGCAAAGCGAAAGAGGAAAAACAGCACTCTTTTGAAGATAAAGTATTATAGATTTTATGAGCGAGGAAAAAAAAAGATTTTTGAAATACTGATAACAGGTATTTTTACTCAATTCTCATTATTTTGTTAACATACATTTTGTCTGCATCTTCTTTTCTCACATTTGGCATGATAGGAATAGGCTGTTGGTCTAAGACCAGTATCTCCTAAAAATTCTGCTATTTTAGGTCTTCTTGCTTTATTCTACTCCTTGCAGTTATAATTATTACTGACATTCTATAACTAGAAGAATAGTGTAACATTATATATAAAGACAAGATGCAAACCAATTTCCTTTGGTAAGAATAGTAATATAACCAACATTAGTTGTGAGTGGAACAACAGCATAACATTAGATAGCCAAGATGCATACCAAGTTCGATGACAACCCACTTCACCGAAGGCCCATGAGACCGAAAATAGGAAATTTTAATCTATGATGTCACACTGCTCTGAAGGGCAGCGGAAAATTTTTCATTGAAGGTGTGGGACATCCGGAAACGGGGACTAAACATGCTAAAAAAAAAACCCCCATAATTATTTTATGTACCAATGGCGCATTATTTGTGATGAAGGAAAATACGATATGAGAAAAGTTGGCCTCGCGGGCCTTCGGTCTCGTGGTCCTTCGGTCAAGTGGGGGGACCCCCCAATTTCCTGTCATAAATATAATGCTATAAACAGCAGTGGTTGAGATAAGCAAGCGAAGCGAATGAGCGCTTCCAGTTTTTTTTAAAACTTTTTTTTTTCATTTTTTATTTTTTTGCCCTTTTTCTTTTTTTCTTTTACTTTGTTTTTAGGAGATTAACAGGGTTCCATGTCATTTTTGATGGTGAATTATTTGGGGGGGGGGGATGATAATACAGGCCATCCTCCCTACCAAAAATATTGGGGGGGAGGGATATATTCCCCGGGATCGACACCCATGTGAATAAGCCTTTACTGTGTTTGTGCAGAAAAAGTGGAAAACCATATTTGTAAAAATTATCAGGACAAGTTGTTGTCATTGTTGTACAATATATGTATGATGTGTATGCAATAATTTACGCATATTAAGTGCCTTATACCTGGGCCTCCATGGGGATGAAATATTGATGCTCAAGTGATATCGTAAAACTTTAAAGTCATTTCTAATTCTCTGTTTCTGAAGGATTTTTTTGTTTTGTTTTTAAACCTGCTGTTGTTCCTCCATGGGGCAAGCATCTTTGTTGCATCTTTGTTTTGAATAGAGAAAGCTGTAAAGATAATAAAATTAAAAAAAAACTAATATTGTGAAACAAAGTCAAAGAGTTTGGGGAAAATTAATGCAGAGGAAAAGCTGCCAGGAGCAGTTTATTCAAGGAAATCTGAGAGTAACAAACGAAATCTGCCCTCCCCTTTATGTGAGTTAAAGAACCCTGGCCATTTTCATGGTATTCTTCAGTATTCATCAACATTCAAATTCATACCCCAAATGTCAATTCAGAAACGATCAATTTCATCTTCCCTGGCGGCATCCTTGCTGTATCGGCACAAATACAGCGCAGGCATGATATCCAATAGGGAACATAACTTGTCGTGAAGCTAACCTTTGGGCTAATTTGGAGTTAACCTTTAGTATTTAAATCATTTTCCGAGTTGATTTGATAAGGATCGATCATTTGGGATTCAAACAGACAGTCAAGAGTATTATCCAGGGGGGAGAGAACTCAGAAATGGTTGAAAGTCTCTTTAAAGATAACATTGTTTCAATGTTGCATTTTCTGAAAACAACTGAGAATCTGTTAAGTTTTACCAGAAAACACCAGTATTCATTTTGGACCCAAGGAACTGCTTTTAATCTCTAAACTCTTAACATTGCGGGGTCAGATTGACCCAGAAAAAAGTCTGTTGAGGCCACACTCTGTTCCAGGTCAAAAATTGCTCTGGAAGAGGGTCATGAAGACTTGCTTCTGGGGCAAATCTGACCATATTCCAGGTAATTTTTTTTGGTGGCCCCAACGGACCCTTTTTTCGTGTCAATTTGACCCCGCATTTTTAAGAGTGTACTTTTATATCTTTTGACAATGAATATCCTGGGTCTAAATATGTTGTTGTTAACAAATTGTATTTTGATCTTGTATGAAATTGTAGAATATTTCAAAAGAAATAGATACCTTACTAATTTGTCAGTATTAGTCACAGTGTGAAAAAAATCATCCATTTTTCTGCCCTTAACATGAAGATCAAATCAACTTTGAAAATCACTTTTGTTTTCTTATGCTGATACCGCAAACTGAAATGTAAATGACCTTAGATATCATTTACATGTGTAAAGTGCTATCATATAAAGTTTTATTTCAAATTCAGATGTTAATTCAGACATTCAGACTAGTGGATGGTGATTGAGTTTTCCTTCAAAACATCGCCAAAACATGCATTTCACTATAAAAAAAACCCCAGCAAAACAATAAATTACTATCAAGCTATGGTTTACTTATACATTAAATTGAGGTAGCTGAACTAGGGGTAAAACAGTATATTTGAATATTTTTTAACCACTCCCCCTCCCCCAAGTAAAAACTAAATCCCCCATACAAAAATATTTTGGGTGAAAAGACCTTTTTTCAAAGGATGAAAGGTCACCCATCTCAACACGGCATTCCAGGGGAGCCTTTCATCAAGTGTCTTGTCAGTGATTTTTACAAACAAATTTCCTCTCAGCCAATCAGATGCAAGGAACTCAGCAGCTTATAACAGTTGTCGGTAAAAATCACTAATGAAATGCTCCCCAGTATACTGAATACACATGATTATATCCAACCGTCTTCCCCGGTCACTGTACTGGATACATGTACATAGAATGGTGTAGATAATTTGATGTCATAGAAATTTTCCTGAAAAAATATAAATAATCCAAAGCTTCTAGCATAATATTTGGAGGTCAGCAGACACTCCGTTATTAAAATTTGGGTATTTTCTTGTATGGTGAGAGCTGTAAGGGCATTAAAACCCACATCTTTAGCATCGAGTCATTGCCCTTCTGACTCGTAAGAAACAATATGCTAGAAGCTTTGGAGCCAGCTGCCCTAGATAAACAATGGTAACATTATTGGACTCTTATCATTGGGAGCTGAAAGAAAACAAAACCGCTTCAATTTGATGTGGCCGAAATGATGGGAGGAATTTTCAATAATATTCCAATTTATCCAACGTCATTTTCAATAAACAAAGATAATGGCGATGGTGGATGCAGAGCTATAGAGAGGAATTCTTCGATTCTGAATGTTGTAGTCATGTATTTGTGATCAAATTTGGCAACTTTTCTCCAAGAGTCTGTGATTGAACCTGTTTTTTTTTCTCTGAAGATATTTACCTAAGCTGCAAAATAGAAGTAGCATAAATCAATTTTTTTTATGTCTTTGGAGCTTATGATACTGCCCAGATACAATCATTAATTCAAAATGAAATGTTTATTCAATAACCAGTGTGCTGTTTATTTTTGCGGTAATGCTCCTTTGGACATTATGCAAATGTAAATCCCACTGCACACTACACGATTCATCTGCGATCTGATATTGGAAAAATTTGTTGTAGCATTTGATATGTAAAATCTTAACAATCAAAGTTCCGAATAGTTGTGTTGATACTAAAATCGAAATTCTGGGCTATTGCAAGCCTCCCTTTGGAATAAAAGCGAATTTGTAGTGACGTCATAGCAATCTTGCGATTGGCTATGATATGAAACCGATTTGACCTTTACTCTGACCACAAGGCTTGCAGTTACCCAAAATTTGATTTTAGTATTCCTGTCATTATTCCGAACTTCAAATAAGATCATTTTACTTGTTTAAACTTTCATATTCAATGCCAAATGCCATTTGTCGGAAAATCGGTTTGCAGTTGAATTGTATAGTGTACGGTGAGCTTTATACTGATGTTTACCAGGCAAGCTTCTCACGTCGATTTTAAAAATTGTCCATTCCTTTGGCAGAATGCCATCCACAAAGTGATTAGCTATTTTGAAGGTTGTGAGCTAGCATTAACCATGCATAACAATAACCTGGTAATATTATGGCATTTTGACTCTTTCCCCATTCACACGGAGACAACACCAGACCAAATTTTAAAAATTGCATTAGGCGTTTTATCTTTATGTCATTGTGCGAAAGAATGCACCCGGAACGCAAAATACAAAAATGCAAGAAATTCTAATGTCTGTTTTGACATATTGGAATAGAATTTTAGCAGAGATCATGGCACAAGAAGATCGTTTATCAATTTCCAAGGTCTACATGCTACCTGTGAAATTATCAATCATTGTTTGAAAAATTTGATTTTCAATAATTTTTCATTTTGCGTTCAGGACGCGTTCTTTCGCACAACATAAAGATAAGACGCCTTACCCCTAATGGCTAGGAATCAGTTAATTTGTATTAAGTATGGTGTCAGCTTGCCCATAAACTGCCATACCACATTCAGACTGATACTCTGCCAGAAACAGTCCAAACATAAGTTGCAAATCCCTAATAGTCAAGCATTGGTTTCTTTGAAATCATTGTGGCTTCTGTTTAGTGGTAGTAAGGTATCAATTGCAATGAAAAAAGAGGGGGTAAACAGCTTCTATGGCCTCTTCATACTTCTCCTTTTTCACTTGAGTGAGAATAACTCTCAGTAAAGTAACTTGTATCATCTTTTCTCTTGAAGGTGCTGGTTTACCTGCATTGTCTAGAACTGACTTGACTCTACAACTAACAGCATTGTAAGTATGATCCTGTTTCCTTTCATCACTAATTACCCCCATAGATAATTTGCACTTTATTCACATTCACAGAAGGAATTTTTTTTTTCATTTTCTTTTCATCACTAATTACCCCCATAGATAATTTGCACTTTAGTCACAATCACAGAATGAAATTAAAAGAAATGTTAATTTGACTGATACCCAATAAAGTTTGCTGCAGTATGCCTTTTATGGGATTGTATAATTCGTCATCATTTTTATGAACTGTGCATTGGAGAAAACGTTGTTATGAAACGTCAAATTTGTGTTAATGGCCAGTGCTTCATTATTCTGCATTAATGTAGATGGTAATATACACCATTTTAGAATTGAAGGTATAAGCTTTCTTCTGATATATATATATATATATATATATATATATATATATACATACTTGAAATTATGCAAAGAATTTTAAAACACCTGAATCTAAATACATTTGCCTCCAATTCATGTTCCTGCGCATTGTGCACAGATTCGCTGGTTTATAAAAACAACAACAAATTGTGTGCCTTGGGCAGTTGTGGGAATAATGGTTGGAAAGATACAGTCACACCTGCTTTAGCCACCACCTGTCCATAAATATCACCTTGTCATAAAGGCCACTTGCTCACAAAGACTGATTTTCTTGTCTCCCATGGGTGGTCTCTATACAAGTTTCACTGTAGTTAGTTCTTAGGTTAAGCATAAAGGTTCATTTCATATTGTTTCACTGTTTTTGCTATCCAAATAATTTGCATTCAGTATAATCTCAAAGTCATATAATACCCAATCTCTTTTTCATGAAAAGGAATAACCTATTTTGGTGGTGAGTTTGCCATGGTTAAATGGCTAAATGGTTGGTTTTTTTACCTGACTACTAAGAAAGTGATGTGTGTGCTTATTAGTAAGCAACCAGGGGACTGACAGCTTTAAGTCCCCTCCAGAGGACTTGGTAATGCTAAAGGGAATTAGTGCAACTTGGTTTCGAATCCGGGTACTCCTGGTTACGAGACCACTGCTTTACCACTGAGTCACAGCGCCTCCTCCATCTTAGGATACCGAAAGGTTTAGCGCAATAATATGCCCTCTGCAGCCAAGATGGGCATTAGGTGATTCCTGGCTCTTATCAGACAATATGAAACCATGCAAGGCCATAGATGAAATATTGGTATAATTCTTGCATTTCATAATGCATGCGCCACCAACGTCCATACCATGAGAGGTCTATTTTCCCACTTACGGGTCGACAACCATTTCCAAGATAGTACACCCCGCAAATGAGAGTTGACCATTTGAAGAAATATTTAACTGACTGAGGGATCCCAGGTGCAGGTAAGAAGAAGGATCAGTTAGTAGAACTAGCAGTGAGAGCCCATGGAAAATATGAAGTGTTAGAAGAGTGTAATCACGTAGAAATCACGTAGAAATCACGTGGGCATTAGGTGATTCCTGGCTCTTATCAGACAATATGAAACCATGCAAGGCCATAGATGAAATATTGGTATAATTCTTGCATTTCATAATGCATGCGCCACCAACGTCCATACCATGAGAGGTCTATTTTCCCACTTGCGGGTCGACAACCATTTCCAAGATAGTACACCCCGCAAATGAGAGTTGACCATTTGAAGAAATATTGAACTGACTGAGGGATCCCAGGTGCAGGTAAGAAGAAGGATCAGTTAGTAGAACTAGCAGTGAGAGCCCATGGAAAATATGAAGTGTTAGAAGAGTGTAATCACGTAGAATAGAAGCGGAAAAGGTAACTAGTGCAAGTTAGTGATGGTCCTGTTGTCAACCCATCTCCTAGAACGCGCTAGAGTGACTGTCACAATGGAATCGAATGAGGGTGCAAGGATTAAGAAGTGTCAGAATTATCAGCTAATACCAAATGACAAACTCCTTGTTTTAGACATACCTTTTTTTTTTTATTTTCAACTCTTCATATCAACCTTCTCTCTCCCTCTTGATAAAGAAAAGAACACCTTGGGGCTGTCTTTGAAATCTGTGCCAGCTCACCTGTATACTGTCAACACTGCCTAATACAATAAATCTGACTTTATTATGTCCATGTCTGCTATGATGCGGATCGCAGACTGTTTCACATCAGGGGAAATTGAATAAAACTGTTTGCAGCCCTTATAGAGATATGTTTCTGCTCACCTGACAATTTGTGTTCCAGATTCTCAAGGAGGAGATGATTATGGAAGCTTCTTCTGCTTTTGCTTTTGAAGATCCTATTTTGTGATCTGTAGTGGAGGAGACAGCATTTTCTGCATTTTGAGATGCCAGTATGTTTACCTATCAGTGGTGCCATTTTCTCTCTGTTAGGCATACTTAGCAACATTCTAAGGAAAGTTATCACTTGATCATGACCGGGGGGATGTTTCACAAAGACTAAGATTGACTAAAATTGCACTTAACTATGGCTGGCCATTTATGCCACTGTTTTCTTTCACCATGGATCTCTCAAAGGATTTGCAAATCATGGTCATAAATCTGTAGAATTGACAAATTTTTATAGTTCATTGATGAAGAAAACAAAAAATGTAAATTCTTCAGATTTGTGACAATGATTTGCACATCCCTTGAGAGACTGATGGTGAAAGCAAACAGTGGCATGAATGGCCTGCCATAGTTAAGAGCGATTTGGGTCAATCTTAGTCTTTGTGAAACACCCCTTGGGTGCTGTCAAATGTAAGTCATGGTGATAGGACATGAGAATTTTAAAAGGCTCTTCAGCTGATTCCTGCAGAACCTGTTAATCTTTGAAAGAATTTGATAGAATAGAAAGCCCCCTTGCTGTCATACAGAATTTTATTGTTTAGATCATGGTCCTGATAAAAATACTTAGTCACCATCAAAGTAACATAGTAGCATTTTACACTCTGTTGAAAAAAAAATGAATGCAGAAAAGATTGCTGATCAGGTATGCAGCTAGTTTTGTGGGCAATTACATGTACATACCCAGCACAAATGACATTTGCTTTAAAATTCAAAGAGAAGGTGATTGTGATGGATCATAATCTAACTCAGCTTGGACATGATAATTATCGACCATACAGTTTAATTTCCCATTTTGTTAAGCAATTTTTTACTGAGTATTTTAAGAGTGTATTCATGATATCATTAAGTATTTGGCATCACCTTTGCATGGGAGGGAAAGCTAACTTAATCTCTGTGACCCTCTGGTCTCTTCTAATGCAACTAATTGGGATGTGTAGGTTTTCCACTGCATCGGGGTTTTCCCCTACTCTTCAAATTACTTTCACATATGCTTTTATGAAAAACAACCAAATATAGAATGCATTTTCACTTGGGCCCTCCTTTAGAAGCAGGGGACTATTTCAAAAGTGTTCTAGCACAATTACTCTCACCCAGCTAGTAGAATTGGTCCAGACAAATGGAATCTCAATGGAAATCTGGCTTTATTTGTCTGTAAACACATTTATTTCACCTCTCTTGCCCTGATTTACAAAACAGGTCACAATTCCAGAGAAGCTATTCTGCATGATGTAAGGCATATGATGTATCTAAATACTCCGGAGCTGTCTGTTCTTTATATGTGATGTATCACCTTTATTTGATTACCACAGTGTGGAGGAAGAGATGTTTTGGATATGTTTGTCGCTGTCCTGTATGAAATTGCTCTTTAACTAGTTGAGAACTGAGTTGTGTTAACCCTTGGCTAGAGTGTATTAATATTTTTATGTTACACCATGAAATTGTCTCCGACAGGTAAATTTTTTTCATTATCTATTGATAAATACATCCTGCTTTAAGAATGAATCCTCTTTCACTACCTTTAAAATAAACTTGATATAGTTTTGAAACTTATTCAATTTTATGAATTTGTTTGTAACTAACATCTGTCAGGACCTGCACACAAAAATATTTTCAGGGGACATCTTTGAAAATACTGCCACAATGGCCATAGGTTTGGATCAAAATGTGGAACTGCCTAGACCGTGACCTCTGAATAAAAAGTCAGTTACCACCCTCCCCCTCCCCCCTACACACACTTCCCAACAACAACTACCCCTTTTTGGACAACTATCTCCTAGGAAAGTGACCCTCAAGATAACTACTGCCATGAAAGTGAACATTTTTGAGCAATTGCTTTTTTTCGCACTGAGCCGAGTTGAACACAATTACGCATCTGCGTGGACAGGATTAATGTGATATTCACATGCAAAATAAAACAAAATATTTTGCTTGGTTTCATTTTCGCGCAAGTGAGGTGCCGTGCAAAATGCGCAAAAATTTCCATACCACGAAATGCTCCATGTTTACAGTAGTTTAAAAGGACATTTGTGTGTTCAATTATGGGAAGTCTTTTCTTTTGACTCATTTGGTAATCTACTCATATAAATGGTTTTGCTTTAATGCCTAAACATCTAAATTGTTTTAAAGTTGTTTAGAAGGACATTTGTATTCCATTATGGGAATCAGTGTTTTATTTCTCTTTGTAGTGCTGACAGACAGTCTTAGAAGGCATGTTTATATTCAGTAAAATGACAGGCAGACTCCTCTGTGATCTGGGCAAAGTTTTTTCTTTGCAATCATTTGGTAATCTACTCATATAAATGGCTATGCTTTAATACCGTCGGTATTAAATTGTTTTAAAAACTATAAGCTGTTTTAAAAGTGAGATGTAAATCAAACAAGAAGATGAATTAATAATTTAAGATTTCCTAATAACTTATCTGTAGTAGATGTGAACATACTTATGTTCTGCCTTCAATTTCATACTTCTTTTCAATTCCACTTTACAAAGAGCATAATGCACTCCATTCTCAATTCCTTAATCACATCCATTCAATAATGAGCAGGGACTAAAAGGGTTTGCCCATAGGTAAGAAACTACATATTGCATTGGATTGTACAGTTCAAAATTTTCTAGAACTACGGTACATAGCGACATGTGCATTAGACATTGTCATTTTGTCCTCTCGCATGGTTCTGGGGTGTCTGCCCACCCCCACTTGTTTCACTGCAGTTGATGCTAAAAGCTCTTACTGATTTAGAAAATGCAACCTCCACTTTATAAAGAATATTTGTCTATTGTTTAGAAGCATGTTTATGTGAAATATGTGTTTCCCATTGTGTAATTTAATTTCACAGAGCATCCTTGTCTAGATGGTGGGTTTCATGCCAAAATTGGCTTAGATAATTTGTCAACTGAAGTTTGTCTTTGACAGTAGAATGTGACAGCAAATGAGCTGTTGCGTAGTCCTGCGACTAAACCTTCTCGACATTCTTCAATTTACGATAACCCGCCCTCAAGTAGGCAACTCCAAGGTCGCTATCTTAACAAAACTTGAAGATTCCCTGCTCCAGATTCCTAAGAGTCTTGCGCATTCATCGTCGCTCATGTTGAATGTAAATCCATTTTAAATTTGAACTTAACGACATTCGATGGTACCTCTTGGAAGTGCTTGATGTTAAATCAATGCAGACTCTCTGGTTAGAATTCAGAACTCAATTTGGGTCCGCTTTAGAAAGCATCCTTGAGTCTTGAACTGATCACAAACCCATCGGAGAGCCAAATCTCTGCCATTCCCATTATTAAGCCTGCCTCCGACAATCAGACGTAGCATTCTCCCTCGACCATTTCTTCTAAGAAACTTCAGGCTTTGGTGGGCTATTTTCCTCTGCCTGAAGATGGTCATGGTCATGGACAGCTTGTCATAGTTTTTCTCGGAAATGGACTAGAAAGTATTCTGGTCAGTTGCTTTTGTTCAGTGCAACCTAATTTCTTTTAGATAGACTCTATTACCCTGTTCATGACTTTAACCCATTTGTGACAGGAATTATTTAAAGCCTAATTTGATCAGCTTTTATTCTTCAAATTGGCAACACCAACATTTTTCTTTTATTGCTACATTTTTCTTGTAAAACATGTATCTGAAATAAATATAAATTGACAGAATGTATGATGAGAAGTCATAAAGTTGCCAGTTTGCAGGGAAAAACAGTAATTTTAACATTTTCATCGCATTGCAAATTAAAGGATTTTAATGCTTTTTTTCCTTTAAAAAAATATCAGCATCAAACAACAAATATTGATGCAACGAAAATGGGGACAGTATGTGTAGAATTTTTGCTATTTCTGCTCATGTATTTGGTATGATATTTAGGGCTCTGCACCAAAAGTTATTAGGCCAAACCACATAATGTGGACCCTCTGTCATGAATGGGTTAACCCACTGACTATTTAGTCTGTCATTCCCATCAAATAGGTTTTAAATCCAAGCTAGGACAGAATAAAACAGATCAAAGAAAATTTGAATAAAATAGGACATGGAATAAGACAGTTATGCTTAAATGATTTTTTTTTTGTTCTTGACACTACCATATGGTTTGTAGACAACTCTCAATATATGTTCTACTCAGAGTGTCACATATTCTTTATTATCTTGAAGAACACAAGTTTTCAAAATCTTGCTGGAAAGCTCTATTCAGTGGCGTTATTAAGCTATTATTGTTACTGGTGTTCATTCTAGGATTTGAAAAGCAGTCTTGGGCAGTTCTGTTTTGAATGAGAATCAGTTCCAGTTCTGCTGCTCAGTCATGATTCTGAATAGAGCCATCTCATGCTCATCAAGCACATAATATTTGATGTTAGAGGTGTTGTGGTCCAGTGGATAAGTCTCCAGACTTGGAACCTCAAGGTACAGGGTTCAATTCCCTGTCACGGCACGAATGTCTTTTGGCAAGATATTAATCTACATTTGTCATTCTCCACCCAGGTGTTGAGTGGGTACCCGGTAGGATGCGAAAAAAAGTCATTGTGATTTATTTAGCATTGTGAACGCCTGTAAAATGGTGCCTGGTTGAAATGCTCCCTCGATCAGGAGTGGAGAAGGTACATGTACATACACTATGTGCGGGAAAGCCTGAATCCGATGACCGGGTAATAATATTTCTGTAAAGCACTTAGACACATCTCAGAGAGATATATTATACAAATAATGCACAGATGTGAGTGTGTTAGTGGTGATGCAGCACACTTGAGGGTATTTACAATGTGCTTTTGCACAATATTGTGAATACCCGAGATGCCTGCATCGCCACTAACATCCCGAATTTAAATCTGTGCATTATTTGTTTTTATAAAAGGGGTCAGCTGTATAACTTTGTAGTGGAAAATTTGTTAAAACCCCTCCAAATTTCCTCGGATCGCACAGACAAAAGAGACAACATCTGCTTTATATTAAGCGCAGCCAGTGTGATGCGCCCTGAGTAAGCGCATCAAAATCCTTGTGATACTTCTCTTTGAAAGAACGCGTATTTCATAGCGTCTCAGTTTTCACACGCTAGAGGTTAAGTGATGCATCCAAAATGCACATTGCTGCACCCTAAATGTACAGTGCTGCACAAAAAATGCACGACTGGAAGGTTGCGTAGAATTAAAGCATGAACATGTGACATGCATACGCACTCGCTATTGGCTACATCCTTGAACCCGTTTTATAATAGGCGCTATATACATGTACATGTAAATATGGAATATGTGTAGTTAATCTACAGCAGAGGAATCACTGCCAATATACGTCGTAGAACCTCCTTTGGAGTTCTTCCACATAAGATGTATTTACATTTGCCTATTTAAGCTTTTTATGTCAGTTTTGGCTTATTGTAGTAGTGTGAACAGGGTCATTCTTACCTAATTACCAAGTAGACCTACTGCACATATCCAACTTATTTGCGGGTAGATTACTGCTTTGCAATACAATCACTTAAAACTAGATTGGTGGTGATCATTGCTTTAATGATAATGATGGAGTTGTGGCCTTGATAAGTGTACAGTCTGTTTAGCTTTCATAGTGCCCTTTCATCCTGTTATTTGTACCTGTATTACTAATCTTTAATTTTTTATTTGATGTAATGAATTAATGTCATAAAAAGTGAATACATTTTGATATTAGTTTAATATCATCCTCGACATTTTTTTTAAATTGAAAAAACTGACGCGACATAGATTGATTTTCTCATTGATCATAGCGAAATAGCAAGTTTATTTGTTTTGCTTGTAATGCCTTCTAAGAGAATGTTACTGAGGGTCTTTTGAAGGATAAAGACAGAACCGAATATTGGTGTCGAAATTATTTTGCATTTAATTCATTGACCACTTAATTCTCTGATTCCTATAGGTTTAAGACATGGGCCACCAATGTTCTTGTAGGAGTGTATAGTGTGGATTGTGTTTTGTGTCTCCTTTGGAAACAGGCCAAATAAGCGTTCTTCAACGGCATGAATAAAACTGGATTGGGGGGGATGTGTCATTGAAGCCTGTACATCACTTTCTGAAAAGCACCTTAAGTGAGGAGTGAAGTAGGAATGGTTTGATACCCTAAACAGGGAAACCCGTCTAATATCTCTAATTCTAACAGGGATTTGTTATATTGCATGGTATTTTACACCCTGTTCTAGGATTGCATCATCGATCACCTCTGAATTTGATACCCTTTTCCTTGATTTTTGCTGTTTTAGCTACCATAAAAGCGTAATGTTCATTATGGGCCTGATGCTGAAAAGGTATCCTTTTTACTCATTTTCATGTACACGGATGATATACAGGCCTCAATGAGACATGGCCCCCACCCCCCCCCCCTCACCCCTCCCCCTCCCATGTGGAATAGAAAAGTACTCAAATATCTAATAATTGATTAATGATATAAAATAATGCTTATCTGCATAGTTTCAGATGCAGCACATATTTATTGAGAGCAGAAGAAATATAATTCAGCCTAGGCTGTCGGCTACACTGGAGGATGCATCCCACACGGTGAATATCTGAGTATGGCTTACGCTAACATGAAGAGATCACAGGCGAAATGGTGGCACAGTGGCGCCTTGCTCATACATCTAGCTTGGAATAAATTGTATATTGTCAATGCATTCCATCATGTTATCTCAGCAGTATGTATAATGCAATAGAATTTGGGTAAGACTTTTGACATTGAGTAATAAAATAGAACAACCCAAGTCTACCATATGAAGATGAAAGCTTTGATACACTTGAGTTGATTCAAAGGAACCGTGATTGACCCCAGTTCAGACTACTTAAAATCATTGTATTGCTATCCATAAACCGTTCAGCTATATGATACAGTACTTCATTTTGTATGGTCTGAACCTCATAGAAAAATGCATTTGCCAGAATTGTTTCACTTGAAAATTTGATAAAGAATGAGTATCTTCTTGTAGTCTGAATGTCTGAGCTGGGCTTACTGTGTGTGCAAGCTGATAATTTATGATCAGTCGGCTGAAATGTGTGCTCTAGTATTATCTGTGGTATAACCTCGTGCAAAACATAGGTGTCGGCTGACCTCCCAAAACTAGTCATTTTATAGGAATTAAGATGTTTCTTTATACTGTTTTTCTTTCGAAGTGTGCATGTTCCTTTTGCTATGTGATGATTCTTTATGCAGCATTTTTTATATGAATGTTGCATAACTTGAATATAGTCTGTACAAGCTGGAAGCATCTTTATATGATATTTCTGTATATGATTTCAAAGAAAAATGTGTACCCATCCTTCTGGTGTGTGATAATTCTTTATACACTATTTCTTTTTATGAAATTTGTATAACTGTGGTATAGTCTGAACAGACTACAAGGCGTGTTGGAGTCGTGTAGTCACAAGTAAACAGCAGACAGCTTCTTGGGCTGGCCTTTTATTGACACTATCCATCATGCTCATGAGTAGATTGAATCATGCATGATACAGTGTGGTGAACTTGACATTGCATGGAACGAACATCAGGGCGTGATGCTTCTATCACAGCCTGGTGATGAGGCCGGAAACAAATCCATCAAGGGTTTCATCTGCTTTACACCTTAATGAAATTGTGTGTTGCATTAAGGCTTGTTCAGATATGAGGCGAATTGTTCCCGCAACAAATCCCCGCAATATTTTTAGTGTACAAGTCAATGGGATATGAGGTGACCCCCCAAAAAAATGCCCCCCGAGGCAGGAGACAATTTTTTGTGGCCTGGCTGCAAAAAGCAGTGGACCAATCAAATTCTTAGATTGTAAGCGCAAAATATGTTGTCATGAGTATGTCTGTGCGACTTTTGACACAAGTCTCTTTTATTTGAGAGTTGATGCATTAATGTGCGTTCATTAACGTAAGTGGTGCCGCAATGTTGCGCCATATCTTGAACACTAAAAATGTTGCGGGGATTTGTTTGGGAGGACATGTTGCCTCGTATATCTGAACAAGCATTTACTGTGGTCCTGATTTGAGATTATCACTTGTTGTTTATATGTCTTCTGCTGCTGCTAGTGCCATGTGAAAAATAGAATGGAATGAGGGGGAAGTAATGGAGAAACTGGAGGAAATGAATGAAGAAGAAAATGAGAAGCAGGAAGGTGGGAAGGATGAGGAAAAGAAAGACATCTGTTAATAAAAATCTTTGGTAGATGGCAACATAGTGATGCAAGTCTACATTTTAAAAATCCATAATTGCCCCTATTTGGGCAGAATGTATTTACCAGGTGCACATATTGAGTGGTAATGATTAGATACCCTACCCCTCCCTTGTGAGAGGTTAACCGTGTTTAACGATGCTATGATGAAAGTCTCTGTCTGTGTTCTGCATTAAAGTAAAACAGACTATAGTTTCGTTTTAAGATCTTGTTATACTCCCTGAACAAGTGCATGTGGCTTCCGAATGAGCAAGGCTTATCTTGTTGTAAAGGTTATTGTACTGTAAATTTTTGGGAGTACACATAGATGCGTTGTAATTTGTCCTGTCAACCTTTCGCATGACTTAAGGTCTGGAGAGATGAGACGTTGCCGCCTGGGCTGTCTGCTAGAGACCTACCCACCTGCCCTTGCGTCTTGGGAATACAAGAATTACTCTGGGCACCTGAATCATTCAAACATGATTATCAATTATTGAGTCCTGGCTAAGAATTATTGATAGGTTTTGTGTGGACACTGTGGAGAGGGGAGGACTTGGGACACGCTCCCTGTCTTGACTATCGTGTAGTCTGGTTGAATTATTAACTACCAATCTACAGGATTATCAGAGACAGAACATGAGTTTGGAGAAGGCTATGAGAAACGTGCCACTTGAGAAAAAAAAAGTATGAGATGTGTTGCAGACATGGGCATCAGTCAGGGGGTGGGCAGGGGGACATATCCCCCCTCCAATTTTTAGGAATGGGGGTTACAATAAGGTATGTCCCCTAAATTTTGGAAAAAGACACAGGTCTGAAAAAGCCAGTGGGGTATGTCCCCCCCCCATTTTTTTTTTTTTTTTTAGAAACAGACACCTGAGCAAATTTTGGAGTATGTACCCCCTCCCCCCCCCCCCCCCCCCTCCAAAAAAAAAAAGAGCTTCAAACCTTTTCTTTTAATTTAAGATCAGGATCATTTTTTGGGGGTGGGGGGTGTATGTCCTCCAAAATTATAAAATGGATTAACATCCATACGTGTAATCATGAATATGAAAGCAAGCATTAACTTTCTGAGGAAGTTGGCAGGCAGCATGATCATGAATAAGAAATCTTGGAATTTGTAATGCCACCTACTCCTGAAACTAGGTTATGAGATTACTTCATGTCATACTGCATCAATACACTGATGCAGACGCTTCAGTGTTGACTGCACTATATGGCTGCAATCCAATTTTTAGATACCAACTATAATGTTTTCACAGATTGGACTAAGGCATTCACATTACAGTGTAGAAGTCTATTAGACCATCATAACAGGGATAGTGTAGCATTATTGATCGTCTTTGCTGACTGTACTAATCAGAAGTTCAGACGGGATGATCCTATGTAATAGACTTATGACTGTAACTAATAAGGGTTTTGAAGAATGAATGGGATTCAATGTGGAATCTTGTTTGCTGAGCTGTGTGCTTGGGAGTAATGACCCGATTGAGGATGAGCAACTCGGAGAAGGAGGTAGCAAGAGAGACAGAAGGTGGAAGAGAGAGAGAGAGTAGAAAGGAGAGGGGGAGAGAGGGAACAAGAGAGATGAGAGAGACAGAGAGAGAGAAGGAGAGAGGGGAGAGGTGAGGAAAAGGGAGGAAAGGAAAGCAACGAAAGCAGAGGAGAACAAGAGGGAAGGGAGAGGAAGTGGGAGAGGAAGAGAGCAAGATGAAATGGGGAACAACCCCACTTTCAGACGAGAGAGTTCTCATATCGATATACGATGTGTGGATATACAACATATGGATATAGGAAGTTTTTTTAGCGTCTGAATGCTCTTATATTGATACGACATTTCGATATACGAGGTATATTGAAACGATGGTTTGGGCATCATTTCGTACGATTATCCTATATCCATACAATGTAAATTCACGTCTGAATGCTCTCATATCCATACATTGTACGTCGTATAAGTAGGCGGGACTTATTCGCAATGCGCGCTTAGGGCCCGACCTCTACTCTACTATAGATGAGTCCAGCACAACGCAACGCAAACATGAAGCACAAAGCCCGCGTGAAGTTTGTACTGCACAAGGGATTCGTACATATTCATGAGCCTCCCATGAAAGTTCGACTGAGCGAGACTGAATGCTGCTGTACGATTATCGGATAACGGGGCGTTGTGGCTGAAAGGTCTCATATCAATACGTCGTATGAATATACGATAAGTTGGTACATCTGAAAGCAGGGCAAGAGGGAGTGGGGGAAGAAGATGGAGAAGAAGGAAGAAGTAGAAGAGGGGTAGAAAGCTAGAAGGGATTCGGAAATAACTTTCAAGAGAGAGAGAAAGAATGAAGATTTGTGTGGAGGGGTTGAAAGGGACATGTGACCCTCTGCCACAAAATGGCCAATAAGTCGAAAATGTGACATTTTTGCATTTGAATATAGTTTGAAAGCATGCCATATTGGTGTGCTATTGTCTCTCTCACTAAAAGCTTGAATGAAATTTCCCTAGAATTTACTATGAAGGGATTATCAGATTAGGCTCAAACTTGGAATAGTTTCAGAGGAGATACTTCTTTGCTTGTTTAGATTTTTAAAACCGCAGAATGAATAACTTATGAGTTATGTACACAGTTAATGTGAAGGTTTTACCCAGCATGCTTGGCATACTTTTATTTCAAAATTCCCCCAAAATGGTAATTTTAAATCAGAGAAAAAAAACTCATTTCTGCATTGCAGATTGCTCCCAAATTTGGTTAGATGATAGATCAATAAATGAACTATCAGAAAATATAGAAAACCTAAAAATCAACTTATCGACCCCAAGCTCTCTATTTTAGTTGTTTACTCTAAAACTCCAATTATGACTTATTGGTCGTTTTGTGGTGGAGGGTCACATAAATATGTAGAGAGATGGAGGAGATTTAGAGATAGAGAAGACAGAGAGAGAAGAGAGAGAAAGAGGAGAGACAGAGAGAGGAGAGAGAAAGAAGAGAGACAGAGAGAAGAGAGACAGAGAGAGGAGAGAGAAAGAAGAGAGACAGAGAGAGAAGAGAGACAGAGAGAGGAGAGAGAAAGAGGAGAGACAGAGGGAGAAAGAGGAGAGACAGAGAGAAGGAGAGAGAGAGAAGGAGAGAGAAAGGTGGAGGAAGGAGAAAGATGTTTCTGCATCTTTCTGTCACCCACTGTGAGAGAAACTTCTCTTGTCACATGCATGCATGGTGTTGCTGCATGAACTGTACGTGTATGTGTCATTTTGGTGGATGATATATTGGGCATATAATATATCCAGGAATTGTACATGCATAATGACGGTGCAGTATGGGCTAGATCTGGTGTCAGTCAAGTTCTGTTTTGTGAAGGCCCTCTAGAACACCAAGAACCCATGTAGCTATTTCATACTGTTTGCTTAAAATTAATTATCTAATACAATGTTACTGGGATTTTGAATTTTAAAAAAAGAATGATATACCTCATTTGCTCCATCTTCCAGGAGCAATTTTGTTGCTTCTTTACAAAAGCTTCAGCTTACAGAAATCGGATGAATGTCTTAATAGCTGATACACTATTCATGCGCATGTCTGTATGCTTATCTTGCAGGTGTGCATAATTTCAAGGGAGTCTTTTAGAAATTTATTGTTATAAAGAATAAATGAAAGGAAATTGTCATATTACTAATAATTTTAAAAGGTGTATATTTTCTTTATGTATAGATAAATATTTAGATGTATGCTGACTTGTGGTTATGCCTTGAAAGGTATCACAGTGATATCAGCTTAAAAAGGAGAGCACTTGGAGAGAGAGAGAGAGAATGAATGAGAGAAAAGAACACCATCTAGATGTATTGTAAAACCACAACAACAGATGAACAGATGAACCATAGGAAATAATGAGAGTCAGAGATACAGGGGTGGCAAAATAAGGGGACGGGGTTGGGGGGTACCCCTTATGATTTTTCAAGTGATTTTAAAAAAAGAAGAAAAGGAAGCAGAAGAAAAGAAAAAGAAGAAGAAGAAAAAAAAAGAGGATGGGGAAGCTCGGGCAGGGTCATACAACTACATGTATATGATAGCCCCATACATGTATGTTCATTTGAAACATAAATAAACTCACCTGTGGGTCATCTTGCCCCCTATCAAAATACCCTGGTGCCGCCTCTGTGGAGATAGATAGATAGATAGGTAGAGGCTCAAACTGAGATTGTGAGAACAGACATATACATGTAGATGAATAGAGAGAGAAAAAAGAAAAAGAGAGATTAATTGTCATGCTTTGGAGTAGGCACTTAGCAAAATGAATGAACATTTAATTTAGTGCGCTTGAAATGACAAGGGAACCTGCACCGCAGTTCTCCAGAGATACAGTGCCGATGCTCTCTCGAACTCTCCCAGCATGCGTTACTCACTAAGCTATGAAATTGGCAATACCGGCGGGAGACGCCGGTGTATCATTGTCATGCTGCATTCGTCAGCTACATGAGATTACATATTGCGCATGCCTCTCCCTGTGCCTGCTCATTAATTTGCATTGCGAGAGCAGAAAACGTGACGAGAGTATGAAATGATGGTTAGATGATACATGGATGCACAAGTGAATTAGTCGGTGACAACCTGATATTCACTCATCTTGATCAGTGGGGATGCATGATTGGTTGGCGGCATCCCTATTCCATTCTTATCATAATTTTCATCATCGTGTTCATCATTATTACCACATCCCCTCTGTCCTATTTTAAATGTAATTGTCATCATCATCATCATCATCATCATCATCATCATTCTTGTCCTCGTTATCCGCATAATATCATCATCACCATTTTCATCATCAAAGTCATCGTTGATGATAATGACAATCATTACGATCATCATTGTATTCATTATCTACTTATTTTTTTAAACTATCGTCAGCATCATACTATCATAATCATCATTATCATTATTATACTATCATGATCATGATCATGATCGTGATCATCATCATCATCATCAACATTTTCCTCTTCAAAATCATTATTGTTGGGATAAGTTGATAATAATGACAATCATTACTATCGTCATTGTCTTCATTATCAACTTATTGTTTCAACTATCATCAGTATCATACTGTCATCATCATCTTCATCATCATCATCATCTTCATCATCATCATCATCATCATCATCATCATATCCTCACCATCATCACTAGTGATATTATCTCTGCAGTTTTTATTTTTTTTTATCATTGGCTTCAGCTGCAGCAGCATTGCTACACCACTTTGATCACCACCGTGATATGGTCATAATCGTAATCATGATAATTATCCTCTTTATAAGTGTCAGTTGCGTAAACATTCTTGTCATCACTTTCTTCATAATTATACATGGGTTAATGATCAACATCACTTTCATCATCACTTAGATCACCTTCATGAGGAATAATGTAGGGATTATAATCATGCTTATCATGACAGTTATTTTTGTCACCATCATCTATTTCTCCAGGAATTGTATTTCTGAAGCAGAAACATTGGGAGAAGATTGCCATGATGACATCATAATACATGGATGCACAAATTAATTTGTTGTTGACAGCCCAATGTTCACAATGATTCCATCTGCTTTGATCAAAAGGATTGGGGGGGGGGGGGGGGGGAAATCCATTGAATAAACTTTGGGCATTACAATCCCTGGTCATGTTTTCACCATCATCTGGCTCAGATGAAATGGAACTCGAGATGTTCTATTCTTCACACGATTCAATGATTAATGCCTTCTTATAAATATCACTTCCAGTGGATCTGGTGATACTTAATAGCTTTCGCTTTGGCAACAAAAAGAGCAAAAAATTGTGTCAGCCTTGTCTTGAATAATAAATGAATTTGAATTTCTCCATATTGTTATAATTTCAATTCAGGACTCTGCTTTATTAGCCGTATATATATATTTGTGCCAGTTGTTTGCCAATTCTTTTTGAAGTGAATATGAATTATTGAAAGAAGGAGAGTCCAGTTGAGAAATAATTATGTAAATGCAATATTTGGATAACCCAATTTAGATTCTCTGTTTGGATTCTTTCTGTAGAAGTGAGATACCTACTTTAGATTCTACCTTTGTGGAGGGAGTCATTTACCTACCTTTTCCTGGAGATGAGATCAAAAGTTTAATAGGAACAGCTGAAATACTGACTGCATGTTTTGTAATGTATATACTGACTGGTTTCCAATGCAGTGATCATTGCTCCAGTTGCAATCAATTACATCTTTATCTTTGGTATCTAAATAAAACTCATCCTCACTCTGATTTTAGGACTTCCTGGTATGGTTATCAATACTAATCATGTTTTATCTTTTTCCTTCAGATTTTATTGTAAATTATTGCATGACATAATTTGAAAATAAACTGACAGTGAGTTCTGACACGAAACAAAAAAAGAAAATGGTTTGACAAAATATCTGATTACACAAGGGAAGTGTGAAAGCCATGAAGTCTTTGTTTATCTAGCACTCTTGTTTGTTCACCTGCGATATGTTTACAACTTTTTGTATGCATGTTTACAGTTATTTGTTTTCTTGTGATGATTATTGTTAGATAAGCTGCAATTACTCTCCACCTTAGGTCCATTCACTCCTGGAATATTGAGGCTTTAATTTGATATGTTACTCTGAATCATACTTATATTTTGAATCTGATGCATTTAAACGATTTAGATAGATCCTTGTTAGTGTGAAGGAAAAGAGAGACCCTGCTATCAAGATATCGATCGCTGTCCATTGGTACTCCAATAAATTTATATGAAATGCACAAAAGCACAATATACATTCTGAAATTTTGCTTGTGTAATTTTCCAAGGGACAACATAGGATCTTTTTTCAGGATGATATTGCTAGTATGAGGCATACCAATACCAACTTTTTTTTTTCCATAATGCAATTTAGGGTGTGAGATAGGTAAAAGGGTATCCTTTTTTAGTTTGTTAAAACACGTTTAGAGTAACTTGAAAACAAATTTTCTGCATTACTCCCAGTGTTAAAGATCGTACGTTTGATCTGTAATGAAAATCACAAGTCAGAAAAAATTGGAACCAGCGGGATTCAAACCTGCCATCTACTGCTTGCCGAGCAGCGACTTAACCACGAGGCTATTCTGGTTCACGGCCAAGTCACAATGAACTGGAGTCAAATACCCAAGGTCCTCTTCTTTCTGACTCATTAATATGCAATGGTCTGTCTTTGACAATAGATAGTAAATGAAGAAGCTTAATGGGAAAAATTTATAATTTGTAAACAAATTTTCGGCATAGTCAGAAAAAATTTGAACCAGCGGGATTCGAACCTGCCATCTACTGCTTGCCGGGCAGCAACTTAACCACAGGCTATCTTTAACACTGGGAGTAATGCCGAAAATTTGTTTACAAATTATAAATTTCTCCCATTGAGCTTCTTCATTGACTACATTTATAGTATTCTTTTCCAAATCTAAGTCTGGACTTTGTGCATGCAGCCTCCAATCGTACCTCTGCATTTGTGAAGTCCAAAGTCTTCTATACTTTCTCTCAAGCATGCGAAGTGGATTTTCCCTTTAAGATGAGCTCTTATGGTGTTGAAAGGTACATTTATCCTACCAGATGGGACTACATACATTGGAGGGCACTGTCTTCTCAGTCAAGCCATGCGAATCCCTCGCTAACCAGCCCTTCATCATCCATCTAAATGTCACGATTAGTGTCATCTAAATACTCTTGATGGGCCTTATCAGCATTGTCTGAATAACTTGTCACAAGCTATACCTCACCAACATCCTAAAATACCTTTCAAAACTCATTTGGAGGCATAGAGGCGTGATTGGTATAGTGACCCAACTACTTCCAGATGATAATAGTCGTCATGTACACATTGTTTGATGAGAGCCAGAAGGATGTAATTTCATGTTGTTGCATTTGAGTTTTAACAACCTTATGGCACTCATTAGAAAGGTGAGAAACATTATGGTGTGATGGTCTTCATGCTGTTTTCTCATGATAATAATTGTTATTTACAGATTGTCTGCTGAGAACCAGATAATTGTTAACTTTATGATTTGAGGTTTAAAACCCTTATGGCACTCATTAGAAAGGTGAGAAGCATGGTGACAGTGACCTACACTCTTTTCCTACGACAATCATCATTAATTACACATTGTCTGCTGAGAGCCAGATAGATGTTAGTTTTACGATTTGAGTTTTAACACCCGTATGGCACTCATTAGAAAGGTGAGAAACATTATGGTGTGATGGTCACAGTGACCTAAACTCTTTTGTTACGATAATTATCATTATTACATTGTCTGCTGAGAGCCAGGTAGTCGTTAGTTTCATGATTTTAGTTTAAACACCCCTATGGCACTCATTAGAAAGGTGAGAAGCATCATGGTGTGATGGTCAAAGTGACTTTAACACTTTTTGTATCGCCCACCGGAGGTGAAGGCGAGACTTAGGGATCCAAATGGCGTCCGTCCGTCGTCCGTCCGTCACAAATGTTAAAGTTTACCTGCAAGACTCTCTTATGATGCATAACTTGGCAACTGCTGGTCCAATTGCAACCAAACTTGGGTGGTAGATGCACTAGGGGTACCATCATGTTGCGGTGCTGTTAGAGGTCACATGGTGAGGTCAAAGTTCATTTGAGGTCACATTGTTATAGAGTACCTGCAAGACTCTTTTTACATATGTTAAAGTTTACCTGCAAGACTCTCTTATGACACATAACTTGGCAACTGTTGGTCCAATGGCAACCAAACGTTGGTGATAAATACACTAGGGGTAACGTCAAGTTGTGCTGTTGGAGGTCACATGGTGAGGTCAAAGTTCATTTGAGGTCAAATGTTAAAATTTACCTGCAAGACTCTTATGACAAAAAAACTTTGCAACTGTTGCTCCCTTTTCAACTAAACTTGGGTCATAGATGTATTTGGGGGACCTTCATGTTATAATGGTATCGGAGGTCACATGGTAAGGTCAAAGGTCATTTCATTTCAAATGTTGAAGTTTACCTGCAAGACTCTCTTATGACACATAACTTGGCACAAATGTTAAAGTTGGGCGAGACACAATCTTGCTATTGGCTTGTCTTATGATAATTATCATTATTATATTGTCTGCTAAGAGCCAGGTTGTTAGTTTTATGATTTGAGTGTTAACACCCTTGTGGCACTTATCAGAAGGTGAGAAGCATCATGAGGTGATGGTCACTGTAACCCATGCTGTTTTCTCATGATAATAATCATTATTTACACATTGTCTGAGAGTCAGAAGGATGGATGCATATATGAGTTATTAATGCCCTTTTAGCACTCAGTAGAAAGATGAGAAGCATGAGGGTGTGATGGTTACAGTGACCCAAACTGCATCACCATGATTGTAATCATCATGTATACGTTATCTGCTGAGAGCCAGAAAAATGTTAATTCTGTGATGATTGGGTTTTAATGCCTTTTGGCACTCAGCTGAGAGGTGTAGAGGTGTGACGACATATTACTGCATGCTGTGGTAGAAATGTAAGCTCATTGACAGGTAAGGTGATAATTGTCTTATTTGTGCATCTGTTTGACATGTAACCTAACCATTCCTCATGATGATTATCAATTACACTGTAGGGAGTAGGATGAAATGTTTTTCAGCATTGATATGGAAGGTCACTCATAGGCTTTTCACACCTCAAATTTGGTGGTAATAAGGCCTTTTTTAGTACCACCTTAAGTATGGGACTCACTCTCGGATTCACACCTCGAATTAGGAGGTGGGTTAGCACCGCATTTTAGTACGGGACTACCGTAATTCTCGCTTTCACACCTCAAATTTCGGAGGTGGGTTAGCACCACATTTAGTCTGGGACTATCTGACCCTGGTCAAAAAGTGGAGTTAGCCCAACCCCGCAATTGCGATGCTAACCTTTGAGGTATGAAAACATAGTCCGGGACTAGGCTGCCTGCGTCCTGTGAACAAAGGCAACTGTGCATCAGCCAATGAAACTGCAGCACATAATATATTCATAATCGGCCTGGTGCGCGCTGGCTGACCGGTTTCACGGATGTAAACAACGTGTTCAATGTTGGACATAAATATGTAATGAATTTGAGAAGATGGGTGCATGCACGGTATACGTACGGATCGCACATGCGCACGAGTTTTCTGTTCTTGATTTTTATTCGGAAGATCGTGCGCTTTCGCTCTGACGGGAGGACGACCGATGACCCCAAAAGTCAACTTCTGCCCAAACTGCGCATGTGCTAACGTTAGTCCAGGGTTAAAAATATGAGGTGTGAAAACCATGTAATTTCTCGGCCCGGGCTAGGCGGCTAGTACGGGATAAAATTAGAGGTGTGAAATGCAAAAACAGATAGTCCGGGGTTAAGCTTAGTCTGGTACTAAGCTCAGTCTAGTCCGGGGCTAAGCTTAGTACGGGACTAAAATTTGAGGTGTGAAAAGCCTATCAGATGACAGAATATTATTCTTTTTAAGCACAAGGCAAGATTTCAGATGGGAACAGAATGCATATTTTGAATTAAGATTCTATTGACGGATCACTAGAATCTTAATTCTAATTATGCAGTTTGGCCGTCTGAATGGAACGGAGCGTAATTTGAATTGCATAATTCAAATGACGGTCAGGAGGCATTTTTCAGTGACGATTCTCCCAAATTACGGAAAGAAACTGGCATGCAAATGGATTGACCTCCAAATTGTGTTTTAGGGGTGGAGCTTACGGTGACCTTTCAACCACTTCCGCAGAAAAAGAAAAGGCTTGATGGCTTCGCGAGCATCATGCACAAGTGATTGAAAAAGCCTCACCTCCTCTCCTCGCTCTGAAATGCAAACCGCAGAATCCATGAAGCCTTTCTCGTCGTGCGTACGGACCATAATTCTAATAGCATAATTGTAATCTTAATTTAAATTACGCATTCTGCTCCTGTCTGAAAACAGTCTATGATGTGTGCAAAACTTTGTAATAATGTGGATTTTTATTAATCAGGTAATTAATGACATATAGTGATTGATACAGTTATTTGTAAAAAACAATCTGCTGATTAATTGCTAAACTTGTGCCATGTGTTACAGGGTCCCAGGTTGTGGACGTTTACTTTTCCTGACAATCCACCTTGCAAATTTCAAATGATGAAGACAGCTTCCATTGTGGACAAAATACATGTATTTAATTATGGAGATGGCTAAATTTTGTCATGATTTAAATCTTGTTAACCTTTACAAAAAAGCACTTGCAATTCAGCACTTCAAGTTTCTGGTTTAATTGTATGTGGTTATACATTCTTCTATAATTCTGTGATAATTTGATGGCTGTTGCAGTATAAATACATGCATCATTCATCTGCATGCTATATTCCAGCTTGGATAGTCTTGTATTTCAGTCTCACATCTTCCAATATTTTTCAGACAAAGATATTACATGTACTGAAAAATAAAAATAAAAATTTCTTAATGTATACTTCAATGCAATAGTGCCTAGTAGTGAAATATAACAAAACTAGTAGTAACAGAAAATGAAGTTACTATATATTTTGCTTTAAAATACTTATTACTTCGATGTACTTATCACACAGGAGTATGAACTCTGCACTATTATTAGTTGATATTGCAGTGGAGGTGCCGTGGTTGAGTGGTCTAAGGCGCTTGACTGGAGACGCGAGAGTCGGGGTTCGATCCCCGCGGTACGGCACTTATGCCCTTGAGCAAGGCATTTTATCTACATTGCTCTTTTATCGTACATCAAATAAATGAAAGTGCTATAGCCATTACTGATACCAACTTGTGCATGTGTTTTAAAAAAAAAAAAAGAAGAATTATTTGTTGATATTGAGATGGAGCTTTGTATATACACATTCTAAAGTTTTATTCCTTTTCTTTTTCACATTTCTAATTTCAAAATTGTGTATCACACAATTATACAAAATCTATGTTCATGCTTTGGGGGACATATCCTTTTGAGCATATCTTGTATATTGTCCCTTTTTTCAATCTTGAGAGTAAGAAAATGCAGATACTTCCAAACAGGAGGACTTGAGTGGTAGACTAGGCAGACTGAAGTCTGACACCAGTAGTGTGGGGTTAATTTAATGCCGACAGACATTCATGTATGTTTAGTAGAAATCTCCCAGAGTCTGACAGAGAGACATAGCCAAGTTGAAATCTAGGGTAAACTAATTCTGTTAACGTGATAAAACCTGCTCACCAGGGAGAGATTAAAATTGCAATTGTGTTGAGCTGCTCTAAGAGCTATGTAAGATGGCGCAGATGTCCGTGTAGATGACTATTGGGAAGCCTTAGGATGTTTAGTTGCTGCTATCTATCTGTTTGACTGTAAGCACGGCTCGGCACTAACTTCACACTTTGTCAGAGCTTCTTTGTAAGAAAAATGAAAAAAAGAAGAAGAAAAAACAACCCAGAAGCAAAACAAGGTCATGACTTATTTCCTCCCAGAATAAAATTGTTTAAAAAGTTGGATGATCATCAATGCCATTGGGAAACTTCTTGTCAAGTCCCGATTATGCTGTTTTCTTGTTGCTTGCTGCACTGGTATCTTGAAATGTGGTGAATAAGAACATTGAATGCACTGAATATAACAATGCATTGAATGTAACAAAATAAATCCATCATGCATGCGTTGTTTTAACCTGGTATATTGCTATTAATTCATAAGACATGAGTGTGTAATATATGGGAAGATTTTTTTTTTCTAGCAATGCAATTTAGCTGAGAGATTATGGGTCCATACTCAGGATTTGTAGGTACCATTGGAGATTTTTTTTTTTTTTTTTGGGGGGGGGGAATGGAAAAATTTGAGTAGTAACCTTGATTCTTAAATTTTTAATATAAAAAAATCTGTGAAAGTTACATCATTATTTTGGCTGGCTGGCTGTCTTTTTACACCCGTTTGTCAAATGAACTTTGATAAACTTTCAGGTGAACATATTTTGTTGGTTGACTAAGTAATTTTAATTTCATTTGAAACTTTTCCAGATTGTAACTTCACATTTTGGAACAATTGCTGCATTCATATCTACAGTAGACAACTTTGTCAAACATAAATTCCAAATTAATTTGTTTGGGTTTTGGAATGAAATAGCATAATATATTTTTCTTATAGTATGTATTGTAATGATTAAAATTATATTGAAGACCTGTAGCAGTATTGGAAGAATGAATGAGGGAGCGAGTTGGCTCAGTCGGTAAAGCGTCTGCCTGTCGAACCAAAGATCGTGGGTTTGAGTCCAACCCAGGCAACCAGGCGGATGACTGTAGCCTACATTGTGTGTTATCATGCCCCTCCCCTGTTTCATAGACGCCGGCTATGCTACAGTGAAAAACACTCCGTCCCTCGGATAGGACGTTAAATGGAGGTCATGTGTAAAGGAGAGTCACCAGCTTTGCACGTTAAAGATCCCACTGCACTATTCGTTTTAGAGTAGGGGGAAACTCTGGTGTATGTGGCTCACCTGCACACTCCCAATCAGTGATATCGGGAGGAGAGACCTGAGGGTTACAGTGATTCAATTCGCTTTTCACCTCCCAGGCACAGGTGACGCCAAACCAAATAATGATAATAATAATAATAATAATAATAAATTACAAGCCATTAAAAAAAATTGTGGCTAATGTGAGAGCACAGTGTGTGTTGACAAATAAAATCCTAACAAATAAGTATCCTAAGTATACTCTTACCCTTTTTATACTGCAGCCCAAATCTAGGGCACTTTGAGAGCGCTCCAAGAGCAGCCCAAATTTGGGGCACCCCTGTGCATTTATACTGCCATTTATGACCACCAAGCTGCATGCAGAAGTGGACATCGTAAAAGATATGTGCACCAGTTACTCTTAACATTATGATGTCAATTACATCACAGCCTATAACAAAGGAATACGATTACGTCAGTGAATTCAGATCACCCTAAAGCACTGCGACTACTTATACTGCAGTTGGGGCGCCCCAGATTGGGAGTGCTCCCAACCTGGGGTGCCCCCCCAAAGCTTTTTATACTGGGCATTGGGGTGCCCCAGGACCGCTCCCAGGGCACCTCACTGCCCAGTATGTAAGGGGTATGGGGGACACCTCTCTCCAAAAATTTTAAGGGTGGGGACATAATAGGGTATGTCCTCCTAAATTAAGCTGAGGACCACTTTTTTTGTTGCCTGTCAGTAAATTGTTGGTGTAAGTCCCTCCCCCATAAAAATTGAGCTGAGGACCTTTTCCTTAGAGTGTCCCCCCAAAAAAATATAAAACAGATTGATGCCCCTGGTCTGTGGAAAGCTCTTACACCCAAGCCAAATTGTATCCTATGGAAAATGTAGCTCTCCATGCTCAAACACAAAAATGCACTCCTTATTCAATTAAAAGATTCAATTGTTTTCTGTGCCTGATGAGTATGAGGGCGGTGGAGCACATCATGAGACATATGACAGTTGGAAATAAGATGAAATTGGAGTCACAACCTATGTGTCAATTTCATGCTGTGTAAGAGATGCAAAAGAAAGGTCATGACCTGCTGGCAAATGATCCCTTGCTGGGAGTTGTTCGTTCAGGGCTTTCTAAAGATTGCTCATTTTTTAGATACTGTATTGTGGCCATGTTTTGAAATGCTCTCTTTCTCCCATCATAATTTACTGCACATGGCTCCCTTTTTGATAGGACCTTTTCATTAGGGGGCAAATACTCCCAATTAATTTATCAAAAGAGTGTACTTGCCCATCAACACATTCATCATTTCATTGTATGGTATATTCCATGTTAGGCATGCAGAACAAAGTAATGCAGAGTGTCCATCTCCTGTTTTAGTATAAACTGTTGTCACTTAAAAAACCAACAAACAACAACAACAAAACTGTGATACTGATATGTTTCAGTTTCCCTTTTTTGTAGACAGTAAGATTTTGTAATTATCACTTAGAGATTTGCAAAGGGAATTGAATTGCTAGTCTGCTGCGAATCAGGATAAAGGGACCTTTGAGTTCTTAACATGATTTCCACATGAAGAACAATGTATTATTTTGGGCATTTGACTTATTGTCATATCGTCTGTTTGGAGCCAGAAAGGCATTAACCCATTCGTGACAGGAATTATTTAAAGCCTAATTTGATCAGCTTTTATTCTTCAAATTGGCAACACCAACATTTTTATTTTATTGCTACATTTTTCTTATAAAACGTCATGTATCTGAAATGAATAAAAATTGACAGAAATTATGATGAGAAGTCAAAAAGTTGCCAATTTGCAGGGGAAAACAGTGATTTTAAACTTTCTATCACATTGCCAATTTAAGGATTTTAATGCTTATTTTCCTTTAAAAAAATTTCAGCATCAAACAACGAATATTGACGCAACCAAAATGGGCACAGTTTGTGTAGAATTTTTTGCTCTTTCTGCTCATGTATTTGGTATGATTTTTAGGGTTTTGCATCAAATGATATTAGGCCAAACCACAAAATGTGGATCTCTGTCACGAATGGGTTAACTCATATCATTTTTGGTCAGACTTAAAGCCTTTCTGGCTCCAAACAGATGATATGATCCTCATCTTTCCTGGTATACAAGATTAGACAGATGGTACTCCAGATTGAAAGCTTAGTAAAGGTAATGATGTTTAAAAGAAATTCAGGGTTATTACATCCAAGATTTTATTTCTAAGCTCTTCTGCCTTGCTGCTTTCATCTTTACCCAAAAGAAAAGAAAGAAGGACCTTTTTGGTTAAAGAAATTCTTTGGTTTTGTATTTTTTAGCAACCAAATGTTGCACTCAGATAACTGCTACAAGAAGAAATGTGTGAATGATCATTGTCTTTTTTTTGAGGTTATGTCTTTGTTCACATTCTTTTATTTGATTTGTGAAAGTGCTGGAAAAATAATGAGAATTATAAAATCAAAAAGCATGATTGATCATTAGTGTTGTCAGCGCTGTGGGGGCATTTCATTCCTTATGCTGTGAGACATATCTTAAAAGAATGATATAATATTCTGCATTTATGTAGCATCTAATACATCTCTCTGAAATGTGTCTAAACACTTTACAGAAAAATTATTACCCCGGTCATTTAGGCTTTACGGCACACAATGTATGCACCTTCTCCACTCGCCAGGGAGCATTCCAGCCAGGCACCATTTTAAAGACGCTCACAATGACTTTTGCATCCTACCTGGTACCCACTTAACACCTGGTTGGAGAGTGGCAAATGTACATTCATATCTTGCCAAAGGGCATTAGTGCCGCCGCAGGGATTTGAACCCCGTACCTCGCGTTCAAAAGTTTGGAGACTTATCCACAGGACCACAGCACCTCTACGGAAAGAAATAAAAAAGGAAGGAGAAATGGGCCTGGGGAAGAAAGGAGCAGGAGGCAAGATGATGTGATGATCCCCTCCTAGACTAAGATTTCTTTGCTCCACATTATTAGGCCAATGCGACACCTGCATGATGTTTTGGGTGTCAGAATGATTTTGATGAGTTCATTTGAAGTGCTTGGAATCATAGTTTGATATTAACTGCAAAGAATTTATTCTGAAAAGTTTTTCATGGAATGAATGGGCATCTTCATGTATCACCTTGAAAAAACAGGGCACTATCCTAGTCGTCTAGGAGCGCAATCATGTAGAGGTGTTTTAGTCTAGTGGTTTAAACACTCGGGTAGAGATACCAAGGCCACATGATCCCAGCATGGCACCAGTGTCTTTTGCCAAGACATCAATCTACATTTGCCACTGTCCACTTGGGTGTAAATGGGTAGCAGTAGGAAGGAATTCCTTGAATGCTGTGTGCACCCATTTTGGTAGCCTAGCTGAGCTGGGGTGATATTGAAGCACCTTGAGGACCTTTGCAGGGTAGATGTCAGCACTATAAAATATTCAGTATTATTAATTATTGTTATTTTTTCGTTGGCCAACCACCTGCTCCACCACTGAAAGTGATCTATTGCCACTGTAGCCTTTGAAGTCAAAGGACACCCTTGTGAGTTGAGTGGATGCATTCATCAGCTGAAGCTTATTAAAATCCAGCTATTTGGGGTATCAGGGGTATCAGCCCAAAGTCCGCGGAAGCGTCCAATTGCGTCCACATGTATCGGGCTATAGCTGAAGCTGTAGCCTGATGTTGGCACACCGTGCATGATGTAATGGATAAGCGAGCTCCTGAAGCCTGCTATTTTGTGGTTTAGCAGGCTATTCTACAAATAAGTCCAAGATGATGTAGGCTTATTTTTCTAGCAGAATAGCAGGCTGATTCTTTCTTCATCAGAGTATTAGTGGGCTATTTCTTAAGCTCGAGCTAAAGATGCACCTAGAGAGGTACTGACCTTCGATAGTTTGGTGACCTCAAAGTTTAACTCTTCTCACGTAAAGCATTAATTTTCTCACACAGTGTTTTTAGCTGTGGAATGCATGCAGACAGTGCTGGTGACTGTGGGGCAGATGGGAAGATTCTATAGTTTCTAGTTTTCTTGCCATGATGACAATTTCTTATGTCAGGTTCAAACACTAGTTGAATTACTACCTTTGACCAAGGAGTTTCAAGAGCTGGAGTCACATCTAACTCATTCCCTTTGAAGTGATGTTCGATGCCGCCTGCAAAAAATATGTCAGGCATGTGCTTAACTCGATCTTCCTTGCAGATACGTAGAAAAAAGTTTTCTATCTGGCTGCAAACTTACGGGCCATTTTCAAAGGGAAATATGCGTTTGTAATGATAATTACTTTTCGCTACCACTCGTCTGATAATATGAGCAGTACACAGTGCTTACGTTTTTAATACAGGAGGCAAGCGAAAGGAAATGGTGCAAAATTTCCTGATATATGAATCAAAATTACGCGACTGGGCATGTGTGGGCACTAATCTGACATATAACATCATAAATAACCGTATTTCAACAAATTCACTTTTTATTTTCGTTTGCAGGAAGTAAACGGAAAAGTGTCAAATTGCGGGTTTTAGGATTGTAAAATTTTACTCTTTTTCACAGATTAAAACTGCTATCATGCGGCATATGCAAATTTCTGGACACAGATTGGTTTTTGTATCCCTTTTTTTATCATCTCTTCAATTTTCTCTATGTTAATTCAAATAAAAAGTGAAATATTAACGATATTTTATTTGTGACAAAAACCGTTACACAAGCTTTCCCATGATGTTGGCGGCATTGAACCTAGACATCAAAGGCAGCAGCACACCTGTAGATTCTATTGTGCAACCGTAGAAAGGGACAGCTGCTTGAAATAATTTGTTACCTGTTGGGACTCCAGCTCTTAAAACTCCTTGCTTTGACGGTTAACGAAATATCTAACCTAACCCTGTCCATTACCTGAAACCAAATCCAAAACCCAGTCAGACTTAAAAGGTGCGTCTTCATCAGATCGCACTGTGAAATAGCCCGCTATTCCTAATCCCGTGAATTAGCTCGATCAGAGAATAGCCAGCTAATGCTCTGCATTAGCCCACCGTTCTGCTCAAAATGTCAGCCTACATCTTCTTGGGACTTATTTGCAGAATAGCCCGCTAAACCGCAAAATAGCGGGCTATTGTCTACGCGTCTTCATCAGCTCGAGCTTCAGGTGCTGGTTTATCCATTTCATCATGCACAGGTATGCCAACATGGGGCTATTGCAATTCACAAATGATTAGGAGCTTGGGTGATAGACACAAAGATATCGGAGCTCAAGCTGATGTGGACGCAATTGCACGCTTCAGTTGAGTTCGGGTTAGTATCCCTGATCCCCAACATAGCGGGCTATTTTGTTATTTCAAGCTGATGAAGATCCATCTTTTATCTTGAAAATTTATGTCTTTTATAAATTATGCCCACAGCAAATATAAAATCAGTTAAGCAGGAATACACCTGTGCTTGTTTTGGTGGAAAAATCCACTTTATGCACATGTATGGAAAATGAAAAAGGGTATTGTTTCTGTCTTGAATCTCATTTCAGTGATAATTACATTTTCTTTGAAATTTGTATTTTATGTCTTTGTTTGCCATGTGAATGATGTTCAAAGCCTGATGACCTATATTAATTCTTAAGCAGCTCTAGCATTTAAGATCAGATACATTTCTGTAGAAATGATTTTATTTTAAATATTTATTGAGTAAGTTCTCAAAGTTCTTTTTTTTTTACTTGCTGCATTTACAGATGAAGCTTAGAATCCAGACAATGTCTATTTAGGAGAAAGAACCTTTCTTTGGAAATGGAAGTTGTTGTCTCGCAACTCATTGTGAATTGAGATTGGAGAAGAATGTGGAATGTATGACGTCTGGTCATGTGATAATCAAAGAGAACGTGCCAATCTAGTTCCCAGGGGCTTTATGATACTGGCCCCCTAAGGCTACGATCACCAAGCGTTTCTCTGTTGCTTCCTGAGAACCTGATGGACACAGTCTTTGGGGAAATCACCTGGACTTTTTCCAGGACAAACAAGTGGACATTGTTTACAAGGGGTCGTATTACTGTGGTGTCTTGTTCTGACCATTCTCTATTTGCTTTGTACACAGACTCAATTAAATTATCCTTTATCTTATATTCTGTGTATTCTGAAAGAAGCCATTGAAAATAAGCTACCCTGGAGTTATCTTGATCACATGCAAGACAGATAATGGGGAAAGGTTTCTTCCAAAAAGTTGTGAAATCATTTGCTTGCAGCAAAAGAAGTGTTTGTAGCATGGGAAATGACTGAAGCTAATATTCTTTGTACTCAGTAGTCAGACAGAGAAGTACTTCAGACAGAATTGATATGGCATATCAGTGAAGTTGCCATCTTGAGATCATACATTGGTTATTCTTAAGCTTATACAAACTGTAACTTTCTTTCTGCTGTATGATTTTCATCAAAGTATACTGGTAGTTGATTTCATTGCTTATAAAAAGCATTAATTTCCACATATTTATATACTGAAAAATTGTATATGACCATCACAATTACCATCATTCAGATATGTTGCATAATGCACAGTACATGGTATGTTGGTGGAAGACAGTGTCTACTCAGTTGTGTTGAATTATTATAATTTTCTAACTTGATCAAAGTTCATTTCCAAGCAGAGCATATTCAGATCTACTTGAGATAGTGGGTAATCATTGTGAAATTCTTTTTGCAAGATACTCGTTGGTTTGGTTAGAAGATATAACAGGGCGCATTCTCATACAAGAGGAATTGAAATTTGAATCGTGATTCAGATTTCTATCCAAATTTCAATTTCATTGCGACCATTCACACACAAGGAAAGATCGAAATTAGGATTGCGATTCAAATTTCGATATTTTTTTTTTACCATTCACATACACGAAGAAGGAATGAAAGGAGGCATGAAAACCCACAAACTTCTCCACTTAAACTTCTTTTTAACATGATCTTGACTGGGGAAATACTTTCCAACAATAGAAAGGCTACAAAAGTACTGCAGCAAACTCAAAACTAATACTAACGAACACATAATAGATCACCGGTGTCAAGATAGTGTGCAGTGCATTATGCATAGCGAGCAAATCGGATGTTGGATGTTCACGCACAAAGAATGATGGGATAGAAAAAAAAAGGTTTTAGAATCTTCGTTCCCTTCACACGCACAATGCATGGCAAATTATTCCGAAAAATCACACTTCTTACTCGAGTTGGATCGCAATTAGAATCACTTTTTTTTTTTTAATGAGATTATTCTGTCCACACACAAAATTGAAGAATGAGAAAATTGGTTTTTGAATCTCACTTTTTACCTTGTGTGAAAGCCCCTATTATGAGTTTGTTGATCATTGTTGTGAAATCAATGCACACATGAGTTAATGTTAGTTCTTGTGAAAAGCACATTGACAGGCTTGATGTGTGTGACTACTAAGTGAATAAATTACCACTAGATTTAGCATTTAAGTATTCCAATACTAAACACCTTACACATGATAGATTTGTACAGCCTTTTGAAACCTTTTTCATGCAAATTGAAGATTCTTCTATGTGAATATTGAAACCGTAACTTGGGAATTGATATATTTGATTTGCAACAATAGAAGAAAGAGCTAGATTTTTTTTCTTTCAAAACACCTCCAGCAAGCTTCTTCTCATTGAAAGTGATGATGAAGTGCTGATAAACCAGGCTAATTAAGGACATTGAAAAGCATATTAATCATCATTGTTTAGAAGTGTTAGCCTTGTATTTTTGGAGAAAAATAGTAAACAGCATGTCACTTAAGGAATGAAATATTACCAGCACCCCTTTTCTTTTATGAAAGAGTAGTGAAACTTGCAAAGAGGAACAAAGGCTTGCATAGCAACAGGGAGAAAACTCAAGCCAATTTAGAACATCAAACAGAATATGAATTATGAGCTGCCGACATGGCATGCATTGTAGTTTGATGAAAACACGGTGAGGTAGGTGCTTCATACGATGCATGCCCTGGGGCTGTCTTTGGCTGATTCGTGTGGCCCATTATGAGCGGTTATGGCACTCTCACATTAGGTGCACTTCAAATTGAAATCCTTGGTTTGTGTATGGGGTCTGGACTGTGAGCACAGGTGTAAGTAATACCGTTTGCCAGTTCCAACAACAAACCGATACCCCATGCGTCAACACTACGCATTCAACACTCTGCAGGTTGATGAATTTTCCTGCATTGTATTCACAAGCCACAGTTTGCACTGCTTATTGCTAGGAAAACTCCTCCTGGGGAAGCAGTGTATTACTTGGTTCCTGATTTTAGACATTTCTACTGAATTAGACATCATCTGATTTTGATGAAAGTTGCATTATTGGAAGAATTTTTGGAGTAGAGCCAAAACTTTCCTCTGCAATGCCACTGCCCTGCACATGATTTTGTAATTAATGTACTTTCAGCCCAAACTATGTTGTGCAGAGCAGAAAATGTGCTTTGAAATGCACAGCCATCTCCATTGAATATATTATGACAGGTTTACTCTAACATAAAAACTTGATGGAAAATTATAGCAGAATGCTTTGAATGATAACAATATGCTGAAACTGCAAGAACTTGGTCATATGTTCTCTTGTTTCTTTCAAAAGACTGATTATCTCTTTTTAGATTTTGAGCAAATGCCTTTATGTCATATTCAGTGAAAGCAGCATTATCAGGACTTTTGCTTAAAGATAAAATTAAGATGTTGCCATGCACTTTTAGTGTGAAAGAAACCACTTCAAAAAAGCAACTGGGAAATGTTGATTGAGAAGCAAATAAAATTGATGTATACCCTGAGGTTTTGAAATCATTGCAAGGACAAGAAATCAACTAATAGTCTTGTTGAAAAGCACATGCACCGCGCACGGAAATGAGCACATTGGACTATACAAAAATGTTTGGGCCGAACGCTAGAGATGTTTCTGGTCTTGTTTTGAATAATATGAGGACTTTGAAGAGCATTCCTTTATAGAGAACACTTCTTCCAAACTGAATTAAAAGAGTGAGACAGCTCACAAATTATCTTTCACCTTCTCTTTAATTGTATATCTTTTTTTATTCTAAGCAACATGGAAAATTACATGGGTTATATGTTTACCAGTAAGCTGACATCAAAAGTGCACTGTACAAAATTTAATTTGACCAGTAATGACTATGTCCATTTTGAGAGATTCTTCTCCTGCTATTTGGGTCATGAAGGCAGGAATTTCAGCTGGTTCAATCGGATTGCATTGGCAAAGAGGTCAATACCATTCCTGGATAACACCCAAATGGCTTCTATTTGCCTTTAAATGTCAACAACAAAATTGTGTTAGCTTGCTGTTGTCTGTTTCTTCATATTTCTATGGAGTGTTTCCAATCCAATCCAGGTATTTATAGAGCACCAATATCTAGTTGCCTAATCAAAGGCACTGATACGACTGAAAAAATACTATATGCAGTTCATGATTCGTCCAGGAAAGATTCAGGTAGAGGCTAGTTGTATGCAATGTGAAATAAGCTGAGTTTTAAAGGTGGGCAGCACATCACAAGAGCGAAGACACAGAAGGAGACTGTTCCACAACCTAGGTGCGGAAACAGCGAACGATCTACCGCCCAGCTGAGTGTGTGTTCGTGGTCTGTCAAGTAGATATTTCCCTGCTGATTTTTTGTTGTTGGTTATTGTCTTATTCTGAATTGCAAGAGAGTATTTCTGGTTTGTGAACTAATTACGCATCTGTGATGGCTTGAAGCTTGTGTCATAGGAAGTGAAACGTGTAGTGACATGTCGACAGAAATTTCTTCCCTTTAATTCTATCTGGATTTTCATCTTCCTGTCTCCATATTTCCATTCTATTATTACTTTGTAGACTTTGAAATGTCTCATGCTCAACCCATGGCTAAGACCTTGAACAATTGATTTTCCTCAAAGTGCATGCGGAATTACAAAGTAACCAAAGCGTTAGCAGATTATTTGAGAATATTCTTCATTTAATACACAGCACACATTTTATACAGTAGACAATATTTGTCCTCAAACTTAACCTTGGCCTTTGATAACTCAGATATAGCTCAAGATTTAAGATAACTCAGACTGGGATCTATGAAAAAAAGCACATTATACTGAAATTAAATCTTGCTTACCAAGTTGATATGACAATGATGACCCTGATATATACTCACTCTTTTAAGAGTTCATGTTCTTTCCCATTACACTTCAAATGAACTCGAAATGCAGTTTTCTGTCGTGCATAGATCCTTTCAAAACTTTGCATTTTCTGCTTCATTAAATAATCCAGCAGTCCCCATTATCATTTCAATATTTATACTGTAACTAACCTACTGTAGCTAATTGCATGGGGGAGGGAGGTTGATGACACACATAGATCAGTGGATCAAAGATAATGTTCACTAGAATGATATGATATCTTTTAGCTTCATTAATTATGAAATTATTACTAATAAATCATTTTTTTTACCCTGTAATCCTTATTTCTTGTATAAAATGAGCTGATGACATTCATTCAGCTGTGGGCTGTAATGGTTTGATTGCAAATGATATTAGATTTATATTATCTAGTATGGTAATAAATGCAGTTTGCCAGCTTTGTGAGTTTTCTTTGTTTTGTTTTGTTTTGTTTTGTTTTTTGCTTATAATATGAATTATCATATAATTTTCAATTCTGCAACAGACCTGTGATTACTGTTCGATGACTTGAGTGGAGCTAAATTAGTAACATGATTATGATTATTGGATTGCCATTAAAATCACTTATATTTATGACAGAGGTTTGTTTTTGGATTATTAAGTTGATGATAATTAGTACTAAAATTTCATTATTTCTCAAGACAAACGAGATCTTGTAATCCTTCGTTCTGCAAGATTTTGAGTAAATGACTCGGTGACAGGTGTGTAGCTTTTCTGGTTACAGTTCGTTATTCCGAAGGTTCGTTATTCCAAAGGTTCGTTTTTCTGAAGGTTCGTTAGTCTGAAAATGAAATAAGGCTTGTTATTCTGAAGGTTCATTCATCCGAAAATGAAAAAAAATTCCTTATTTCGAAGGTTCGTTAATCCGAAAATGAAATAGGTTCGTTATTCCTAAGGTTCGTTAGTCCGAAAATGAAATAAGGTTTGTTAGTTTGTTAATTATTTTTCAGACTAACAAACCTTATTTCATTTTTGGACTATCGAACCTTCGGAATAACGAACCCTATTTCATTTTCGGATTAACGAACCTTCGGAATAACGAACCTTATTTCATTTTCAGATTAACGAACCTTCGGAATAACGAACCTTATTTTATTTTCAGACTAACAAACCTTTGGACTAACATACCTTCGGAATAACGCCACAAATGTTCGGATTAACAAACCTTTTTCCATTTTCGGACTAACGAACATCTAGGTATATGCAATTTGCATGTTTCGAATAACGAACCTTCGGAATAACGACCATCACCCGCTTTTCTGGCCCAGTAACTTTTGATGCAGAGCCCTAAAATACATATCAAATACATGAGCAGAAAGAGCATAAACTTCTGCACATACTATGCCCATTTTGGTTGAATCAGTATTTGTTGGGTGATGAGAAAATTTGTTGAAGGAAAATAATCACCAAAATCCTTAAATTGGCAACTAGTTCTAAATACTTGCATCTGCCTCCCCCACTCCTCTGCCACCCCATCCCTCTGAATCCCCCGTCTCTCTGCCTCCCCATCCCTCTGCCTCCCCTACTCCTCTGCCTCCCCCATCAAGCAAATTGGCAACCTTTTTAACTTCTCACCAAACTTTCTAGCAATTAATATTCGTCATAGATCCATGAATTGTTATTAGACAGATGTACATAGCAATAAAAGAAAACTGGTGATGCCAGTTTGAAGAAGAAAAATTGATCAAATAAGGCTTCAAGCAATTTCTGTCATGAATAGTTAACTGATGTACACCTGAATTCTCTGATTTCCATAGGCTTAATACAGGGATCCTCAGTTCCAGTAGCCAATGAGATAGTTGTATACTCTCATTGGATTGTGAGAGAAATTGACTTTATTTAGCAGGGTTGTCGTTTTTTAAAAATTGGGTTTTTACAGACGTATATCAATCAAATATGATTATTTACGTCTGGGACCGACCTTTTATGTCACTATCCGAAAGATGTGACTCAGACTCGAACCTGCATCAGATCAGAGTCAGTTTGTAGGCAAAGACAAAAAGCTGACTGCAGACGTTACCGCTAGACCAACTCCCGCTCCCAAAATAGGATGGCTTTTCTTTTGTTGAGTGGTGATTAGTACAGGTATTTCATATTATGTAAAGAATTCTAATAATTCCCAGTTCTGCCACCAACTTGTATCTGATGGGTTGATGACATTTCAACAATCATATTAGGTAATTTTAGCAAAATTCACTTTATATTAACTCGCATGATAGAGTGGGTAGCTTGACATTTATGCAGTAGAGGGCAATAATTATAATCATCAGACATGAATTATTCTGTAGATATATGACTTTTGCAAGAGACTCTTATCAAAAGAGTGATGACTCACTTTTATTCATATTATCAATAAATAAGCAGAATATTGTCTTGGAAATGTTGATTCTGTGTATGCCATGGTTTTTCATGCCTCCGCCGTGATATGACTGGAGGCATTATGTTTTCGGGCCTTCGTCCATATGTCTCGTTTTCGTTCTCGCGATAACTTGCTTCACATCATGTGTTGTCTGTAGGGAAAAAGTAGGACAAGATACCAAATCAACAGTTATCTATTTGATCATTTTTCTTGGTTTTTATGTGAAAATAATTGCTTAAAAATTTTTGTCTCATTTTGTCATCTTTCTTTTGACATTCCCTGTGGAGAATTGAGCAAAGTTCTATGCATAGGAAATCTATTTTGAATGCGTAAAAGTTTGCGTTTGGTAATACAGTCCATGACTCTGCATGTAGTAATTGTGTTGACAAAAGTATTTTAGCTCATACCACAGAGTGGTAACTCTTTAATTAAATTCTATGATGAGAAAATTTATGAAAATTCAGCAGGAATGTGCAATATATTTCAGTCTGGCAAAGGGCAGAGGCATTAATTTCGACTGCGCACAGTCAAGAATCCATCTAGTTTTAACCTTTGGTCAGCTGACAATTATGATATTTGTTTGGAATACATCTTTTGGTGTGAATTATCATTATTTTTCATTAAAACTAGTTGAATGCAAAATGGGAGTGTTTCCATTGATGTCTGTATAAAACCAAGCAGTATTTCCTATGCCATCTTTCTTCAGAGATTAAAGTATTTAGGATTTTTTCCATAGTAAGTTAACCTGTATGAAACCCGAGGGGGTGAAAGAATTCAGTAGCCAGTAGGTTAGAAGTTTTATCAGAGAGATTATTACGACCCTTTCAAGTTTCTATCTTCTCTTATGTATGTTTGCTGCTTATGAGTAATCAACTATCTCTCTCTCTCTGTGAACACAACCATGCATCCAGTATGACGTCCATTAAGATTAACGAAGTATAAGTTTCTGCGAAACTATACACACCCCTTCTCTCTTTCCACTATTTCTGCCCTCTTCTGCAGCTATCACCTTAGACACCTACCTTTGGATCGTTACTGGAGATTTCATAGACAGATGGAAAGGTAAGAAGCCCTTCGTCAGTCCTGTAGATGGCATCTATCCCGTCATCAACTGCCTAGTGAATCCTTCTTTTGTAATATCAATAAAGACACTCAGAGAGGGATTAATGCACCACCTTTTCATGAATATTGATATTAAGACCTTTTTAAAGTTACAGTTTCCTTGGGCATCGACCTTACAGCAAGCCTGCAGTATGCCTGCGTGTACCTTGTGTGCAGGTGCTGATGCAAAGCTCTTCAGCTCACCCACATGTCTGCATCTTCATGAATACTTTCACGATACAGAAATATCCTTTTTACTCTCAGTTCTCTTAAACCTGCACTATTCTTAACCCCTGACAATCATAAACTCATAAATCACAGACTATTATTTTTGCTTTTCGAATCGGTCTATGCGCGTAAGCACGTTGAGTGAGGAGGAATTCACGTGCTCGCGTAATTTTGTTTTTTGGCTTATTACATCATAATGACGTCAAATTGAGGTTCGAGAATGGTACGAGAAGAAAGCTTATGACATGCTTTTTCCATTTCTGCAATGAAACAAAATGGCGGGAAAATTGAGAAAAGGTCGATAATGGCCTTTTTCCGGGAAGCCGACGAATTATTCTATGTATATATATCTCTCAAGTATCCTGGCCATTTACCGGTCCCCTGTTACACAAGGAGAAAACTATTACAGTTGTGTAATTAAATTGTACAATTGTGACGATAGTTGACAGTAGTTGGCAAAGGGTTCAGGGAATCAATTGGCCTCAGTTGTAAGCCTATGGGAATAAACGCATTAAGTAGTCAGTTGGTGGACAACATCATCATTGTGAAGACTTGTCTAATGATAATTAGTTTATCTATACTGTATTTACTCTTCATGTTTGTTGGGATTTTCTGACATATGTATCAATGAATTCCCAATAATCCATGTGGAGCATTCATTTGAATTACTACTGGAGGTTCCTATAGGCTACAATACCAGTGCACAACAGAATCCAATTTTAAAGGATGCCGTGCATGGTCTGTCATTTGTATTTTTTGTAAGTCCTATACTACAGGTTAGACCGTGTGCTGATATATCAACATGACAACAAAGAAACTTGGAGTGGGGCATGATAGGTCATGAAGTTTATTTCAATATTTACGAAGCTTTTCAGGGATTGAAGGGTTTTATTGATGCAAGTGAAAGGAGGAGAGAATGACTTTCAGTAGACAGTTTGTTTGCTTACAGTGCAACATCCAATATTAGCTCAGTCCCAGTCTATGAAAATGTATGTGGGTCAATGAGGCTGCAGGTATCTCTGTACTAGTTATGGGGTTTCAAGCTCTCTGTACTGGAGTAAAAAAAGGGATGAAAGAGGGAGAGAGAGAGGGGGGGGGGGAGAGATAAGAGAGAGGGGTGGAAAAGGTAAAGAGGGAGAGGAGAAGAAAGGGTAACGGAGAAGGGAAATGGAGATGGGGAGAAGAAGAAGAGACAAGAGTCAGAGAATGAAGCAGTGGGGGATGGAGAAGGAGGAGGTTGGGGTAGGGGAGATGGCAGAGGGGTGGGGGAGGCAGAGGGGTAGGGAGGCTGAGGGATGGGGTGGCAGAGGGATGAGGTAAACAGAGGGATGGGGAGGCAGAGGGGTAGGGGAGGCAGAGGGATAGGGGAGGCAGAGGGATGGGGAGGCATAGAGATGTGGTAGCAGAGAGATGGGGGAGGCAGATGCAAAGGATAAAAGGAGATAGTGAGTTGTAGAAGGAGGGAGATGTTGATTAGGGAGGAAGATTGAGGAAGGGGTGGAGAAGAATAGAAGGGGATGGGGTGGGTGGGGAAGGGATGGAATGGGAAGGATGGGGGGGGGAAGGGTAGGGAGGAGGGACAAGGAGATGAGTAGGAGGGTGAAAGGAATAGAGATTAATGGTGGAAGGGGAACGAGTGTTGATAGAGGTAGGATGTTGGATTGAGAAAGATGAATCATGGGATTAGGGAAGAGTAAAGTTGAGAAGTTTGAAAGCAAGAGGAAAAGGAGTTGGTTTACTATGCTTACTTGTGCCTCGATCGAAGAACAAACAAACCACATCAATCTATGTGAGGTCAGTTTCAAAAGGCCTTGTGATATCAGTTATGTAGCATTACAAAAACGATAATCATGTATAAAACATCTTAGGAATATGATAAAACAGGAAAGGGTAGAGGGTGTGTCGCAGTAGAATACATAATTTAAAAGAGATGTCATGATAGAATTTACTTTTTTCTCCTAAGTATTGAGCTTCAATTAAATCCCAAATCATGATGAGTGAAGAAGAGCATAGATGGAGGGAAATGTTTTGCTTGAAATGTATACCTCGGGCATATCATGTGCCATGCCATTCTTGACGTCTATGCTGACCATGACTCAGAAATGAGTGATTAACTAAAATGGGTATGGTAACTTTTGATTGTCTGGAGAAAATGGATTAAATTGCCCAAGGAAATTCACCTTCATAATGTACAAGTTGGAATATATATGTGGCATCATTGTTTGCTAAGGTGAGATATGCAGTCGCCTTCCTAGTCGGTGTGAACGGGATAAATGTATATAGTGCGGTGTTTGGTACCATGGGGTACCAAATAAAAATTCACTGTTGTGCTGAATTATTTAGTTTTTTTCAGTGCTTTAAACTGGGTACCAAAAGCTTGTGAAAGCAATTTTGTTAGTGTTTTATTCAAGAAGATTTTAATGAATTTAAGGAATTTGTCATACATCATAAAAGAAGGAAAATCGGCTTTGGTATCGTTAATGCCGATCGTGACATAAAAATTGCCTGACAACATTGCATAACTGTATTCTGATGGACGTGAGATGACGCTACACAACACCGTACGCCGGGTTACGACAGTTCCCTGGGTTACAGTGTGCAGAATTATATGCAGAAAAAAATGACAGAAGAGTCATTAATTCATATTACATCTTTTCAGTTTGCTGATAAGGGCAAATTTTGCATGTGAATAGTGCAAAGATAAAGAACGAACAATTTGCATGTGAATAGTGCGAAAATGAAAGAACAATGAATGAAGAGCCACTTTGTATTTTATCTTATCATATGGACAAGTAAGAGCATCTTGAAGAGATAAAATCATTTTCTAAGGGCTCAAGTTTTAGAGGTGAATGAGGCAAAGATGAATGAATCAAAGCTAATCTCTTTTTTTTCATTATTATTATTCCATCTCTAAACAGTGCATGTGAAAGGGGGGGGGGAGATGAATAAAGAAATATGTATGCAAGAGCATTATTGTCTTTCATCTTTTAATCTTAACCTACAAGAAATTATAAAGAAGCAGTGATGATGTCATGGTCTAACAGGCCAGTTTTTCAAGTTCAAGTATTTCTTTTTATTTCTGATGTATCAAAACAAATGACAACTGATATAAGTTGGCAATAAATCTTAAATACATATACAAAACTTAGCATGATTATAGGAGAAATAGGGAGAAAGCATGAGAAATGAGGAACTAGAAGAAGCAGAGCTTGTAAGACATTTGTCCCTCAGTCCCTTTTGAATGTGAATGGAGCAAAGATGAATAAAGAAAAGTAAAGAATCGCCATTTTTCTATTCCATCTCCTTATCCTGTCATGAGTGAAGAAGGCTTCTTAGAAAGTTGAAATAATTTTAGGAGCCAGTTTTACATGTGAATGGGGCAAAGATAAATGATGAAAATAAATGAAAGATCATTTTCCACTCAATGTCCTCATCTTTACTTTTGAGTGCTTTTAGAAAACAGTGATGAAGTTGTCTTCCTCAAGGCCAGTTTTTTGCTCATGAATGGGGTAAAAAAATGAATGAAGAAAAGTCGTGAAGGGTCATTTTCTGTTCTATCTCCTCATCTTGACTGTTGGAGTGCTTTTTCAAAAACAGTGTTGTACTTGTCTTCCTTAAGGCCATATCCTTATTTATGCAATGAATAAATGGTTGCTGGGGGAAAATTCTCTGGCTGTTTTCGACGATGTTGGTGGTCGTCTATACGGCATCGGGGATGACGTGAAGTAGAGCTCAATCACCAATTAACCTGGAGTACGTTAGAAGCACTCTTCAGGGACTGACGGGTTAAATGGGGCCTGGAACTTGTCAATTATAGACGTCACTGGTGGAGCTTTGTGTGCATTGATAGAGATCTATCTTTTTCTTTTTTTCCTCTCACTGTCTCTCTATCTCTTTCTCCCATGCTTTGCTATTTTGTTCTCTCTCTCTCTCTCTCTCTCTCTCTCTCTCTCTCTCTCTCTCTCTCTCTCTCTCCCTCTCTCTCTCACCTAATTATTTTCAGTTTTGTTCTCTCTCTCTCTTCTCATATTCATCTTTCTCTTCCTCTTTCTCATGCTTACACTATTTGTTCTCACTCTTATTCTCTTTTTATATTTTTTCTTTCTTTCTCTTTCTCACTCATGCTTTGTCTTCTTCTCACGCTCACTCTTTTCTCATATTCATCTTTCTCTTCCTCTTTCTCATATTTACACTATTTGTTCTCACTCTTATTCTCTTTTTGATTTTTTTTTCTCTCTCACTCATGCTTTGTCTTCACACTCTCACTCTCTTCTCATATTTATCTTTCTCTTCCTCTTTCTCATGTTTACACTATTTATTCTCACTCTTATTCTCTTTTTATATTTTTTATTCTCTTTCTCACTTGTGCTTTGTCTTCTCACTCTCACTCTTTTCTCATATTCATCTTTCTCTTCCTCTTTCTCGTATTTACACTATTTGTTCGCACTCTTATTCTTTTTTTGAATTTTTTTATCTCTCACGTATGCTTTGTCTTCTCACTCTCACTCTCTTCTCATATTTATCTTTCTCCCTCTTTCTCATATTTACACTATTTGTTCTCACTCTTATTCCCCTTTTATATTTTTTCTTTTTTTCTCTCTTTCTCACTCATGCTTTGTCTTCTCACTCTCACTCTTTTCTCATATTTATCTTTCTTTTCCTTTTTCTCATGCTTACACTGTTTGTTCTCACTCTTATTCTCTATTAAAATTGTTTTTTCTCTCTCTTTCTCACTTATGCCTTGCCTTGTTCTCTCACTCACTCTTGCTTTCACATATCTTAGTTTTGCTTATTTCTTGAATCTATCCTCTGGTTTTCTTTTAAGATGTCATTCTGTGAGGCTTGTATGCTTTGTATGCTCAGATAGTTATGTCTCTGTCTCCCTGTCATGATCTTTACTTTCTTCTTGTTTTTTTCTTTTTAAAAAAATAAATTTTCCAATCTCTTCATTCCCTTTTTTCTCTATCTCTTCATCTTGTTGTCTTTATAAATTTGTGGGATCCCCTCTCACACAGTGGTATTTTCTCTCTTTCTCCACCTCTCTTTCACTTTCCCTCTTTCACTTTCCCTCTCTCTCTCCCTCTTTTCTCCATCCTTTCCTCTCTTTTTTCTTTCTCTGTCTCCCCAAAGTTTGATGCCTTATCAATTGTTTGTGGAATTTTACTCTCTGATACTGGCATTTTGATGTTCTCTCTCTCTCTTATTCTCTAAATTTGCATTTCTTTGTCTATGACTACCTGATATTTCTATTGAAGTTGCATACTGTCTCAAGGCAATATGGATTTTGATGATAATTAGAAAAAAGGAAAGGCATCTTGAATACAGAGTATCAATAGCCGCTGGGTCGTCATATCGGATAGGTAATTGCTCCTGAATTTCTTTCTTTGGCAACCTGGTATAATAACAGGGCCTTAAAATGACTGCTTTCAAAGCATCTCAAAATGAAGAGTGGAATGCATAACGGTAAAAAACTGGGTTTATATGTTCTTTATGAATCTTGATCTCGTTATTCTGCAATGATAGGTTCTATTAGGAAGATAATCCGGCTTTGATTAAGTTTAGCAGCTGAGCTGAGGGAATTAATCTTTTTCTATGGAAACTTCAAAAAGACCATTTACTGTGAATTTTTTTTCCACACACATATATATATATATATATATATATATGATGCAGTGTTAAGTACCATGGGGTACCAACTAAAAATTCACCATTTGATTTTTTTCAGCACTCCTTGATTACTGAAAAATTCGTGAAAGTAATTTGAGAGTGTCTTATGCAAGAAGATTTTAAGGAATTTAAGAAATTTGTCCTCATACATTGTCATACGCCATCATAAAAAAGTAAAATAAGCATTGGGATTGTTATCGCCGATCATGACATAAAAGTTACCAAAACAACATTGCATATTATATTCTGATGGACATGAGATGGCGCTACACTACACCGTGACCCGCGGTTTCGTCATAACCCTTGATATGGCTTCGTGTAGCTTCACATCGTGTCCATCAGAATACAGTTATGCAATGTGTCGAATCATTTACAACAGACTTGGTACAGATTTTCATTATATTGTCCCATCCCATCACTTTGTTGTGACAGATCAGGGATTTTAACTATTTGTGTCTTATGTAAACTTCATTCAAAATCATTCTAGAAATATCATGTACCTTTTCAAAGTAAATGTTCCATTTTACAATGTAGTTGTATCTTAATTGGGGATTTTTTTCTCTACATCTAGCAATTTTACTAACTCTTTCTCAAAGTTCATTTTGTTAAAATGAAAGAAAAGAAAAGTTTACAATTAATGTTTGATATTTACCTTTGAATTAAATATCAAATAGTTTTTTAAAGTAAAAAAAAAGCAAACAGATAACTTGGGATTGTTAGATGACACACATTTGCATTTAGGTTGTACCAAATTACCTTAGCATGCATTATAAAGAATCTGGTAACATGTGGCTGCAGTGAATTCACTGTACAGCATTGGTCGTCTTAAGGGGGATGACTCTGATGGATTACCATGAAGTGTTTGAATAAGAAGACTCAAGAGCTCCCAGACATTGGAAAGAGGAAATGGAAGCCGAGAGCTGATTTGCCAGGAGACAAAAGCAAGAAAGTATCCCGCAGCCATGTTTTGCAGGGAAAAGAGATGATTAGATTTAGGGGGAAAAACAGACACAGGATTGAGCCAATTTGACCAGAGAAATATGCCCACAAAACTGTCTCACCCTTCGTTGAATTTATTATGCATGGTAGTTTCGTATGTCATCTCCGTTTTTCACCCAACCTGTTTTAACCCGTTGAATACGAAGCCTGAGATAATAGGGAGCTTTTGCAAACAGGACGGTAGAGCTTTGGAACGGTAATCGGATACGAAAACGAATCTGCGCATGCACGAAAACTTCAAACCCACCGTCCTGTTGATTTTCAGAACGATCCTTGGCTGATTCAAGGTTCGGTCTGAAAACGGAATGCTAGACGAATTTGTGACGTCAGCCTGTATTGTTGCAGCGGTAACTCCTGAATCTATAGGGCCGATCCACATTCCCGTCTCCGCACTCGGTAAGCGAAACAGCTAACGCGACAGGACGGGTAGTTGTGTGCTACAACCGTCACGGTCTCTGAACTCTCCGTCCCGTAGCCGTACCGTCCTGTTTGCGAAAGCTGTGTAGTATGACTAGGGTCTATGTAGAATGCATGTTTTACTGAAATCATCTCGTGCTCAATGGGTTAAACTCCCCTCACCTTTCAAGTCTTTTGGGTTTATAGCCACTTGGTCTAAGTACCAGTTGGTCTAATTCTCAGATCATCTAACACCACTATGGCTAAACCCATTTGGTCTACTATCAATTTGGTCTAACCTGCCATTTGGTCCAATAATCACTTGGTCTAATACCAGTTGGTCTAATTTACAGATCATCTAACACCTCTATGGCTAAACCCATTTGATCTACTATCAGTTTGGTCTAATTGCCATTTTGTCCCATCATTTGGTCTAATACCCACTTAGGCTGATTGTCATTTTGTGTAGTTATCAAATGATCTAATTGCCACATTTTTCTTCTTAGTTTTGCTCATTTCATCTAATGACCATTTAGCCTATTACTAGTCTGTCTAATCAGATAGATTAGGTGGTTTTAGATGAAATGAGCTTAGCCTAACTAGAGATTAGATGAAATGGTAAATGGGCTAAGTGGTAATTAAATCAAATGATTATTAGATGAACTGGCTGTAGACAAAATGGGATTAGACCATGTGGGATGAGACCAAACAGGCATTAGACAAAGTGGAATTAGACCAAGTGGCAATTCACTGTCTTTTGGCTTGCTGTCTTTTTATCTTGCTTTTCATTGTATTTCATGTTATTTTCTGCATATACATGTATGTCACCCTTACAATCCCTCTGTGCGTGTTATTGTTGCTATCTATCCTTTTATATTATTCCTTCAGGCGGTCCATATCCAAATGCCTTGGTTCTGTAGTCTCTATTTTGTACTGTCCATTCTAGAATATTCCTTCCTTATTTTTATTTTTCTCTCCTATTCTTGACTGCCTCTCTCGGTATTTTTATTGATGCAATTTTCTGCTCTCCTGTCTTTTAAATGAGGTAAACCAATCTGAGATCTTATCTCATACATTCATTTTAGAACATTCTTTTATTTGTCCTCATTTGTTGAATGTCCTTTTCTAAAAATCTATTCAACCTTTATTTTCTCTATCTTTCTCTTTCATTTCTTTCTCAACCTTTTCCCTTATCCCTTAATCTCTTTTCTGTTACTTTTTGTCTCTTTCTCTCTCTCTTTCTCTCTCTCTCTCTCTCTCTCTCTCTCTCTCTCTCTCTCTCTCTCTGTCTTTCATCCCTTTCTCAATTTCTAAATGCATCCTCCTTTTGGTTTTACTTTTTAAACTGCCTCCTATATTCTTTATCAAATTGCCTCTTGTTTACATTTATTTATTGATTTTTATTTTTCTTTCTTTTAATTATCAAAATGACCAAAATCTCAGCCATACTAGAACATGATTAGGTAAAACTGACATGGGTATTGTCATTGCGCAAGGCACCTGTCAAATTGTATTGAGCTGTATGTTGTGTGAATGTATTCATATCTAGTCTAGATAGCAGCATGTGTGTGTGTGTGTGTGTGTGTGTGTGCGTACATAGAATACATACACTGCTAGCTCTGAAGCTACACATGCATGCATGCATCCATGCAGAAGCATGCACGCATTATACAATCCCAATTAGATGATTGGTTGAGAGGCAATCACATGTCATGTGATATCTATCCCTATCGGTTTCACGCTTTGCCTCTCAAAGTTTTATCTTACTCCAGAACCTTTCATGGAGAGAGAGAGAAAAAAGGATTGCATGCATTTCACAATGCCATTTCAAATGCATGAATGCAACGCACACATTTGTAGATGCATCAGCTGATTGACTTGATGTAAAGAAAATGGTAAAAGAAGCTAGAAAGTTTCTTTTAGATGTTTGTGCTTGAAATAATGTTTGGCAGTTTGATGTGTAGTGGCATGCAAAAATATATACTGGGAATGTGAAAATGTATTCCTTTGATCTCAGAGTGTAAGTAGACTTGTCTGAATGACAATTGCAGTATTTTTTAACCTGAATGAGGTAGCAGGGGTATTTACTTGCTACCCTTGCTAGGTCCTGATATGTTGCTTCTGCAAAATAGATTTTGATTTTATAACTCTCGGCAGATCCAGTGGATGGGCAGGGGCCCCTGCGCGCATATCTCTCCTTATCTTATCATAATGCCAAAAATGCTGCTGGTGGCTTGATGAAAATTGGTGTCATCACGCATGAAATGGACGCTTTCTCATAACAATGACTCTATTACCTTTACTAATAAGCATGCGTCGCTTAGCCCCCTTGTCCCCACTTTTTTCAAAATCCAGATCCACTTGTGGTAACAGTAATGCCTTTAGCCTGGCAAGACACGTGCCTCCAAATTTTGGTAGGTTATCTTATTACCTGTAGCTAACAAAACTGATTTTTTTTGTCCTACAGAATGCAAGAATTAGAATTTATGAAATTTACCTGGAAATTGCATTCAAATTTTTCCAATAAAGAGTGTCAAATTAGTCAGTATTTATAATTATTTTTTTTTAATACTGCATCTTCATGGCATTGGAGTCTGTTGGAACCATAGGCGTGGCATGTATAATTTGTGATTGTAAGAGTGCTAACCACCTCTGGAGGTATTTGGTAGTTGCATGGAAAGCATTTCTTTAGGGCTACTTGACAGGAACTTGAAGGGAAGAGGGAGATATAAAAAATGAAGATGATATGACTCTTCTGCCCACTATCATGGCCACTTGGCAGCAGTCCTATAATGAATCCCTACGCACACATGCTCAGCTGTATCAACATGTCTACCTGACCTCCTCTACGCCATAGAGGGCTTAAGTTTCATTGCCATGGCAACCGAGCTGGGCAAAAGGGGACCATTACCCGCCATTTTCATGTAAAAAAATTCAGATGGAGGACTCGCTGTGCGCGTGTGTGTATTTGAGAGCCAGAATGTATGTAGACAGGCAGGTGAAGAGAGTGGTATTAAGTGTTTAAGTGGGAGAAAGGAGACTGGTAAACGGCCATGTTTAACTGGGGCCGGGTCGTGCGTATTTGGATGTTTGGAAGTTTGTTGACCACTTGGAGTCGTTGACTTTAGTCGCCACTTGCCACTTTCTGCATTAGTTGTATTAAAAATGATTGAATGATGTGATGCTATGTCTTTTGCCGGAGGATGTGAAAGTTTTCAATCATCATGAGGTTACTGTATAAAGTTTAGATAGGCAAATGCACAATAAATAGAGTAGAAGTAAACCAAGTGCTCACTGGAAGCTGGTGTTTGCTGTATTAAACCTAGAAAAATTAGAGGATTCCATTATCAATGAGTTGATTTTTTTTCATGACAGTTCCAGCTTTACAATACATGAACATACCCTTGTTTTCTGCTATCTAAACATTTATCCTGGTATGTGTAACAAGGATTCACCCTCAATCATCAGTGCTCAATTCACTTGCCGAAGGAGGAAGGAAATTATTTGAAGATGGAATTTTCCTTTGTACTACAGTCCAATAAGCCACAGTTACCCCTGCCATGTATAAAGCCCCTGCAGTAAATGAGAATTTACTTTGTTTGAACTACTCTATGTTTCCTCTTAGCCAATACAATACGGAATGCATGAACACTTGAAACACACAAGTAGAAACCTGTTCATAAAGACCACCCTCTTAATAAACAGAGACATGTTGCCCCCCCCCCCCCTGTATCCTCTGTATGTACTTTAACTCTTCAGTGCCAGGACAAAATATCCCTCCAGTGCCAAGGGTTTTGCTGGATTTGTAAATGAAGCGTAAGCTTTGCAAAAAAAAAAGGTCAAATAATGTTAATGTAAATCAGTAATTTTTGTACAATTCACTGAATGCTTAATTTGTTACCATTACATCAATATGAAAAAAGCTGAATATAAATCTGTTGTTTTATAATTAAAATAGATGAAACAGAAGAAAAGTTTGTTTGTCACATATACCTGCCATCGGCACTGAAGAGTTAAGGGCAACTATATGTGCCATCAGCACGATAAGAATTAAACAAACAGAAGCATGTTAGTAAAGATCAGCCTTTGTAAATACAGCTATTTGTATTTTCCCAATAATTATGCTCTTTGCTTACAGATATGACTGCGCAATACGCTAACAGGTATTGGATTAAGGACCTTTTTATCAAAGTCACTCAGCATTCTTCCCAGGTACCTAAAGCTTAGCCATTTGTCTGACTCCATCAGTGGGCTTTGTAAATCCCTTCTGCATAATTCATTATTTTGCAAGATGACTCCCTCTTCTGTCTGATTTTCACTCAGTGCCGAAGATAACATGAGAAGGCAATAGGCATGCTTTGTATCTGAACTCCAATTGTGTAATTACATTTAGTACCATATACGCATATTTATGTGGTAGTTTGTCATCAAAAGTATCCAATATTCCCTACATGCCTAGCTACCTATGAATAATTTATCTAACTGCAATGGTTGCTTTAATAGAAAATGCCAAGAGGGAGAAGAGTAATCACATTTGTATTGTTCTCATGTGGATATTTGTATAGCAGTTGTAATGCATCTAAGACATGAATATGAAAGAAAAACTAGATGACAGTATAAAACTAATGCTCATTTCACAAGTCATTACTGGTTGCAAGTATGAGAGATTTTCTCTGAGGCATATATTGGTCATTTTGGAATGAGAGCCAAATGCAATCCCATTAGAGCTTATGAAATGTCATCCATTTTAACCCATTCACGACAGGTTGTCAACGTTTTGTGGTTTGACCCCGTAACTTTCCATGTAGAGCCTTTAAAAAAAGAGACAAACACATGAGCAGAAAGAGGAAAAAATTCTACATAGACTGTGCTCATTTAGGCTGCATCAGTATTTGTTTGGTGCTGAATTTTTTAAAAAGGAAAATAAGCACTAAAATCCTTAAATTGACAATGTGATAGAAAGTTAAGAATCACTGTTTTTTATGCAAATTGGCTACTTTTTAACTTTTCAGCATACTCTGTGTCATTTTATTTGCTTTCACTTGAACAAAAATATAAATACTTCTGGATTTTCCCAAGCATGTAGTAAGACTGCACTCATATATTACTTGTCTTTAGACCTTGTGTCTTTATACACAAATTACCTTTTTCTGTGTTCTTGCTCCCCAGCGAATATTGAAAAAATCACTACACAGTCACCAAGTCAACAAAAAATTCGCAATCATCCAGGAACTTTTCCTAAAAGCACAAGATTTTGCTTTTTTTTTTTGGTCGGCCCTAAACCTATTATTCAAGATGACATTTTGGTGCTTTGATACTAGAAGCTTTCTGCAATCCTTATTATGCCATCAAGTTGATTAACAAGGATACAGAAAATGTGATTATGTGAAATAAGTATAGATGTGAATTATGGTCTCCTTTTCATGATGTCCTTCTCATGTTTTGTCTTTTGATGCCAACAGTTTTCCATGATCTACCTTCATTATTCATTGATGGACAGATACGAGATATTTGATATTGTAGTGTCTCGTGCATTAAAAAGTTTTTTTTTTATACTGCTTTCACACCAAGGAACGGTTGCTGGGTACGGTCGCAGAGACCGTACCCAGCGACCGATCGGACGTGCTTTCACACCGCCATCAAAATTTGGTCAGGCCCAGAGCGATTGGTCACTGTATAGCTGACCTAGCCGGAAGCGGAAGTAGAGATAGCGCGTGGGCATGTATGGGGGGTCATTGCATTTCGATCGGTCGCTGAGTACGATGTGCTTTCACACCAAGGTACGGTCGCTGGGTACGGTCGCTGAAGTACCTCAGCGACCGTACTCAGCAACCGATCGTTTTTTACCAAAACGATCGGTCGCTGAGTACGATGAAGTGCTTTCACACTATGATTTCATCGGTCGCTGGGTACGGTCTCTACGACCGTACCCAGCGACCGTACCTTGGTGTGAAAGAGTATTAGTTCTGTACATTAATTGGCATTGATACTTTGCCTGCAAATTAGGGAAAATAATGACAATTGTTGTTTTGATATTTTCTTCAACCCATTTCCTACTGGAACCAGGTATCCCCTTTTGTTAACCTTATTGGAATGAGAGAATTCAATAGTCAATGGGTTAAATTCTGTTATATTCCACGTACTAAGAATCTTGCTGTAGGATTGGCCAAAAGTTAATCACGTGATTAAGTGTAGTTTCCCAATCAATCATCACCCAATAAGAAAATTCGTCAACTCGCAGTGATGGAACTTTTGTGTTTCGCTGATCACTTCAGTCTATAACGTCACAACGCGTTGTCAGTGTTATTTTCAGAACGTGCGAAATAAAAGTGCATTGCCACTCTGATTTTTCGTTCCATTTTTCTCCATCACATGCAACGGTAAAATTCTTTTGTGACGTCACATTTAGCTTATGCGTGCAAGCTAAATTAAGTCATTTGGCCAGCCGACGTGACGTGTACCCGTGTACGTCATATTTTTTCTTTCTCGTAGAGAATCTAACGTTATTACAGGGTAATTAATTTTCTTTCTAGAATGATTGCAGATGAGGAATATAAAGCAAATAATCACCTTTTGGTTTCAGGTGACGAAACAAACTATCACTTCCTCGGCGATCTGGATGTACACGCTATCATTCCTCAGCTTCGCTTCGGAAAGATAGCTACGTCCAGATCGCCTCGGAAGTGATAGTTTGTCCATCACCTTTACCAACGGTGATTATTTGCTTGATATCCTTTGTGCAGTAATTGATGCTAATAATTATTCTTTAGATATCACTCAAGTGCCCTAGCTGTTTTCAGGTTTCCTGGTACACTTGTAAAAGAGAAAACTAATTGATACAATGGTTTGATTTAATTATATGATTGGGACAGTAATCAACAGTAGTAGTTGGCTAAGGGTTGAATGTGCCATTTTCCTTCAGATTCTGTCTGATCAAAGCTCCAGTAGTACTATGGATATAATGGAAAAAGCGCATATATGCTAAAATCTGTGCTTTAATTGGTAACGTATGTTATGAATAGTTTGGATTTGACCAAACCCATTTTGAAGTAAGAGACATAAAGCTCTTATTGAATTCAAAATAGATGCAGTAATGAAATACTGATGTTGTAAACTGCCTATAGTTAAAAGGTTAAACAGGTTTGCAATGATTCCCCCCCCCCGACTTTGATCTTCCTAGCAGCCAAGGGCATGAATCTGTTTTATTCTTTTGGAGGGGGGGGGGGGGGCACTATAAAAAAAGTCTTCAGCTCATATTTTTGGTGGTGGACATAACATTTTTTTTTTGGGGGGGGGGGGGGGTAACACACCAAAAATTTGCTGACAAAGAAAAAAAAAGGTCCTCAGCTTGATTTTTTTTTTTGGGGGGGGGGGCATACCCTATTGTGTCCCCCACCCCTACAATAATCTTCAGTTCTAGTGAAGGACGTGGGCTTACTATGAAGAAGATGAAGAAGTAAAAGTTGGGGAATGTGTCCTCGAGTCTCCCCATTGATTGACGCCCATGCTAGCAGCCTCCCCCAAAAGGATGAATGATTTAACTTGACTGACATAAGACCCCAGTGGCCAGTCCACATCAGAAGTAGAAAGCGACTTGTTTGCAATTGAATTTCAGTTTCTAGATTTTGCCTGCTTCCTTTTAGCAAAACCCATAAAGGAGCTCAGGGCAAGTATAAGATACCAACCTCCTGGGGCAAGTTTGTTCCGCTGGTCACATCCAACTTGGATATAATTGATTACTCTAAGGATGTTCTGCTTATCTGTCCTTTAAGAAACATTGCTCAAGACTGTGTTTGCACAATGTAGAGACCTCTTGCACAAGGGATCTCTTTCGGTAACAGAAGTATACTTCTAAAAACAAGAACGTGACAGATGTATGCTGAGAATTGCACTTTGGCAGAGAATGTTAGTTTCATGATTTTTTTTATATGGTCTATCTTTGTTCAACTTTTGTAATGATTGAACAAGCATGGCATTTGCTAGAGGTGCATGGGAAGGTCATTACAGTATGCACGGAATATCAATAGCCTTCCTGAACATTCTCGTCTTCAATGTGGTTTTGATTTTATTTCTGCCATTAATCATTGTTCTAATTGAATTTCCACGTGAAATCACTCTTATGAGATATGGAGATCACTCTCCTTGGAGTTTATTTATTATTTCAAACTCTGATTACTCTCCATAGAGTCTGTGATACAAATTGTGCATTCTGCACACATGTTTGCCATTGTAAGTCATAAATTTGTGTCATTGATTATTGATATCATTTCTTTATTAAAGAAAAGTAGAATACAATTACAGTACATAAACATATTTGGTTACAGTTCATTATTCTGAAGGTTCGTTTATTCCGAAGGTTCGTTAATTCGAAGATTCGTTAGTCCGAAGGTTCGTTATTCCGAAGGTTCATTAGTCCGAAAATGAAATAAGGTTCTTTATTCCGAAGGTTCGTCAGTCTGAAAATGAAAACAGGTTTGTTATTCCGAAGGTTCGTTAATCCGAAAATGAAATAAGGTTCGTTAGTTGGTTTAGTTATTTTCGGACTAACAAACCTTTACATTTTTGGACTATCGAAACTTCGAAATAACGAACCCTATTTCATTTTCAGATTAACGAACTTTTGGAATAACGAACCTTCGGAATGATGCCACAAACCTTCGGAATAACAAACATCACCCACATATTTATATCACCGTAACTCCAACTTTTTATTTCATGTTTTCAACCCATTGACTACAAAGTTCTTATATATTCCCATAGACTTTATACTGGGATCATCCAGTTCCAGTAGCTTTTATTCACTCTATCTTGTGTTAGAGTGACTTTTCCAAGCAAGTTTCCCTCTTGGGAAAAACTGCTGGAAACAGTTTTACTGCACATCTGCACCCATATGTGTAATGTTGTTTGAAGGTACCATACCCCGATTCCATGTGAATATGCTAGAATGATGAGCTAGCTTCAGGGTATAATGGAGACACGAATAAACAGGCACCATGACCATGGTTATAACATTGCATAAAGTGTCATTTATTAAGATCCTTGCATCTTTACAGTATGCTGTTATAAAGTTGGCTCTTTCTAATGAGCAGTTTAGTCAGATATTGTTTCTGTCCAAATATCTAACCTGTAGATATGAATAAAACTTTTTATAGTAATTTTTCAAACATGCATAGAGTATTGTGTAACATTTGAAGAAAGTTTTAGAATTGATTATCTTCCACGTTTTGTTTGTATCTTGCATTGCTATAAATCTTGCACAATTACTAGTAGTGGAATGAATTTAAAAAAAAAGGATTTGATGAGTGAAAGTCAGAGTTAATAACATTTTAAAACTGTTTATGAATTAAAGAAGAAATGTGCCACTAGAATAATAAAAACATGCTGGATTGTGAAGTTCATAACGTTATCAGACATAGTTACACAAGTAATTTGTTTCCCTATCAAGACGGAGAGTTCCATCATGACTCTCTCATCAAGAAAGAAATGTGAACATGCCCTTATGGATAGCATTTGGTCAGAAGTAATATGCTCTGCTGCGAGTGATGTAAACACAGTTTCAGGGCTCATTAATCCACTTTCCTCCGTTATGACCCTTTAATCAATGTGAACGTACCCTGATTGGTAGCGTTTGGTCAGAAGTTAATAGGCTCTGCTGTGAGTCATGTAAATAGAGTTTCAGGGCTCATGATCAATAATCCACTTTCCCCCTCATGCTTTAATCAATGTGAACGTGCCCTGATTGATAGCGTTTGGTCAGAAATAATACACTCTACTGTGAGTGATGTAAACACAGTTTCAGGGCTCATGATTATTAATCTACTTTCTTCCCTCATGACCCTTTAATCAGTGTGAACGTGCCCTGATTGACAGCATTTGGTCAGAAGTAATACACTCTACTGTGAGTGATGTAAACACAGTTTCAGGGCTCATGATCATTTATCCACTTTCTTCCCTCATGACCCTTTAATCAATGTGAACGTGCCCTGATTGATAGCGTTTGGTCAGAAGTAATACGCTCTACTGTGAGTGATGTAAACACAGTTTCAGGGCTCATGATCATTAATCCACTTTTGCCGTCATGACCCTCTAATCAATTATCCCTCCCAGATGATTTATGAGTACAAGGATAAGTCCAAACACTCTGATTTATAGCAAGGTAATGTCAAGAGTCTCACTACTACCCTTATGATTCTTTTCAAGTCAGAACCTTTATCGCTTTCTCAAAATTGATGCTTTTCTCGTCTAAAGGAGGTCATTTTGCAGTCTGAATCAAAATGACCATGAAACCCCTTTTTGTTTCCATGAAGATTTTCACATCTCATGAAGATAACAGGCGTAATATTCAAATTTCTTTCCTCTTCTCCCTGAAAAGAAGAGTAATTTTCATTTTTAAAAGTTCACAATTGATTCAAAGAATCATTTAGAGGGCCATGTTTGAATTTTCAAAATGGAGCAAGTTTTTTCTGATCTGTAACATTCTTTTTTTTATTGAGATGATCACTAACAAGATTAAAGATTAGCAAAGTGGCATCATTATTTTTGGCAAGGATGGATGTTTGTATGCTGTAGTGTGCAGTGATGAACTGGACAACTTTCTTTCCTACTTGCTTCTTTATGGCCTCCATTGCATGTAAAAGATAATTAACCTTTTTATTTTCTTCCCTTTAATTTGTTTTAGAGATCATCAACCTCCAAGTCATTGTTTTTGTAATTTTATCTTTTTAATTTCCTCTGCAGGTATGAGGTGCTTTTAATTGAGACCGATAACAGATAGGTAAGTGAAATTCAAGATTAGTGTATAAACAAATTTTCTGTATCTCTCATGCTGAATGACTCTTTCCATATATCAAAACATTTAGAAATATTTGTAGGAAATAAGTGCAAATTTTCTGACAACCACCTATGATAAAGCTTTTTATGATTTGTTTGTCAAAGTCCCTTCTTCAAATCAAATGACATTTCTGAAACCGTGATGGCAAATGAAGTGGTTCAAAATACTGTACATACATACATAACAGGCAGCCTTATCCCACCTACACTTAAGTATATGGCATTTGTGCACATGGGCAGAAATCTTGGAGGGGGGGGGGGACTGTCCCCCTCCCATCACAATTTTGTAACCATTGGAATTGAGGAGTAAAAGAGGAGTAAAGGGGGACTGTTGGGGTAAAAAAGGGAAACTTGAAGGAGCCAAGGGCCTATTATTTTTCTTGTCACTGCATATTGGAGTCCTGAAGACACCGCCATGCTGGCAGTTATTTGTCTTACAGCACTCATGGCAAACTCACAATGTTACCGCACAAAGGTCTCGTTTCCTGACTAGGATAGCTGAAAAATTGCCAGCCATGATTTTTCCAATAAGTCGTAAATGCCAGAGTTGCCAAATCGAATCAAATCCGAATTGAATTATTTAGTTGAAATGGTAAAGAATGTAACAGAGACTGTGCAGGAAGAAAGTAATAACATTTGAGTGTCTGTGAAAAAAAATTCTATGAAATCATGCAAGAGGCGTAATGGAAGGGAAAGTTTTTTGTTCCGAGAATCAGTACATGAAATTGTGACTTGTATTCTTTTGTTGTCGTGCTGGAGCTTATCTAAAGGCCACGGTATGTCTACACTGTATTTTAACTATGAGCCTTTGTTGAATATAGGGATGGATGGTTCTGTTCGAACTTGTTTACATTTTTTTTTATATTTACAAGTTCTCTTGTCAATGTGGAACCCTACAATTTAGAATTGACAGTGATTCAGGCGAAAGCTTTTCTTCAATGCTAAACATACTGAGATAAACATTACATAAAGAGAAGAAAATATAGAGAGAGAGAATGAGAGAGAGAGAGAGAGAGAGAGAAAGAGAAAGAATATACCTCATAGGCAAAATTGTACTACATTTTGAATGTATGTAGTCATTTCACTTATGGCAGCCATTTTTTTTTCTTGTCCCAATTTGAAAATGATCAAACAACAACTTAAGGAACTCTGCCCTTTTGCAGACCCAGAAACTGCTTGGGACTTTATTTCACTTTATTTCACTTGGCATCACAATACCAAATTTTGCTTTTATTTCTCGCGTACTGTATGTAGATACTAGTAGATGTAACTTAAAAGGAAAAGGTTACAGTACGAACATCAAGACGAGTGCGTCAGTAGAGGGATGATTGACTTCAAGTTAATAAAATAGAGTGAGGTTGTGGCGTTGTGCCTCTCCTGGTAGGCCAGGACCGTAAGTTCGTGCTAGATATATTATTAATGTAGCGTGTGACGAAGGCGAGATGGGTGGATGACATTCTGTAAACATAGCGCCATCCTCCCTAGATGACTTGAGAAAATAATGAAACACACAGGTGTCCCAGGGAAGAGATGGCTCATACTTGTTGAGGGGAAAGTGAGGACGGTGTTTGAGAAAGAAGGAGTATTTGGTCAAAGATATGAAGTTCCTGAGGAAGAGGAACGGATGTTTGCAAGAGAGAAAAAGGAGAGGGGTTATTATTGCATCTTTTGTTGTTGTTGTTGTTGATTTTGTTGTTGTGCTTGGTATCTGAGTCAGATTGTACCAGTTGCCTGAAAAAAATTGCGTACAGATAGTATGTAATAATCCCTCAATAAATTTACCAGGTATTCTATGGGTTAACAGTAAAGGCTTGTTCAGATATGACACAACAAATGCCGCAACATTTTTACTGTACAAGTCACTGGGATATGAGGGGGCAAATGACAAAAAAAAAACAAGGCAAGAGGTAAATTTTATGCCTCCTGGTGGCAAAAAACTTTTCACCAATCAAATTCTTAAAAGGTTTGTGCAAAAAATGATGTCATGAGTTTGTCTGCGCAAATTTTGACGAAAATCTCCTGTTCAAGCGTTGACGCGTTAATGTGCGTTCATTAACATAAGTGGCATGGTTTACCACGCCATATCTGAACTCTTAAAATTTCACAAGGGTTTGTCACCGGGGTTTGTCTTGTCATTTCTGAACAAGCCTTTAAGGAGTTTGAAGAAAATAAAGGATAAGCGCCCTGTTTTTGTGGGCGAGTGTAGGTTTACGTTGATTGGTCTATCTCTGTAGTAATTTTTTTGTTTACTGAGAGTGTAGTTGAACTTGTATTATATTTCATAGAAGTAATAATTGAAGCTCATGTTTTGAATTTACTATAGTGACACTGAATGCCATTACATACAGAGCAAAATGTCTCTTTGGTACACTTGAAATTTGCTGAGGGAAAAGTAAACATGAAGTGAAGGAAAGTTTGGTTGAAGGGTTGGTTGTTTGTTTGCTTGTGTAGCTTACCAAAAGCACTACGGTTTTTATAGGCTTCTCCACACCTGGGCATTCACATCGGCTTTCCCCGATCCCTGTTGTTTTGTCTTTGCAGGGACGGGAGGATTAGAAAGGATTAGTGGAACAATAGATGCTGAGCGGGAATCCCGCTCTAGTCTACGGTCTAATTGGGCTCTGACATATGATAACAAGCCTTAGGATCCATATTAGGCGCTTTCACACCTACCCGATGAGGAAAAATACCTGGTATTTTCTGATCCAGTATTTCACCCCGATCAGAAAATACCAGGTATTTTGCCAGTGTCAAACGAAAGTTCTAGTAATATCTCCAAAGATAAATACCAGTAGTTTAGTGGGTACTTTCTCTAGTTCCAGGTATTTTCCCCAAGGTCGCAGGGATATTTCCTGATATTTGCAATGTGAAAGCAAATTACGAGAACTTTTATGGCCCTTATGCACATGCTTATAAGTACTAGAACTTCCTGTGAAGGTCTGTTTCAAGGAGGTGTGAAAGCAAGAAATAATTATTGGGTATTTTGGGGCATGAAAAAGTTCCTGTAGTTTACAGGTATTTTTCTTGATCAGGTAGGTGTGAAAGCACCTATTGATGCACACATGCAACCTGTTTACTGTAGAGTTAAAGAATGCCTTAATATGTCTGCTCAAACCAAGAAGGATCCAAGCTTATGCAATTTTGCATCAGGTACAGGTCCTTCTTCCTCTTCAGTCAAGAAATTTTTCTCTAAATTTTGGAAAATAGGTATTCAGTCTCTAATTTGATCAGTATTCAGCAAAGCAGTATTCTTTTTCAATATAATACAAATTTGATTTCCACTCTAAATGTTTAACCAAGTATCCACATATGTAGCATACTTAAGAGTTTGTGAGACATTTTTTGTTTTTCAATTTTTAGTCCCTTTTGTCTGTGTTTTTACTTCACAATTAAAAAGACTTATTGATTTAATACTTGTATTTGTGTGTCCCTAATCATATGTCATTCTGTATGGTTGAAACAGCCCATTGTATTGTAAGGGTTAAGGAAGGAGGTGAGACAGAGAGTAGATGCAATTTATGTTTGATGCAAATGTTTATGTTATGTATGCTGTCTCATCCATTATTGGTCATAAAGACCAATAAAATGTACCAGATGTATTTAATGTTATTTACACATGCATAGAAGTCTACTGAGTCCACATCTTAACAAGATGACATGCTTTATGGGTCATAAAGAGTAAGTTATTCCAGAGCTGTTTTTCTTTAATGTACATACACCATGTCATATCTCAGTGGCATACCACAAGCTTTGACCATGCGGGGAAGGATATTGTTCCTTATGCCGTTGATGATACTATCACTGCTGTGTTCATTTAAAAGCTGTATGGTTTGCCTGAGATAAAAATACCAAAATTAAAATTATTCATTGAGTGTGCGAAGTCTTTTTTTGTTCATACTTTACGAAGAGAAAATCTCGAAAAAGTGCTGGAAATAAAAGTTCTTTTGTGAAATTATATTCAAGGTGTGAGTGCGTATCTTTATTGAACAACATGGATTTTGAAGACAAAGAATGCCTCATGTAATGTGTACTGTACTACTAGATAACATTCATATCTAAGAAAGATGACTTATGGATGTCGCATTCCTTTTTTAAGAAGCCTGTATTACAGTAAAAGTATGTCTCTAGTATATTTATATGTTTGCAAAGTTACAAACATGAATTGAATATCACAGATGCATTTTTTTTTTACTTCAATATTCACGCGAACATGCAAACATTGCAATGGTATACTGTTTTCATATCTTACCTAGATAGCAATGCATGGATCATGCAACTTAAACTTTCTGTTATATATTGTAAATTGTTTATGTTGTTTTCTTTGTAAGATGACTTTGGTATTGATTGATTTTCCAGTGTAGCGCCTTGAGTGTTACTTTACCAGAATGTGGGCTTTATAAATAATAATTATTATTATTTATTATATTAAACTATTTTTGACAACCTAATTTTAAATTATCTTACATTCTGATCACTATAAAGGAGGTATAAGTGTGTTAGATCAAGGAGTTTCCAGAGCTGGAGTCGCATCTAATTCATTTCCTTTGAACCATGTTCGATGCCACCAGGAGAAAATATGTCAGGCATGTGCTTAACTGGATCTTCCTTACAGATACATAGACAAATGTTTTCTGCTTGGCTGCAAACTTACGGGCCATTTTCAAAGGGAAATATGGTTTTGTAATAATTACTTTTCACTACCACTTGTCTGATATGAGCAATATACAGTGCTTACCTTTACAGGAGGCAAGCGAAAGGAAATGGTGCAAAATTTACTGAACCATGAATCAAAATCACTCGACTGGGCATGTGTGGGCACTAATCTGACATAACAACATCATAAATAACTGTACTTGAACAAATTCACTTTTCATTTTCATTTGCCGCAAGCAATCGGAAAAGTGTCAAATTGCAGGTTTTAGGATTTTGAAATTTTTACTACTAGTATTTTTCGCAGATTAAAACTGCTATCATCCGACATATGCAAATTTTTGGACACAATTAGGCTTTTGTTTTCATATTTTATCATCTGTTCAATTTTCTGTCTGTTAATAAAAAGTGAAATATTAACAATATTATATTTGTGACAAAATCACTACTCAAGCTATCCCATGATGTTGGCGGCATCAGACCTTGGACATCAAAGGCAACAGCACACCTGTAGATTCTATTGGGTAACCTTAGAAAGGGACAGCTGCTTGAAATAATTTGTTGCCAGTTGGGACTCCAGCTCTTAAAACTCCTTGGTTAGATGCAGTAAATAGTATACTATTAAGTGCACAGAGCAAGACTTGCTATTTTCATATCTCAACCAGATGTACATGTAATGAAATGGAATGAAATGTGATTATTGGAGACATCTGACACACCTTAACCCTATGATTACTGGATTATCTTTTCCATAGACTTAATACAAGGACCACCTGGGTGCCATTGCATAAAAAACTTGCTATTATAGTAACTTTGCCATCAGTGGTAACTACCATGGTAACGTTGCTCAACAGCCAATCAAAATCAAGAATTCCATGAAAGTTACCACTGATATCAAAGTTATTTCAATAGCGAGTTTTATGCAATGGCACCCAGGTTCCCATACGCAGTTTGTTTATTCATATGCTAGTTTCCGTGTATCACCAAAATACTTACATTACGTATGTAATTTCATATCTCAACCAGATGTACATGTAATGTAATGGCCATGTGATTATTGGAGACATCTGACATACCTTAACCCTATGATTACTGGATTATCTTTTCCATAGACTTAATATGTGGTTAATACATGCTTTTGGATGGTGACATTAAAGGTCGGTCCCAGATGTAAATATTCAAATATTTGAATTAACAGAGAGAAATTAACAGAGAGAAAATTGAGCAGATGATGAAATATGAATACAAAAGCCTAATTGTGTCCAAAAATTTGCATATGTCGCATGATAGCAGTTTTAATCTGTGAAAAATACTAGTAGTAAAAATTTTGAAATCCTAAAACCTGCAATTTGACACTTTTCCGATTGCTTGCGGCAAATGAAAATGAAAAGTAAATTTGTTCAAGTACAGTTATTTATTTGAATATTTACATCTGGGATATATTTTAGAATGAATTGAATTCATTACGTCGATTGGTTGGCCGATGAAATCCAGAAGGCATAAAGCGAGAGCATTTTACATAGAGTAATCATGCCTTTCTACGTCTCATCAATTTTATTCATTTGTTTATTTCATTTCATTTCCAGGACTGTAACAGTAACAGATAATTCAAGAAAATGAAGTATAATCACTGACAAAAAGATGCAGAAAAAAAGGATGCAAAATATACAAGTATTAAATCTTTAAAACATCATATACAATCGAGACTGAAATGTTTACATACCTAACCACTATTCAACTCAGACAAGGGCTATAAGACAATTTCCATGCAAGTTGCTTACTAGTACTTGCATCAAACTAATAAGGGATTAAACCCATTTCATATTCGACTTAATCCATGAATAGGCCTTTCATGGAGTGTGCTACAACTAGCTTTTTAATAAGGGCATCTTTTCTCTGGATTTGAAAGGATTCTCGGATATGGCCTGTGGGGATTTAGGAGTGAAAGTAAACAAGCTCAACCTGCAATTGTATCTACTTTAGTATATCTTGACAGGTGGAGGACAGAGCAATGTGGGTTGTGTAGGTTGGATGCTGTCATTTCCTTTCAGCATTTAATGCAGAGACGGTTTGATGTGTGATGGTTTTGGAAGGTGGCATTGATCAAAATGAAAAGGGGTTATTCTAGGGGTAAAGGTATTCATCTACAACTACAGTGATACATTAACTTGGTGGCCTGTACTTCTACAGATGAAGAATTTCAACTGTATAGAGAAATTAGAAACAAGTTATCAAAGAAATATTCTGAAAAAAAAGCAGTCTTATCCCATTGGGTAATGAATTCCCTAATTCTAATAGATTTGATATGGGGACCACAGGTTAGGAGTAGCCAGTGGGTTAAAGTCCCTTGCAAAAAGTTCACAGTGTATGAAAAGGAAATATTTATATTGTATCTTTGCAGATTTGAAAAAAAAAAAAACTTAAAAATTTTGATAATTTGAAGGAAATTTTATAGGGGAGAGGGAGAACTGAATTATTCAGCTCCTGTAGAAATTAATTTTTGTTAGGTTATAATCTTCATTCCAAATGTGTGATAAGGCGGTAGGGTGTGATGCCAACAGACACAGTCAGAACGAGAATAGAATTCGTCATAGACTCGTGACGAATTAGGTGGTCTGTCGGCATCTTTTAGGTTTCGACATGGATTGTGATAAATTCGTTGGTAAGACTTTTGATTAAATTTTTACGCCTCGATAGGAGACTAACGTCATAGAAATTGGATGGTTTGATATCGCAGAATACTTAAAAGATGATCCAAAGCTTGAATTCACCCAAATCAGATTTTCTATAGGGTTATACATAAACTACTGTGCGCTGCATTGCTATTGTCATAACGGGCCAAAATCAGCAGTTTATTTCATCGACTGTGACTGTATATGTAATCATATAGTTAAAGAGGATAGTAATATAACATGTAAAAAGAAAGCAAACGGAAAAAAAAAAATTGCCCCCTTCCCTCCGGGACTCGAACCAGGGACCTTGAGCATGTGAGGCAAGTGCTTTGAAGGTATACCGTCCTGAAAACAGCGCATAGAGATAACACATAGATTCAAAACGGAATTCTAATATCAGGTTTTCCAGTCAAAATTTCACGTTTTCGACATTTGATTAAAAAACATATGAATGCATAAGATAAAGAATTTTCTCAGCTGCAACATACTTAAAGATGGGCGAAAATCAAGCAGAAATAAGGAAGATGTTGATCAAAGAAGACGAGAATGTAGAATCAAGAATTACATAAAGGTCATGTCCCATAGAGAATACACGTAAAATGAAAAAATTTGACATTGTACCTTTAATCGTGAATTTTGACCATGATAACGTCATCCAAATGAGTAACAATGAATAAGTTATTTGTAGAGAAATGTCTCAGGTACAACATATCGAAATCTCAGCGAAAATTGATGAATATTAAGCGAGATAGTCTCGGTTAAAGGTAAAAAATATGACGTCATTATTGAAAAAATGAAATTTTGACTTTAGCTGAGAATATGACAAAGTTCCGACTGCTCGACCCTCAAATTTTTTTCGTGAATTCAAATCTCCATTTCATAGGCTTTCAGAAAATGCAAAAAAATTGGGGGGTCCCCATACTATTTAATGAGCTATGGCAGATTTCAAAAGGGCATGTTTTTGCATGTTTTTACGTTATTTGCCCCATAGACGCGCGCACGGATTTTGAAGTTTGACGCGCGCGTGCGGCCTTATGAGGAGTTGAAATCGACTTTCAATTGTTGTGAATGGTTAAGAAAAGTATTAGGATCGCAAATCAAGTGAAAAAACGGCATTTTTACGTTTTATTTGGTGTGCGCGCGCAAATATGGCGCGCGCGGACGCGGACGCGCGCAAATTTTTGAAATGCTTAAAATGGCCTGAAACGTGTGCAAAATGAATATGAGTCGATTCTGAGCATTTTTAATTTTTGCGCGCGCGCTGACGCGCGGACGTACGCGTACGTGCGCGTCTAAGTGAATGAAATTATTCAGATTGATATGAATATTCATCATGCTAAGTATGAATGACAAATGACATTCTGTTAAGAAGATATGATCATGAAATGATATTTACAAAATGGCGCCTGGATGACGTCACGATGATCTGATGAACTTGAAAATGAGTAAAAAACCGAGATCTCGTAAGGACTGATAATTCATGAAAATTTGACAAAAAATGACAGGGCCAGTTCTGAGATTTCGACTGCACAAAAAAGTGGGTACCAATAAAGAGAATAATTAAAAATAATAATGAAAGAAGATTCTGACGAAATTAAAAGGTGATCTGTCAAAGATGACAGACCACCTAATAATCATAACATATCTTTGAATCTGTGCATATCTACATCTGCAGGTTAGTTGCATGCATAATGGTCTGACTGTAATGTACACCACATTCATGTAAGATGCACTAATAAGATCTTAATCTCCGACTAATACCACCTGCCAAGCTGTAGACAGATCCAGACGTTTTATGCGCACTTTTCGGCGACACTTAACGAAAACCGATACATTCCCCGCACTATCGATTACGCTAGGTGCTGCTAGCCTGGTCAAAGGCAGACAGGCTTTTTGTCTGTGGCCTTGGTCAAGCCATTATTTTGTGGGGAGATATATTAGCATGTGTGAAAACAAGGGTAGTCGGTGTGATGTCATGGCACCTTAACCTATCGCAAAGAAAGAATTGTCGCCTGGAAAGGACTTTGGAGTGCATTGTGTATCTGCTTACAGTCGGAATTAAAGAGTTAAAGTGGTGTGAAATTGCCTGGCTTTCTTCATTCTACTTCCGGAGTTATTAAATTGTGCTGTATTTAAAGCTGTGATAATTCAAGTCATTTAAAGTCAGTTGGAGAAAGGGAAAAAGAAGCAGAGAAATGGAAAGAAAAGGAAAGATATAGAAAAGGAAAAGAAAAGATATAGAAAAGGAAAAGAAAAGAGAGTCCCATAGCGATAGATAAAAATATAGTAAAATAAAGTAAAGAAGAAAGAGGGAAAGGGAGACTGAGACATATAAGGAGAGGGAGAGAGAGAGAGCGAGAGAGAGATAAAGACAGAGAGACGGTACAGTAGATCCGTGTAGTATCCATATGGATTATTCCATAGTGATCCATTTGAAATGTGTGCATAAAGTATTCGTTGTATTTCAATTCTTTTTAGGCCTCCTATTCCTACATTTGCTTCCAAAATTGTACTAGAGATACATGCACTTTTATTTTGAGTGAGATTAAAGTCTTATCTTGAAGATGAGCATTCAAGTGTTGTGAAATCCATGCCATATTTTGTTCACCGTGTCATTATGACCTGTATGGAAAGGTATGATGATGAGCTCTCATTACCTATGCCTCCGTGTTAATGACTCGTTTGTCCTCCAATACTCTGTCCATCTCATAATAAGCCTATCAACAACGCACATTGAGTGTCCGCGCTAATGAGATTGGGTCCGAACAATCCTCCAGGGATAACCAATCTATACATGACCGAGATTTGCGAACAGGTGTTCAGCAAGGTGTTGGCATTTTTATAGTTCTGCGGACATTAGGATTTAAAGCTCTTGACTTGAGTATAGTAATAAAATGGTATCATTTCATAAAAGTGCACATGTATACCTGTTGAAATGTTAGCCAAGTTGTGACATATAATTTTTTGTGTTCCATAGAAATTGTCACACATAGTTTTCAGTGTAATTTATTTTCTATAAAGTCTATACAGTGAGTGTATGTGATAAAACTGTGACTTACATGATATACATGTATATGCAAAAGCTTGTATACATGCTCAAAGATGTTTTCAAAATTTTACTTTTTGAAAGATTGAGGATTCAAATTAGGAAAAAAAATCAACAAACAAACCAACCTCCTGTAGAGTGAAAAAAATAAATAAAAAAAATATCATGTCAACCCTTCTTCAGATGCCCCCTTTGTTGAAAAAAAAGAAGTGGGGGGGGGGGGGGAGGTGCAATATTTTTGTGCATTCTCATTAAGGTATGAGACATTGTTTTTTTTAAGGGGCATGGGCTGCTTTGGCCCCCTCCCATCCTCTATATGGACATGCTTTAGGCGATTTATCTTTATATCGTTGTGTGAAAGAATGCGTTCTGGTATGCAAAATGGAAAATTATTGAAGATCAAATTTTTCAAACTACTACTGATAATTTCAACGGTAGTACATGTATGTAGACCTTGTAAATTGATATATGATCTTCTTGTGGCATGATCTTGGCTAAAATTCCATTCCAATATGTCAAAATAGACATTGTAATTTTGGCATTTTTGTATTTTGCATTCCAGATGCGTTTTTTCGCACAACGACATAAAGATAAAACGCCTTATATGGTTGATGAATGAACTGCCTGTACCATGTCCTGTAGCTTTTCTAATCAACCTGTACCAGTACAGGATTTCTTTAGTGAGGTTCAAGTTATCAATAATATAACCTCCCTCCTTAAATTGGTACCAAACTGTCAATTATTTGATTTTCTACTCCTACATAGTTTGACAAAAAATGTATCAAACGTGAATCATAGTAAATGAAAATTGCAGAATTTAACAGAACAAATGTCAGTTTACATGTGAAACTGTTTACTGTATATTCTACACTAAGTTGGCAACTTTGAAAATTTAATGATAATCAAATCACTGTAATTTGTTAATGGTACAGCGTACTATATTGGGAATAGACTCAACATTTTTTGTGCTTTTAGCAAGGGTGTAGATAGCGAGGGGGGGGGGGATGGGGATGCATCCCCCCACATATTTTAAGGTGGACTCATATATGTGTGTACAAAAATATGTACGAATGGGTTAATCATCTCCCCCCCCCCCCCCCCCCCCCCCCCCGGTAAGAGGACCTGTTTACACTAATGGCTTTTATCTCTTTCTGCCCATTCATATTGTTATTCCTAGCATTTCGGTTGATAAGTTAAATTCCAACGTTTTACTTAAACGAGATACTGCACTGCGGTGGGCTTACCAAGCTTCATCAGTCAGGCTAAGGTTATGGAACTAATGACTTCATGGGCTGGTAAGCTTACTTGGATTTAACGGATGCTGTGGCGTCAGAGTGGGTGGAAATCATGAGGGGTAAACAGCTAGTCATCACATGCCCAATTTGATTTCCATGTTATTGTATCACATGGGTTAAATTGAGGGAGTCTTTTGTGGTCAGTGTAACAACTGTGTATCACTTATAAGATTGTTAGCCTTTACTTGCAAAAGACCAAAGTTATCAGTGTTATGGTGATTAAAGGGAAAGTCCACCCCAGAAGTTTCACTGTTCAAATAAAAGGAGTTAAATTTGAACAGCATTTTAAGAAAGAAATGAGCAAAATCGGTCAAAGAATAAGAAAATTACACTCGTTTATACTTCTAATAAATTACTCTCGGCTCTGCAAAGTGGCAGCACTGATGACATCATATGCGAGCAGCTTTCCATTCACTTTGTACATGAAATTTCACATTTTCTTAATTTTCTTGGAAGTTACACATTTTTTCACTGCATAGTCAAAGTATGTTATGTAAAAAGCAATTCTTCTGAACATACATTGACTATGGGGGTGAGAAAATTGAGAAAATATGAAATTTCATGTACAAAGTGAATGGATAGGACATGATCCACTTACTATACAATGGAAATTGTTGCTTGACATGTATGAATGAATGAAAATATATAGTACATCAGCACAATAACGAAATAATTAGGATCTCCTTTCAATAAGTGTATGTCGTGAGTGAAAAGCTGTATAAAGCTGTGTAAATATCAGCCAATTTAGCTATGATTAACATATAATTAGAAAATGTGGGCCTTACAGCTTTAATTGCTAGCAATGACTTAATGAATACACCATAATTACCAAAGAACACCCTGTAATTCTCAGATATTTCCCACCGATGTGACTGATAGATCACATGTGCATGATAAAACACTGATAGCCCTACCAGCTCAAGAATTGAAACAATGTTTTAATTAAAGCTACAGTGTCAATTAAGTACTCTAGCAGATGATAAACTGCCATAGCCGTCGTATGAATTGGACATCAAACAGGCTGCTACGTGCATTCTCTCATTGCGAGTCATGAATTTCAGTTGTTTGGTGTATTTTGATAGAAGGTGGTGGATAGGTACATACGTGCCAACTGTTCCTATTAACCAGGAATATTCCTATTTTTTGGAAAAGGAAAATTGCCATTTTAACCCGTGTGTTCCTATTTCGGGTACATATTTGTAACATTGTATAGGAAATTTAGGAATGTTCCTATTTTTAAAAATTTCTTAATAATTTGTTCCTATTTCTTGGCTCTCAGGGTTAGCAGGTATGATAGGTTCCAGTGGCAAATTTTGATGAAATTCCATGGTCTGTAACAAATATTAATGATTAAAGTATCACATTAGAATTACTTCCAGGGTCTCGTATTGAATGTGCAGCATTTGTTTTCTAGGACAAATACTTCAGAAACAGTTACTGTGCATATGGCCAATATTCTACAGTGACAGAATCTTTAAAGTGATTACACAATGGTAAAATTTTTATTGATATATGATCGAGAATAGAATTCTAAGAAGAATAACAGTAAAAATTTGATGATTTTTAATCGAAATCACTGCGTTTTGGCTAATTTTCTCATAAAAAGTCACGAGTTGACAAAAAAATTTGAGTATGAGGTATGACGTCAAAGTGGGTACCCAGCTGCACGCATTGCAGTTGTGTTGCGCGCTAGACTGTACAATTTGTATTATACCTTGCGCGCATTTTGCTGGAATTGCGCGACAAGGTACCCACTTTGACGTCATTTTGACGTCAAAGTGGGTACCCAGTTGAAACTGGGTCACAGCTGAGGGGTCAAAAATACCCTGAAATCTTACCACATTTGGGGGTTTCCTTGGCAACACGACTTTTAAAAAAATTTAGGCAGATGATTTTCTGCTAATAAAATCATGCTCTTTTAAATGAACTAACACTGTTTCAACATTGGCTACCCCCTTTAACTCGAACTTTGGATCAATTAGATCTAACACTATTCCTTACTCTATCCCAAAACCTAACATAGCACCCAAGTACAACCCTGACCCTTATAATGAATATCTGACAAAATAAAACCCAGAAGAAATATAACTGTATGTGAAAGGGATAACTATTATTTTCTGTGAGAACACATTTATTTGTGAAATCGCCCCCACCTGTTCTGCCATTCAGTCTCGTTGATATCTACACCCAAGTTTTTGGAAAGAATGCGTTATTTTAAAAAGTGTTCTGAAAATTGAAGACCTTTGTGTAAATACCCTATACTGTTTACTCATATTGGCCAGCAAGTATTATCTCAAGTCCTTTTGTATGCTAGGAATACCTTAGCAGCACAAGGTGTCTATCCAATGGACCATGATATTACATCAACCACGCTTCAACAATTTGGCAGCAAATTGGACCTCGGGTTCGTGTCATCAGCACATACAAGGATGTGGCGAGTTGACACAGTTTTTAATTGCATTACGCAGATTCCTAATTACCAGCAGCCTTCTTGTCATTACAAAATGTTAAGGCTCTTTAGAGTGAGAAGGACAGAAAGAGAGAGGGAGAGAAGGACAGAGAGAGAGAGAAAGAGAAAAGGGAGATGGGGAAAGGAGGTGAGGGAAGAGTTAGAAAGAAAGACAGAGTGTGTATGAGAGAGAGAAAGAGAGAGAGAAAAGAGAGCTCAAGGGAAGGGAAAGAGAAGAGAGACAGAGAGAGAGAGAGAGAGACAGAGAGTGATAGGCAGATCAAGGATAGGGAACAAGACATAAGGAGGATCAATAAGGATGTCTAACCTGTTATCAAACATGGGAAGAATCAACTGAATTAAGGGGGGAAGGAGAAGGAGAAGGAGAAGAAGGAGAAGAAGGAGAAGAAGAAGAAGAAAAAGAAGAAGGAGGAGGAGGAGAAGAAGAGGAAGAAGAAGAAGAAGAAGAAGAAGAAGAAGAAGAAGAAGAAGAAGAAGAAGAAAAAAAAAAAAAAGAAGAAGGAGGAGGAGGAGAAGAAGAAGAAGAAGAAGAAGAAGAAGAGGGGGGAGAGAGAGAGAGAAAGAGGAAGGAAGGTGCTTGAAATGGTTCTAAATGGGTGACCTGTATCAAACAAGTGAGAAAATGAATAAATAAAGGATTTTGAGTTGAGAGAAAAAATGAAACATAGTGGGGCAGGTTTTTGTATGTGCTTGAAGAATTTTAATCAAATGCCTGTTCTACTATGGAACAACAGAAGAAAGAAGGGAGAAGAAGTATGTATGTCACAAGAGAGAGAGAGAGAGAGACAGAGAGAGAGATACCCTGTGTTCAGACACAAAAATTGTTGTATGGCTATACCACAATGTTATCGCTGTACTGAAACTGTATTATGCTATACAATGGATTTATGTGTCTGAATGCTGACTAACGAAACGACATGTAAAGAAACTGTATAATGAAACTAGGGTCTGAGCATCGTTTCGAACTAGAAGTTGAAAAAGAATCACGGCCCATGTGTATCTGAACGTATGGTGACCATAGAATGGTATAACTGTGCAGGGCATAACGTGAGCACGGTCAGAGGAGACATGACCTTGCCATGACAACATGCGCAGTAGGAAAATGCGCAGTAGAAAAATGCACATCTATGTATATGATGTTTCTTCTGAAAGGTCGGGATGTGTGTCTGAATGGTCCGTAGGCTATACGATGACAATTTTATATGACGTTTCCTTATCAAGTTTTCGGTATAAAAATTTTGTGTCTGAACAGGGAGAATGCAAGAGTAGTAATGATTTATGAAAGGTAAGGGGAAAGATATTTAATGTCATTAAACCTCTTTTAAAAACTAATTACCTTTATCATAAATAGGAGAGAGAGAGAGAGAAATGTACTTTAGAGATGCTTATCGGCCACTAAGTATGGTAAGAAGCATTTCTTTGGAGATACGTACTTATCCAAAGTAATTGTCCTTCTTCTGGGAGTACTATTGAGGTCAATGTGTAGGCGTTGACAGGCTTTCTAGCTGATTAGCCACAGTTAATGTTCGTCAAATTGCTGGATACATCTCCAATGTGAAGAAGAAAGAACCTCTTCCTTTTTTTTTTTTTTTTTTGTTGCAAGAAAATACAAGATTGTCTTTTCACAGCTTATTTGGTTGATAGATCGTAACTACCAGGGCATTCATCATTTGTGGTTCATGATGGTCACAGGTGGAAAGTAAATAGAGTTACTCATCATATTTCTTTATATTATGTAGAAATGTAGCATAATACCAGTGTGGACATGCAAAGTTGAAATAAAAAAAGAAAAGGTGAAGAATATCCATCTTGAAAGAAATATTTTAACATTTCTAGATAGAAATAGGAAAAATAAAATGATATTGAAAATACTGACAAAAAGAAGAATTTGCAAGACTACCTACTGAGGAAGACAGGATGATTAATTTGTCAGAGATATTTGAAACTTTAATTCATATATTTCTGGTAAGATACAACCAAAATTCATGTATCACAGTTATCTCCCCTCAAAATTTGTGTAAAACATATTATTTCTTTAAAAATGTGCTATCCAAGCAGGTGCTTTTTATTTCCCTGATAGTCAGTACTGGTTCAAAGAATCTTCCAAAATTTGCCAGCTTTGCTTTGTTGGGCTCACAAAATGTTCAATAATTATGAAAGCTAGTCCCCCCCCTCCCATATTTACCACTATTTGTTGTTTTTCTATTTTCTAACTTACAAGATGATAGATACCCTTTTGGTTGATTATGTAATCTAGTTTACTCTCAACGTATTGCTTTTTAAGAAAACAATTCAAGCATTGCAAAAAATCATTTCCTATTTTGTAATGCATTGATTGTTGTGGAAAATCTCTTAATGAAATGGAGTTGGTTATCCGTCTGCATCCATGGGGAATTGGCCGCACTTAAAAAAAAAATCTCTTATCAAATATTAGCTCTCTTTCATTTGTGCTTCTACTTCATGGGTCATACAGCTATGATCCACTATTGATTTTTTCATGATAGAGCCCGATGACGTCTAGAAAACGGCAAGGCCAGCCCTCCAATTGAGGCAATATTGTTATGCCGATTAGAGCAGTACAACCCTCCCTCTTCTCCAGAGCACTCATGGTATTAAAGGAGGGGAGAGCAAGATAACACAAACTATAAAAGCATCCAGAGCATGGTATCAGATCTCACCTAAATATGAGTTGTGATGCCTGCGTGCATGTATGCTGGGAGTATTCACAGAGAAAGGATCACCACACTCTCTCTTTGCATACTTTGTTGCATCGCTACACAGCTATCTCAACAACACCCATGATGGTCTGTAGGTCGCTCTGTGTGTAGACGAATAAACCATCATCTCGTTGGATTCGATGATGAGGATGGGTGCATCGCTCGCTAATAGAGAAAATCACTCCCCCTCTCATCGCGTGGAGGGTGCACTGGCTGTTTAGCGGCGGCGATGGCGTAAGAGACGGGTTGTTTGGCGTTTAAGCTGTTGATACGTACTTATTACTAGAGAGTGTTGATACAGCCTTAGTGTGGCTCAAGCTATGGAGTGATGCGAACTGTGAATAGGTGATAACAGGTTGTGAGGGGCTTCTTGTTCTCATGACACCATTGAAAGATAAGGTTTCTGAAGATTGCATCCAATCTTTCTTTCCATCGTCGTTTTCATCAGCGACTGAAACAAATGCTGTCTTTTGTTTAAAGAATGGAATAGCTTTATCATGGCTGCTATTTTGAACCCTATTTTGGAGATCATTTATTTCAGGGAGAATAATGAGGAAGCATTTGGGCAAATTTATCAGCAACAGATATCGTTTTAACACAAATGGACAAAATAAAGGCTCTCAGCAAATGCTGTCACTGACAAATAGTGAATAAAGATTTATTCTTGCATGATATCAACACTGAATATTCCTGCAGGTATATATATTTACTAGAATTATTCATCGCTTGTTTCGACCAACTTCTCACAAGGGATGTACTTGACCTGACTGTATGGCATTGTTTACCCATTTGTGAATTGGAAGAATTGCTGCAATAAGCAGAAGGAAATACGACTTTGTGTCACAGCTTCAATTAGTGGCATTTTGTACAGAGCTATTCTGGGCCATTTATGGATGCTGAACGATTGCTGAATTTTGTTATGAGCTGGTAGTGAACAATAGCTATTGTGCAGAATTTAGTAAACATACATTGTGTTCTTGGGAAGCCTAGACATATCTTTCATCAAAGGGCATGATTATTTTGCCATTACAGGTATGTTTCTATTATTAGAATTTCACTCGCATGTTATTTACCAAAGTTTAAGGGGGGTGCAGAAGAATCGCTTCATGCTGATTCACAGCAATGAGTTCATAAGATAAGGGATACAGAGGATATTATTAATTCATTATTATTTGATTAGTAATTGAAATATTCCTTCTTTCAAAATATATGTGTAGAAATTATTTTTTTATGAAACTTATTTATTCATTAAAGATAGCTTAGTGAAATGGAGTGGTGCAAAAAATGAATAAAGAACCCAAAATGCATATTGTTATTTGTATTGTATGCATTCCAGACTTTAAAAATATACCTCTTTTCTTACAGTTTCAAAGGAGAAGTTTGATAAATATTGCATTTGACAAAAGCGGCTATAATACTCATAAGTCAAAATGGAGTAAAGAGATATGGTTTCATGATATAAGATATATTATAATTTCCAAGGGTAGGATTTTTTTCCCTTTGTAAGAGCTTCCTTTTTTTCTTCCAATCTCTGAGTACTCTTTTCATTGAAAAGCAGTGATTAGAGTAATATTTCACAGGGTAGTAGTAATTATAATCCCACCAGTGCCATTTTGTTGATTGTCTCAACAATCCATACTTCACATATTTCTGCTGATTTACAGAAACCATGCTATTGGAGAATTCATATCATCAGCTGTTTGCTTTCTGAAAATTCACCGTCACTACAGTAGTGTTGCTTTTAATCAAGACTTACGCTGTATATATTCTTAGTCAATTAAAAAATGTCATTGTCCTATCCATAATAAAGCACAATGTGTGATCAACGAAGGATAGCTTAGAGACAGTATCTCACAATGTTTTTCCCTGTTCAAGTTTCAAATTTAAACTTATCTATTTCTGATTATTCAAATAATAAACAAGATAATGAAATAACAAGATGATATACATGTATTTTTAAACAAAATATGACAAAAATAACATTCAGCATGGTTACATAAATAATTGGAGGACACACCTCCAGAAGCAAAAGCTGTAAGGGAGCCTTTTCAGGTTAATTGCCAATCTATAAGCTGAACTTGTACATTTGTTCACCGTCACATTCAGCTGTTATCTTCAGCAGATGTGAATGTATTGCCTCCTGGAACCAGATATTAAATCTATGGCAATGAATGAATTCAGTAGTCAACAGGTTAATTAAGAAGGTGGGGGGGGATGTTTCACAAAGCTGTTTGTAAAGTTACGAATGACTTTACAAACAACTTGAATATGGCAAGCTAAATGATCAGGAGAAAGTATAAAATGTTACCACAACACACCTTTTGTGTTTATTTTGCTCTCAAAATTCTCTTCAGCTGATTTTATCACACATTTTTCTTATTTTAAGTTTAACTTGTAAGATATCTTTTAACCCATTCATGACAGAGGTCCACATTTTGTGGTTTGGCCTAATATCTTTTAATGCAAAGCCCTAAAAATCATACCAAATACATGAGCAGAAAGAGCATAAAATTCTACACAAACTGTGCCCATTTTGGTTGCATCAATATTCATTGTTTGATGCTGAAATTTTTTTAAAGGAAAATAAGCATTAAAATCCTTAAATTGGCAATGTGATAGAAAGTTTAAAATCACCATTTTCCCCTGCAAATTGGCAACTTTTTGACTTATCATCATAATTTCTGTCAATTTATATTCATTTCTGAAACATGACGTTTTATAAATAAAATGTAGCAATAAAATAAAAATGTTGGTGTTGCCAATTTGAAGAATAAAAGCTGGTCAAATTAGGCTTTAAATAATTCCTGTCATGAATGGGTTAAAGCATGTGGGTGATAAAGAAAAATCTTATGTCGTTCATAAAATTGAATACCGTATCATTCCTTTTGTTTCATTCATTGCAGAATAATGAGAATTGACCAGCTCTAATTAGAATGAATGTATTTGCTTTGTTTCATGTTATGCAGGATAATAGGACTTGAACTGAAGACTTTCCTGGGAATCTTTATAAAGTACTCACTGGACTCATAAACAAGTTCTCTGTTTGTCAGCTAGTCTGGACACGGCTGTTCAAGTCATCTTGTTCATAAAGTGTGATTGGAATGAGGTGAGTGATAGTGTTGAGTAATTACTTAGGCCTTCTCTTATTAAGCCATCCCCGCGCCCCTGAGAAAATATTGATGAGTAATGAATGCGAGGAACAGATTTTGTGGTTAGTCCCGCACATTCACTGCGGTGCGACATGGCGGTGCGAGTAAAGGGCTATGATGAAAGATAATGAACTTGGGGTAGTATCTTTATAAGCTGTAGCTGGCTGGTTTACATATAACCCTATTTCTCTGTAGAGTTTTCCTTGTCTGTGAGGTGCTTTAAATGTTGCTTTGATATTAGTATGTTAAAATGTAGCAATGAAGAAGGGTTATATTTTTAAGAAACCTTTCTTTTAGAAGATGATAATAAAAAAAACTGTAAAAAGACTTTCATGGGTTATCAAGTAAACTCTATAATTCAGTGTTTGTATAAATGCATTCCATTTCAAATGATGGGATGATTTGTTTGCCTCCACTTTTTGTATTTCACTCAAACATTACCAGAGGCAAGGCTGACTTTTAAAATTGAACATATTTCCAGAAACATGTATACATTCTGTCTATGGACTGAATGAAAAATTATTAGCATACATGTATGTACACTGTACTATGTAGCTTCATGCAATTGGCCACTAGTGTCGGGTACATGTATGCTTAAAGGAAGAGAAGTGTTCTGGAAAAACTAATAAAATATATCTGACCTAGCATGATTAAAATACAATAATAATTAAACAAAAAATTTCTATAACTTTGAGTGCACAGTGATAATGAAAATAATATTTGAATTCATTTGAAGATATTTCAAGCTGTCCTTCAGTTTTACTGCCCTTGAAAACATTCCATTGCAACACATCAGCCATTGTAAACATTCCTCACATTGCAATAGATATGAATTTCATTATGCTGAGGGTTAAAAGGGCTTTAAATCATGGTGTTTAACTACAGAGATCATGCCTTTCTTGCTCTGAGATGTTTTTGCCTGTTGAGAGCAAGGAAGACAATATTATCATCTATATACTTTATTATTTAGAGTCCAAGCTCAAATTCATTTATTTCCCACAGAAAGAAAATACAAGCACATGTGGACAGAAGCCTATAAGGCAAGTACATTTAAAAAAAAAAAACCTTTTTTTTTCCAAATACAAATGTAAGGCATCAAATTTATGAAAAGAAAGCTATAATAAATACACAGAAGGAAATAGGAATATACACTATGTTATTTTGGAGGGAGACAATCGGAAGACAAAAATGTTGTCTTCAGTCCATTGGCACTCAACAAATAATGCAAAATTTAGAGTAAAGCTTGGATATTGGTGTAATAATAATGAATGTTAAATTTCATCTTTAGATCATAAATGCATTAAATTATGGTAATAGTATAAATATAGCAATGACTGTATAGATATGATCTACAGATGAAAACAATCAATCTCTGCTATTTAGCATATTCAGTATCCATCTGACAGGTAATTTATTAGGTAACATGTCAAAGAATGGAGCAACACTAAGTTTTGTTTTTATATGTCTTTAGATAGAGAACTCCACAGCTTCGGCTTTTATGGCTCTAAGAAGAAGAAAAGTCATTAATGCCCTTCAGCTCTCAGTATATGATTTGTTTGTCCTCCTCAGGATTATGTAGCTTTAATTATCAGCATCAGGGATAATGGATCTTTGTTGGCATAAGAATGAAGGCATATCTTCTACTGAGACATATAAGCATTAGATATAGGCCAAAGGTTTCTTGTCAAGGGTATGCAGCCTTTGATATGAAGGCCAAAGCAAACAGAAGAATTGATTGAGTTCTATGAGAACATGTCTTGTTCATCAACCAAAAACCTACTAAACTGGACAATTCCACATGGATAGCGCAATATCAGCTAATTTCAGATTTATAGTCAAAATAATCACTTTGATAATCCTGAATAGCCAAATCCTTTGATAAAAAGAAGTTAAAAAAAAAAAGAATTCCACCATTTTAATCAGTATTGGTATAATGCATGTTTGATTTTTACATGACATTTTTTTCTTGCTTATTTTGAAGTCAGTGAAAGAAGAAAACAAATAATATCAATTTAAGTTTTACAGAATTTGATTAAGCAATAAACAGATTGTAATAGTGATGTGTGATAATGATATTAATTGTTAAATTTATTATGCTTTTATACTTGCTTTATAGAAACCAAATTTCCTCATTTTGAAGTCAAAAGAAGAAAAAGCAAATCATGAAATCACTTGATTTTATTTAAATGACAGACTAGGTTTACAGAGAGCAATTTCCTTTGCCTTAAAGGGGGTACCCAATGCTGAAACAATGTTAGCTCATTTGAAAGAGCATGATTTTGTTAGCAGAAAATCATCTGCCTAAAGTTTTTTAAAAGTCGTGTTGCCAAGGAAACCCCCAAATGTGGTAAGATTTCAGGATATTTTTGACCCCTCAGCTGTGACCCAGTTTCAACTGGGTACCCACTTTTACGTCAAAATGACGTCAAAGTGGGTACCTTGTCGCGCACTTATAGCAAAATGCGCGCAAGGTATAATACATATTGTACAGTCTAGCGCGCAGCACAACTGCAATGCGCAAAGCTGGGTACCCACTTTTACGTCATACCTCATCCTCAAATTTTTTTTGGTCAGCTCTTGACTTTTAATGATAAAATTAGCCAAAATGCATTGATTTCGATTGAAAATCATCATATTTGTAAGTAATGTTTCTTAGAATTCTATTCTTGATCATATATCAAAATATTTTTTACCATTGTGTAATCACTTTAACTGCCAATATTATAAACCTAATCCATTGCAGCTAGGTGACTGATTATGTTTTACAACTTCAACTTCCATGAGTGGAGATGTTTTATTTAGACCGCTAGGGGAAGACAATCATTTTTGCACGTACGCTGCCTATTTTATGGGTTTTAGAATGTAAATTACAATACATGTAAATTGTAATGAGATGTGGTAAAATTTGTATGTGGGAATACTCCATAGTGAGATTCATTTGTATATTATCAGAGTGGCAAGATTGTCTCTGTAAATATCATTTGCTCATCTTTGAACATATTGTGTGGAATTGGGTTTTTATAGACATATATCAATCACATATTATTTACATCTGGGACAAACCTGTAATGTCACCATCCAAAATTTGTGACTCAGAATCGAACCTGGGTTGGATCAGAGTCAATTTGTAGGCAAAGACAAAGAGCTGACAGCAGGACATTAACACTAGACCAACTCCTGCTAGACCAAACTGTTCATAGTTTGTCATAGGAAATAAATAAATAAATGATGAGCAATCAAATCAATAAAATCATAGATATGTTGCAACATATACTGAATGAAACAAATGAATAGTTAATCGCCTGCCATTCTTGGTTAAAAACTCACTTTGAAAGTTGCCCGGACTTTGTATAAAGCACCATGACAGTTTGACTGTTTGTGTACAGGTGTATACAAACCAGTCTAGTTGCAAATACGTAAACAGATGCCTGAAGTAGCTATCTCCTTTCCGATGAAGTGCACACACGTGAGGGAGCCTACCTTAAAAAAAAATTGCAGAGACTCGCAAACTGTCATGGTTCTGCCCTGTGGAATTTTCGCAAGCATTGCATGGAGCGCCATCTGTACACCAAGTCCGGGCAAATTTAAATTTAAATGAAGCAGTTTAAATTATTGACTCCTGAATGCTCTCATTCTCATAGACTTAATACAGGAACAACCCACTTCTTGAGCACAGGGGGTTAAAGAGAAATTTTATTTTGAAAAAAAATGATTGAACCAGATCAAGCTATTAGTGAAATTCCTTGGTAGTAAGACCAGTATTATTAAGCTGGTTGTAATGCAAATTTTAATTTGCTAGAGCTCTTTTTAAGTTTACTTTTATGTTCTCCGATTTAGTGCTTACAGCCCGCAGGCTTTTTTGTGGTATGGCGCTATTTTAAAATTGGTGGTGGCTCTTTTGAAATTTTAGATGATTATGTTTTAGGAGGAAATCACCCTCAGATATGTTCTTTATCTGCTTTGCCACCGGGCCAACTTATACATGAGCACGAACTCTGTCTGATACATTGGCTCGTGCCAGTCTGGAGATTGAGCAGTCTACAGTAGATATATTGATTTAAACTTGACAAGAAGTCTTCAGGGGTCAAAGTTCGCTCTCCTTGGAGAGGCTCCTATCTCCCATCTCCTCTTACCTCAAGCTGCGTGCGTCATGGAGATAGAGTACCCCCACTTGGTCATTGTGGGTTTGGTAATGCGTTTGTGGGGGAACGAGTTGTCATGGAAAGTGTAGGAGTTAATAATTCAGTCTGGTTTATAGTCCGTGCCACCATGCTTCGCAGAGATAGGGTAATGAATTCTGCATAAAGGTTTTATTATCTTCCTTTGTTTAGGTGAGGATATGCGCTGACAACGTCTGCATGCTGCCGCATATGTGCTTAAAATGAAAAATAAGACATTTTGCTTTGTAAAATATTTGTTAGAGAGTATTCTGCTGGCTGAAAACCGGTCACCTTACACTTAAAAATTCATGATATTGTACAGGTGTGCAATATGATTATTTTTTTAAACACCGTTAAATGTGTATCCAAGCTACCCTTCGCGTACCCATTATTGTTAACTGCGTGTATTTGATGCAAAGACAACCAGATTGTAATCGCTTTCAAAGGGGCAAGGCATGAGATTGCAACTACCCTTAATTTCATTATTGTTCTGTATGTTATTATATTCACTTTCAAATTTAGAATTTCCCTCGTGTTATCCTTCCTCAGATTGCGGTTTAGATGAGATATAACATCTCTCAGAAACTTTCAGTTTGTCAGTTGATAGAATGCTGGAGCATGCAGTACTGTATTATACCATATCATTTTAGTTAAAAGTAGTTAAACTTTATAGTTATTTATTCTTACATATTTCTGTTGTGCTCTCAGTCCAAAACTTTACAATCTGTCTCTGATAGATGTCGCTTCAAATTTCACTTTTCAAATTGAATTATGAAAATCAATTGGAAATTCGAAACTGATATCATTCCAACACATTGGAATCGGTGTTATGAAATATCTCATATCTGAAATCAATTTGAGGAAACTGCTCCTCGAGTTTAAAGTATAGTGTTTCAATTTGCATTGTTTAATGCTATAAAATTCTATACAATGTTTCTTTAATGATTTGACTCGGCAGTCAACTATTACTGTGTTTACCGAAAGACTGACTCTTTTTGTATATGCATGTATATATATGTTTTTTTTTTTGTGCAAATAATGAATTAAATTTCTTTTACTTGCTCTAACGTACAACTATCATATAACAGTTCTTGCCTGTAGGGCGTTTTAATTTTCCCAGCGAAATGAAAAATTGTATAGTTCTCAGTTTTTAGTGCTGAAAAAGAAGTCTTTATGTAAAACAGGAATTTCCAGAAAGTAATTGATGTGGAGATGTGAAAATGTTCATGCCCAAACCAAAAATAAAAAATAACAAATAAAAAGACAAGAGTACAATATCATTAAAGGAACAGAGAACTGCCATGCATGAATTTTCTTTTAACAAAGAGAAGGTTGTTCCTTGGTTTTTTTTTTCTTCTCAAATTTGTTATTGGTGTTTTACTGCCAAGAATGCTTATAAAATTTGCATGAGATGGCATTTTATGTCCCTGCTCTATAAATAACTCAGTTGTCATGCCTTTTATCAATCTTAGGAATATTGTGAATATTGGTAGTGCATGCATGGCAGCCATGATTTGATGAGAGGTGGTTTTATTGTTGCCATTCTTGTGGCCTAAGTAATTGATTCCTACCGTCGTCGTATGATCTCGTCATAATAGAACATGCTTGTACATCATTGTCATTCACTTAGATGCATTTCTATTTTGGATTTGTTGAATTCATTTGAATTGAATTGAATTGAATTGAATTGAATTGAATTGAGAGGTTTTATTGATATTGCACTTCGCAGCCATAAGGCTGAATTACATGTATGTACAATTTACAGGTTTGGCAATGACATTTATGTTGTACACGACTGGCTAAAAATAACAAACTTGGTAAAACAATATTGCCTACAAAAGGCTTATATTTAAGGCTTTTATCAGGGTTATGGGGCCTGCCTGCAAATATTCAAACACAAAAGGGCAATAATACAATTAAAGAAACAATGAATCACCACTACATGAATTTTATTTTACAAAAAGAGGTCTGTTGCATGGTTTTTCTCAAGTTTGTTATTGGCCTTTACTGTCAGTATTGGCAAGAACCATTATAAATTTTGCATGAGATGGCATTTTATGTCCCTGCTCTCAATATAACTCAAGTGTCTGCTCAGCCATCATGCCTTTCATAAATTATACGAATATTTTGAGTGATTACATGGCAGCCAAGCTTAGCCCCAAGATGGTCTTACTGTCACCACTGTTGTAGCCAAAGTAATTGACTCCTACCATTGTGTACGTTATCATCGTGATAGAACATTCTTGCGCATCATTGTCATGCACTTAGAAGCATTTCTGTATTTGATTAGTTGAACCCATGTCAAGCTTTTATCTGGGCTAAGAAATGATGTGTCATTATTCCTGAAAGTGAACATTTGTATGGCCAGATGATAGTCAATTCCTGATGGATTGTAAAAAATAGAATTGCTGAGTATTGGTAGGCTTTCAGTGAAAATTTTACCAATCAACCATGAGTCATGTTCATCAAATTGATTTAGAGTAAATTGTGTGTTGTCATTGTCTATGATTGTAAGGTTGTAATATCTGATCATTTTGACTTGAATCTGTACATGTTGAAAAATTCACATCCTGTAGATTTGTTAGTTTCAATCATAATTCCAATTCTTTTTACTCCCACCCTTAATTTCTATTAACCACACTTGTATGTAAAGCCTTAGAGAAGGATATTTTCTTGTAGGATCAGTTCCGATGATTAATGTAGCTGTTAAAATGTTGAATATTTTGCCTGACTTAACTCATGACTTATGACTCACGACTGTAATTGTTTCATTGTTACATTGATCGACAAGAAATTGCATTCTTTTTCTTGAGACAACGGTTTTGGGGTCTCTCCATAAAAAAACAATAGGCAGGCATAAACCCTCACTATGCAGCCATTTTGCTTCATTCCATCAGTTTCTAAACACTTGTAGCTGTTTAAGCAGTGATACTGAAATCAAAATGTGTTCAAGGGGTTAGAAGCACCTAGGTAGCACTTTTAGAGTGAAAGTGATGTATTAGCTCTGCTAGTTTATTGATAATTGCTTCAGTGCCGCTACATTATCTAAACAAAAAGGTAATGAAAATAATAGCAACAATGCATAATTCAAAATGGTTCACTGAAATGCTCCAAATTATAAACTTTTCCAGATCCTACTAAGAATTGAAATGAACTACCTTATATTTTGATTTAAGACCAGCTTATTCTTCCTTAGATATTAAAATAGGTTGTCCCTCCCGGAGGTGTTTTTTCCAGTAGAAGGTCGTTTTATATTTGTGAACTGATATACGGAACAAAATGAATACTCACTAACTTAGGACTCCAATTATAATCGATTGCAAACTCGATGGCACAGAAAGGATCTATAATAGATGATCATAAAATATTTGTGACTGTAAGTACATATCTTGCTTGGTTTGATAAAAGAAATAGCTGCGTTGCCATGCAATTATGTATCCCAGTCGTCCTTGATAATTGAATGGAGATATGGAAACAGACAGACACTGAACTAAATAGCTTGCTGCCACATCTCAATTTGGAGTGCTATTTTAGGGAAATACTAAATGATATGTTGACAGGGAATATGATTATGTAATTTCATACCCGACTAATTCAAGTGGTTTTTGTTCTGTTGAGTCATGGTAGAACTTAGTCTGATGTATTAATCAAACTGGAGCCTTGTTTCAATCAGGAGGCAACATATTTTTTTGCTGATACAACTATTTTATAAAGACATCATGGGGAGGTCAAATTATGTGAAGGCCAGAAGCAAACTATAAAAGATTTGATTTAATTTTATTGTATTAATGTTATATATAACTATATATACATATAGCTTTAATTTCATTGTATTTATCAATTATATCTTCTTGGTCTTTTCACACATTTTCATTTCAACCTTTGTGAATGCTAAGCCCAAAATAAGTTTGGCTGGAGTCTTTGAAAAATGCATGTATAAACTGATATTAAATTGGGGTGTTTTTTTTTACGAACCAGCAAATCCATGCATGTGTGCAGATACGTATGTTGGAGAAAATGTTTTTAGGAATCGTTGCATTGTGTTTAAATGGCCAGTGCTTCTTTATTTTGTATTAATGTACATGGTAATATACACCATTTTAAAGTCATAAGCTTTCTTTTGCATGAAATCATGTGAAGAAAGCAAATTCTGTTATTTAAGAACTCCTAAATCTATAATTGCGTTTTCCTCCAATTCACTTTTCTGCACACCACGCTCGGATTCGCCAGTTCATAAAAATGACGACGATTAATGGTACTCAGTGGGTTGAATGATAATATCTATGTATGGAGATTCAATTATGTCTTGTCAAAATAACTGACCTATACTGTAGTGTTTATATAAATTGGTCATAGTGGAAAGTATAAATAATCCTCTGCAGTCTTCTGCTGTATATCACCATTACATGTAATTTTTTATCTTTAAAAGTTGTCAAAGCACAAATAATTTTGAGCCTGTCCCCAAAATAGACAATACAGCTTTTCACACAAAACCACACAATACTGCAGTAAAAAGTAATGTGATTTTGGTTGCTAATTTTTGTTTTTGAAGAAGTTCACATTGCAGAAAACCACAGAATATGAGAGTATTGCTACTCTGCAAAAAGATAAGTTTAGGAAAAAAAATTAGTTAAAAAAAACCCCAAAACATTATGAGCATGAAGTGCATCCAAATGAATTTTATTGACATAAAGTGTCAGAGGATCATCTAAGAGCTTGCTTTCAAGTAGTCCGGTTAATTTTTCTTGAGTACTACTATGCATTTTTTTTGGTTGCAGTTATAGATATTTTCTTTATAACAGACAAGGTTTGTGATTGGATAGTACTATGATTAGATCAGATAATGCTATGATTAGAACACATTTAAGAACAGCTTGACAGCCTTTCTCTAATTCAAGAAATGGCTGTGCTTTACTTGCCATCAAAAAGCACTTTACACTTTTTAAAGTGCCACTTCAACAGTCAAAGCTTGCTTCCAAAAAAGGAACTTTTCTTTAGTGAAATGAGTGAACCTTCAACCTTCAATAGAGCTTTTAAAATTTTTTTTTTGGTCTATTTAAGGACATCCATGTCTTTTTTATTGTTTCACATTATGAGATTTAAGTCATGACATCCTCAAAAAAAACCCAACAACAAATGAATATGTCATTAAGGAAATAAAACAAATGAAAAGAAATTTTCTACATTCATACATAGGAATGTGGAGTTTGTTCGTTGGGTTGTACCTGGACATATTAATAGTTCGGAACAAACTATGTGAAAAATGCACCTTGAATACAATTTAACAACAGAACGTTGCCTTTAACCATGGCAAACAGATTCGATGTCTGAAGTGTTTTCTGAGGGGACGGAGAAATGACACAGATTTATTTGAAGTTGATGGTGGTTTACAAGAAGAAGGTAAAGAATGACGTCAGAATAAAGATGGTCTCCATCTCAGAAGAATACAAGAGAAAAGAGATCAGAAAATCCAGAATTGAATTACATGTGATCTCTATGTGCGTCACAAAAGACTTGTCTGCTCAACATCAACACAACAATATCTGCCCTGAAAGCTTCTTTCTCTTCACAGTACAATAGTCTAATTTGCATTTTGTTTTGAAGACTTACATGAATTCAAAGCTTTTTGCTTTTGTTTTTATTTGGGTTAGATAATTGCTTAGGTTGCAAAATTGCATGTTTATATAGAGAAGGCAAGTTGGTAGATTGTCCACTTCAAGAAGAAGAGGATTGTGGTTTTTCAAATCAAGGCAAGCTCCTTGTCTTTTATATGCAGTCTTGGAAACAAATAAAAAAAAATCAAAGCTATGTCCTTCTGATACGATGTTAAATGAGAAATCCCAGGTGTAGGAGAGCCACTCCATGTGGATATTAACCCATTTACTACTGAATTCTCAAATTCCCATTGGCTTTGTACAGGGGCCATCCGGTACCAGTAGCCAAGGGTTAAATCGCACTGCATTCTTCACGAAGAGTAGGGAAACCTGGTTAAGTGGTACACCTGTATTTCCCAGTGAGAGTCGTGAGGGTACGAGAAATTAAAGTTTGTTTTTATTCCCTCTTAGTGTTTCTCCTATGAGTGGAAGTCATAGAATAGGGATAAGGGCAGACTTTGGCAAGGAGGGCTCCAGAAGTTTGCCAAGATATCAGCCCTTCAGCTATCACATCTGTTCATGCAAGTACTACAAGCAAAGTGCAAGGGCACACAAATATGAAGACCTTGTTGTGGCAAAGATGCATAAAACTGCACCTTCTGACTTGAATATGAGACTATTCCTGCACCTCCTACTGAAATAACAGGATAATCAGGCATCTCACTGCCTGAATATTAGGTGATGATTGCCTGAGTGATGCAGATTTGTAAATACGGGGGCAAGGTCGAGAAAGGAATCTCCCACAAAGCCCCCCCCCCCCCCTTGTACTTCTTTGATGACAGTAAGCACACATTGTTGTTACGGTGTTATGCAATTAATTCTGTAGGTTTAAAAAGAGAGGATGGAATTTTTAAAGAAGAGATAAGAAGGAAAAGATAGCTTTTGGGATTTGGGAATCTTATAGTATTTCCTCTCACATTCCAAACACTCCAAACAGCTGTTTAGATTGTATGTTCTTTTATATGAAGACACTCTTACATCCAAATTTATTTATCACTACAGTAATCCAAGGCATAAATTCTAACATTAATTACTTCATTAACTCCTCGGTCCCATATGCTATGATCATTGTCATTGAAATAATTAAGACTTTGCCGTTACTTACCTGGAGGGGGAAATGTGACCCTCCGGTCACTCCTAGTGGTATAGACCGATCCTGCTTACTGTTGAGGACAGCAGATGATCCGCCATTAACTGCGGTGTCCCCTTAGAGTTAATGCAGTGCATTTCTTCGGTGTCCTGCAGCTGTATGTAGCGCGCAAAGATTATAAAGTGTGCACTTTATGATATTTGGTACACTCTTATTTCCACAGTGTCAAATTGACTCGGAAACGGCGTCAACGTCACCTCTATTCCGAGTTAAAGTGACTCGTTTTCCTAGATTTATTTTGACTCGGAATCGAGTCGATTCTCAGCTAATGCCACACCATTCCGAGTCAAATTAATTCAGAATCCGATTCACTTCAACTGGGGATAGAGTTGACTCCCAGCTGATCCCGTTTCCGAGTTAATTTGACACTGTGGAAATAAGAGTGTAGCGTGCACAGTGGAGAAATCTATTCCCAACCATACAGTTACAAACACACTATGATACACATTAACTTGGGGATTCCCACAAGTTGCTTCTCGGATCAGTCTATAACTGATAGGATGTGCAGATGGACCACTACACCAGGGTTTTCCAGGATTCTTCAAACATTGCAGTGGGTTCTTAATATGCAAAGTTGATGGCTCTTGTACATGGGGCTTCCAGTAATGATTTATCTCTTAAGAGTTGGTCTGTTTTCCTCTGTAACATAGAGTGCATCTGTGAAACAGGGAAGGGGCACATTAACAAACAACACAGGCTACAGGCATCGACCTGTGGTAAATTCAAACCCATTAGATTTAGTTTCGTGGCAGATGCCTTACCTACTGAGATGAATTTCCTCCTCAGTGAAAATTAACTGTAAACAACACTTCATACTGTAAAATCTGACATTTCTTTTCTTTTTATGTTTTCCTTCCCTGTGTGAATACCCCCTTTTAATGCTTGAATCATAAATTTTGAATGATAAGACTTGCATGCTATGGAGTTAATATGGCAACGTACATTTTTGTAAATACATTTCCCTGTTTTTAATATCAACTTTTTTTTTTGGGGGGGGGGCTCTGAATGCAATAGTATTCTGTTAATGTAAATAATGCAGTTTTGCTTGACATCGTATTGTGATATTATTATCTGGCAGATACAGTGATTAAGATGTGAATAAAACTACATATATAAGGTGAACTGATGACTTTTATTCCAGTTATTGTCAGAGAGATGCCTACAGTTATTAAGATGTGATTAAAACTATGAGATGAACTGATGACTTTTATTCCACTTATTTTCAAAGAGTTCGCAACAGCAGAACTAAATGAAGCAGGAAAAATATTAAACATTGTTGAATATAACTCCTCTATTTGAAAAATGAAGCACGTCAATAAGTCATTATTATCCTTCATCGTCTGCTTAATTTCAGCAATAATAATCTAAACATGATCAAAACTGGGCAAGTCCTTGTCTAAATGGATGTAAAATCACTCACTCCATTCCTACGCATTCAGATAGACGTGGGTCTTTGAATCCTGTCCTGAGCCCACTGATATCTGTTCTCCCCAAATCCTCGGTTTGAATATTATGCACATTTGATAAGAGTGTCCATTGTTGAGCTGGAGGTCACTCTCGAAAGGTCAGAGATAGAGTATCGTGATGCTGTTTTTCATCTTGTCATGAGCTTTTGTGATTGCGTGAGGCGGGAATGCCACAACCTATTGTTCAGGAATGGATGTCTCCTAGCCTTGGAGCTCTCATGGAATTGCTTGCCTATTCTTATTCATCATCTCATATCAGAGGCAGAAATCAGGAGTAAATTCTGTTGGGTGGGTGGGTGGATGGATGGGTGAATTGGGAAATGGGGGAAATGGTTAAAGGAATCCGGTAACTTTGCAGAGGCTTGATTTAATAAATTGTTGAATTTTGATGTCTGTGTTGTACAAAGATGTTGAGAAGGAAATAAATGAACAGCCAGGAAGATAAAGGTTTTGAAATATAAGATGTTATTATCAAGATTCTATCACTGAATTCTGCCATTTGCAAAACCAACCATGGTATGTCTAACACTGCTGTCTATGGGGTAAAAAAGGTCTGGCATTTCTGTTCACTTGTATATCTTCACTTTTTGTGAAGCATATGATGATGCATTTGAAGTTCATTGTCAGGGCTTCATATTTACACAATATTACATACACTGATAGCATTGTATTGCCATGCAGCTCAGATTTCTAGAAGTTACTTGACCGCACTTTTGAAAATATATGCCTTTAGGTATCTCAGCGAAACGGAGTGGCACAAGAAAAGACGAACGCAGAAAGCAATCAACAAAACTGTTGGTGGTAGAGGTGATTATGGGGTAATTATTAGTTTTATCATGGCACTAGGGGTATTTTTACTTGGGAAAAGGCAAGGTGACATCGTCTCTATAAAGATGTCTGAAATCCATGCTGATTTGTTAATGATATTGTTATGATTGTAAGCTTGTGCCTGCAATATATAGTCTTGTGATTGCTTGTATATAGATAGTAAAAAAGAGACATTTTGCCTGCTCAACTCATGACCATATGCATCTCAGTCCTGTGTGCTGTAGATCCTGTACTACTTTCTTTTTGCTGTTGTTTGTTGTAATGGTTTTCAAAGTATATTTGTCTGAAACATTCAGTGATTTGGAAAAATTGCAAATTGTTGTAAAGGTGATATTTGTCACAATTACTAGAACAAGAATACAACCTGTAATTTGTTTTTTGCTGTTAACTCATTGACTACCACATTCTCCCATTCCCTTAAGCTTAATATTAGGAGCCGCCCAGTTCCAATAGGTGATGGTTTAAGAGTGAGCTAGAGAGAGAGGGAGAGAGAGAGAGAGAGAGAGGGAGAGAGAGAGATAGTAAGTATGTAAGACATCTACATTTATATGAAGAGTTCATATGCAAAAACCGACAAACTGCATTTTGGAAAATTTTAAAGTAAGGTCACCATCATATAATACAAAACATACTTTTCAAATAATACGTTGCTCATTACATATAAAGGTATATTTAAGTTATGGTCAAAAGTAGCATAAATTTTCTTATTATTTTCTTTATTTTTCTTGATCATCAATTGCAAATATATCAATTTGAGAAAATGGATATATCAGTTTTTGGATTCAAACTCTCTTCATATATATTACTGTTGACGTTATTTACCTTGGGGCTGATAATCTCAGGTAGAGAGTGGCATGGCTGAATATAGAGTAGATAACTAGGGAAAACATTGTTTAACACTTTTGTGACATAACAAATACTTGACAGAAGCATCATCATCAGCCCAGGATGTAAGGATTAAACGATTGAAGTATGCTTATAATTAGACACGTGGTAGAGTCACAAAACCTTTTATGCATGTTTTTCATGAATATTTGCTAAGAATAGCTTACAAGTTGTAAATACACTGCTTACGTCTGTCGAATAATCTTTTAAATCTTTGTGCTGTGGAAGCAGCTGTTTATCTCTTGGTTGTTTTTTTCCTTCGTAAACTGATATGTATTATTATTACCCACAAAAGTGTGTGTTTACATTTAGGAAATAGTTTCTGTGGATGCCGTCTTCATGTAATTATTAGGTAGAAGCTTACACAACTGCATCTCATATAACCCGTTTCCTACAAAGACTATGTAGTTCATTGTGTTAAACATTTAGGAAATAAACAAATTTGAAAGTTGTGAGGATGATGTATTCAAAACAAAGAAAGTAATAGAATGTGCATGAACCATCTTAAAGGAGAATGCAACCCATACATCTGTGTGCTTCCAGTGAATGAAGAACGAGAAGAGTAAACAGTAAAAGTTTGAGGAAAATTGGACAATCTGTTCAAGAGTTATGAACTTTGAAAGATTCAGTAAATCCTTATTGTGGGGATCCTTGAATTGGCAACATTGCCAATATCTGTGATGTCATCGCGGACAACTCTCCATTTATTTTGAACACAGAATTTAACACTTTCTTCATTTTCAAGAAAAATGAAAATTGGTTTGATTTATTGTTTGAGTATGATATGGCTGTATCAATTCTGCAAGCATTTTGGGAAGAATTATGTTGATTCCTGACTTGAAATTTCATATAAATCAATTTTTTTGAAAAATTATGAAAAAAATGAATTGAGAGTTGTCCACGATGACATCACAGATGCTGGCACAGTTGCCAACTCAATGATCCCCATAATAGGGATTTACTTAAACTTTTAAAATTTGAACAGATTGTCCGATTTTGCTCAAATTTTCACTGTTTACTCTTTTTGGTGATTCTCCTTTAAAATGCATTTTGAAGCATACTGTATATCATGTAAAAGAAAAAAAGATGATGAATATTTTAGCAGTTAAAAGAAATCCTCCCCTCTTTTGTTTTGTTTTGGTTACCAAAACTCTAAAAACCAAAGTCTTCAGTCAACGTTTGAAAGGCCTAAGCAACGACAGCATTTACGCTGCAGATATGGTAAACGTGCTTGATGGAACTTTTATCGTTTTGAATAAAAAGTGTATACAATAGTGATAAAGCTTTTAACACTTTCTGACTCCACATGGAGTTTTGGAATGTTTTTTTTTTTTGAACTATTTTTATTTTAGTGTTTACTTATGCAAATTGGCTTCTGAAATTAATTATCTAACCTACACAGAGCTACCAAGTTCCCTGATTTGTATTACAAATAGAATTGCTGGAAATGAGTTTTCCACCATAGTGAATATTTCTTGCTAATTTATTAGAAGCATCACAGTTCACAAACCCCATTAGAAATTTTCAGGAAAAGACCATTTTTTCTTTACAAATGCTCAATACAATATACAGTATATAAAAAAGGCTTTGATGTGTATCATTAGATTTTTTTTTCTTTTTTTTTTTTTGGGGGGGGATGGGTGGGGGAGGAGTTACTTTTATTTTTCATGTTGATGCAAACAGCATTGTCCATAAAGCATCTTTACAATTCATAGCTATGTTGGAATTTAAAGAAAGAATGCAAACTTTTCGCACATGAGAAATAATATCAAATGAGTTATTCTCAATGTTTAAACTGTCTATGACAATGCATGGGTTAAAAATATATGAAGAAAGAGCTGTATGCTCTCATATTTTGCCTTGTTTTGTTTTTTGTTTTTTTTGTTCATATGTCACTCTCTCTCTTGATGGATATCCTGTTGCCAACGGGTGAAAATTTTTTGCAAAGTTTCTTGATTTGAGCAGCGTTGTTTTGAGACATATGTAGGCTAATCATGCTACCCTTAGGGCTGTATGAAGGTATATGTGATATGAACCAAAAAATAATCATCCTTTAGCCAACTGACCTAGTATGATACATGCTGATTATTAATCTATAGTTTCTTTGTACATCCATCTTTCCACATGATTAAAAAGGAGATAAGGTGAAAGATATCCTTGTACAGAAATGGAGGATAGGTTTCATTGTAGTATGCAAAGCTCATTGTCTGCAAGTACATTTTCTCTACAATATTGTACACCTATGCAACTAATGAGCAGAAATGTTAATTGTCATTTTTTAAAAAACATCATGTCTGTGACATTTAATCTTACATTTATTAGAATTTTATTATTGTTGAAAATCAGATTAAGTATGCTGAGGAGGTAGTGTGTAATGTTGAGACTGTTCCTGACTTGATTTGTGAATGCATGTTTGATTTCTTTGGTGAACTGACAAAGTTGGTTTTTTGTTTGCATCTTTTTCTTCTTTTGCTATGTTAGCATGCTCATTTTCCCTTATTCAGGGAGGGAAAAACAACACTAGAAATGCTGTTGATGATATACAGCTTTAACATCAGATTTTGAATTTCCACAAGAAAGACATTTTGGGGGTACTATTATATATCTAATACAGCATGAGTGGCCAGCCATTGTTAAATGCGATTTTAGTCAATCTTAGTCTTTGTGAAACATCCCCCCCCCCTAATCTAATACAGCATGAACCACATGCATAATTGAAGGGTAGTAGTTATAATCAAAGTTATTGTGCTTCTTTTTAGGACATTTTCTTTGACATCTTCCTTATTCACAGCAGATATATATCTTTTTATATATATACATGTAGTAATAACATTATCTAGTATTTATGGGAGGTGAAAAAACCCTGTACCATAGTCCTTTCAAAAGTACAGATTTAAAGAGGGGGGAAACAACAGTGAAAAAATAGACACATTTAAAATAAAAGTAAATCACATAGGATTGTCTAGGGTTCTATTGATATTGGGGAGAGAATTTATCTTTCTGATGCAAAAAGTGGTATAAGTCATGGAATCTTTGTATCATATCTAACCCTAGGACCATTGTATCCTTGCCTTCCTCTAGGGTCAATACTGTAACCCCTCCCCCAGTTCCTGTCAGCTACGGGTCAAATATAGGCTATTGAAGATACAGGATGCTTTCTGTTGCTCTCAAGTCTGCCATAGTTTTGCCCATCAACTGCTTGAAATCTAAATACCACTAAAGAAAGGAACGTTAGTGAATATTGCCAGGAGGTATAAGTCAATAAAGGATCAGAGGAAATGAGTTGAGGTAGGGCCGCTCTCATGAGGGACCAAATCTCATTAATGTTTCTCCGATCCCACTCCTGACGTCGAAAAAACCCGATGGGCTTTAGAGCACCCTGTAATGAGATGTAATAGGCTGGAGCAATTATAAAGGTAATCCAGCTCTAATATTCACACTGAATAGCCATTTCACATCTTTGTTTAACCCATTGCCTCACATGGACCAGGGGAGCATTTCATGAAGTGTCTTGTCAGTGATTTTTACTGACAACTGTTATAAGCTACTGAAATCCTTGCATCTGATTGGCTGAGAGCAAATTTGTCACTAAAAACCACTGACAAGACACTTCATGAAACGCTCCCTAGGTGGTTCTTATTTACAACCTGTGGGTGTGAGAGAATCATTTAAGGATGGGTTTGACTTTGGATAGGTTAACAGATCTGGGGGGGGGGGTGTTTCACAAAGACTAAGATTGACTAAAATCACATTTAACTATGGCTGGCCACTCATGCCACTGTTTTCTTTCACCATGGATCTCTCAAAGGATTCACAAATCATGGTCACAAATCTGCAGAATTGACAATTTTTCATAGTTCATTGATGAAGAAAACAAAAAATGTAAATTCTTCAAATTTTTGACAATGATTTGCGCATCCCTTGAGAGACTGATGGTGAAAGCTAACAGTGGCATGAATAGCCTGCCATAGTTAAGAGCAATTTGAGTCAATCTTAGTCTTTGTGAAACACCCACCTGGATTTACGGAGATGTGTTTCATTCTAAAGACAAAAGTCAAATTACTATGTGTGCACTGCTAAACTTACACCCATATGTATATGAGAGAGAGAGAACTGTTTGAGTGTAGGGTTACCATTAGAGATTTAATTTTTTAGGATGTCTAGGTTAACATTAAAATTTACTTGCCAGGTTTCATGAAACCGTCATAAGTCTAACTTCTTGGACATCCCATTGAAACTTGTGTTGTAGAATTAACATGCGTTTCAATGGGATGTCCATGAACTTAGACTTATGATGGTTTCGTGAAACTCAGCCCTTATTTCTGTTACATTTCTGTATGAAGAGCAAGGAAAAGACATCCAAAGGCTCTTCTTTTCTTTTGAAGGACACTAATAATTGAAATACAAAATATGTTTTATAACCCAAGGTCAAGATAAGAATTAGATTTTATTGGCCTATATTCACGAAGTTGTACTACGTTAAACCATGGTTTAAATTAGTGGTCTAATGATGTGTAGCGAAATGTAACATAAATCTCTAACAGTAGATGTTCATTTCATCAGCATTTTTGGTACTCAAACTATTGAAAACTGCCATTTTGAAGGGATATTGCCAATTTGAGGATTGCTGTAGAAATTGTCAGACCTCTGTGAAAAACAGCCTCTCAGCAGACCAGGGCCTATCCGTCCCATGAGTGGTAAACAAATGAATAAAAATAAAAAATAAATAAAAGTAAATCAAGACTTTTCAAATTTTTGTAACTTTCTAATTTTGTCACCGATTGTGATTTAATCTTTTTAAAATTGCTTCTCTTTATTTTCTCTTTTCATTGAAATTGACTTGTCTCCAAGATTTCCTTTTCCTTTAAAAATTCTCCTTTTTTAAAAATGCGGTATACTGCACCATGTGTGAACTGGCCTTTACACACATTCCATTGTCCCAGGTTTGCACCTTAGTAAGCAGTGTAGAACATTTTCAAACGTACATATGATGCAATAACCTCTCTGACACATGAAATCTCCACTTTATTTATGGAAGAGCTGCTGCCATAACATCAACAAAGGGAAGTAAACCCAGCTATAAATCTAGTTGAAATAGATTTAGAGGAGTTGAATGTTGATTCCTAACCTTGTCATAGTGTTATTAAGTAAGTGCTATATACCATGTTTACTCAGTGACTCGGCTCAGGGGTTCGACACGCGACCCGTGCTCAACACGGCAATTTTATGTCATGTAAACGGGATCAGTGTGACCCACAAGCCGTGTTGAACACCGCTTTTTTGATCCGCCAGAATTGGAGGTTTCGATCTGCGAGCCGAGTCAGACTCGCCAATTTTTTCATGTGTAAACAGAAAGCAGTGTTGAACCCACTGACCTAGGTCATTGGGCGAACTAGGCAAGTCATCACAATTCTACTTCCATTCGTGATCCGCAGGCCGTGTTGAACTCGCCTTTTTTGTTTCCATATAAACACGATCACAGTTGCCATCATTGCAGCATTCGACCCTGCTTGAGGATTCAACACTCGAGCCGAGTCACTGTGTAAACACGGTAATACTTAGCTCACTGGAAAAGGTTTGTTCACTATGTCTAATAAGAAGATAAATAAATAAATAATAAGAAGAAGATAAATTAAAGGTCCCTAGTTATCTTCCATCATAAAGAAGTGTGGCATGTCATCTGCATTTTTGTCCATCTGGTTGTTTAAGCATTTTGCATAGAATAAGTGCTTCTTTCCTATTATCTGGTATTATCATGAATTGTATTAACCCATTGAATACGATTTAAACTTGGTGTAAAACAGCCACAGACACCAACCCAAGCTATCTAGTGCTTATATAAACGGTTTAAGAAGTTACAATTCATGCATGTCCTTTATGCTACGTTCACACCTTTGCGTATTTGGCTTGCGTATTGCTGTGCTATTAATTCGCAACTGTACCCAGCAATACGCAGCAAGTCTGACGCGAGCAGTCACACTATTGCATATCTAGCTCGTACTATGCTGCTCATAAAAAGCAAATGGCGTACGAGCTGAACTCGCAGTATATCGAGCACTAATGCAGCAGCTCTTGCTGCTGCGAGTGGTGTGCGAGCAACAGCGCAATCATGCGAACAACAACGAGGTAAAGCGAGGTAAATCGTGCAAGAAACGCAGCTATAGGCAATGACAAGCACTCAAAAAAAGAGACGATTTGACCTTGCGATAATTTTAAAAATTTTAAAACTAGCGAGCAACCAGCGCAAGTCTATGTGCTAGTCTGCACGTTGAGTTGACTGCTTATGTCTGCATTTGGTCAATACGCAGCAATACTCAAGCCTAATACGCTAAGGTGTGAACGTAGCATTACTGTGAGTCAGGTTTGTTGGTTGCTTTGTTTCTTATTATGCATGTATTTCATTTATATCTTGCACTGGCCAGGGGACATGGGTTCAACCCAAAATCAGTTCCTTTATATCTCTAAGGCATTTTAACCACCTTGAATTATATTGAGCTATTGGTCATTCAAACTTTTATTTCTTTTATCAAGGGCCAAAAGATGTCATCTTTATTTTCAGGTTATGGACTGACATCCTTCTTGTTCTAAGTGGAATATTTACTTTTTTTTTGTTTTTGTTTTGTTTTTAGCATTCTGGGTATTTACACCCCTTGGAGTGGGCAAAAGGGAACAGATCCTTGATAATGCTTTAAAGTGATTACACAATGGTATTTTTTTAAAATATATGATCGAGAATAGAATTCTAAGAAAAATAACATTAAAAATTTGATGATTTTCAATCCAAATCAATGCATTTTGGCTAATTTTCTCATAAAAAGTCAAGAGTTCACCAAAAAATTTGAGTATGAGGTATGATGTAAAAGTGGGTACCCAGCTTCGCGCATTGCGGTTGTGCTGCACGCTAAACTGTACAATTTGTATTATACCTTGCGCGCATTTTGCTAGAATTGTGCAACAAGGTACCCACTTTGACGTCATTTTGACGTCAAAGTGGGTACCCAGTTGAAACTGGGTCACAGCTAAGGGGTAAAAAATATCCTGAAATCTTACCACATTTGGGGGTTTCCTTGGCAACACAACTTCTTAAAAAATTTTAGGCACATGATTTTCTGCTAATAAAATCATGCTCTTTAAAATGAAATAACCTCGTTTCAGCATTTGGTACCCCCTTTAAATGCTCATTTTTAGAGCTCATTTTTTTGACTGTGCATTGTGCATTTCTACATTGCACCTTGGTAGCTTGATAGCCAAATACGGCAGTGGCACTAAGAAATGCATAAGGAATGCAAAATGCATATTGTTTCTATTTTTGCACTTCAGACATGTCTGTTCATGTTACTCTGCTTTGCCATTAAAGCTATGTGAATTTCTTTCAAGATGAAGACAGATGTAGGTTATTCTTTATTGTACAACGCCTACTAAGCTTGTTGTACATAAGTCTATTGGAGCTGAACGCGCAGTATTCATACCATTGCAGGCGTACCATCTAAAATGTACCATTGCACGGCAAGCGTGATGTCACTGTTACAATTGTTATGTTGTTTTTTGTTTATTTTTTTGTTTATTTTTTTTGTGATGTCACAATTAGCTTGCGCAGCATAGCGGAGAGTGGAGTAATCACGAACGCAGGGTAATCCTGAATCCTGAATATCTTCAAGAAGCGTGTAAGTGGTACTCTAACGACATATTTTTCTTACGTGTCATCTGGTTGCACTTCCCACGCATCAGTGTCTGCGGTTTTCCTACTTCTGAAATGAAAACATCTACAAAAAATGTCAGTGGCAGATTTCAAGTTTTTGCTACCCCCCTCTTTGAAGCATTTGTATGAGTAGATATCATAGTTCATGTAAGCTGCTATTATCTTCAAGTTTGTTTATTGTTCTCATGAAAACTGAAAGACTTTGCTTCATTTAGATGCTCATAAAAACAAGGGGGAAAAATATTTAAGAAGCCTTGAGGGTTAATGCCAAAGTAATAACAAATGGTAATATGTTGTTTTTATGAAAGTTGCAATTACCCCTCTAGGAATGGGGTAATGACAAATGCCTTTGGTGATTACCCCGAGAGTGCAGGGTAATCATGAAAGACCGGTGTTTTCTTTTTGTCGCTGTAACTGCCTTAAACAGTGTTTAAAAGATCTATAAAAACATTGTTCCAGGTACCATAATGTGTCTACTCTGTGATTATGTGTCATTTTTGCAAAGTGCCCTAGGAATTTTATGTAATAAGTCAGAAAGATAAGGCATTTGGCATTCCTCCACTTTCCCCTACGTATATTCAATTGTTGAGGCAAAGTAAGTCACGCATTACACTATCAGAAGATGCGTGATCCACACTCAGCCAAGCATTTTGCAGTCAAAACTTCTTTGCCTATTTTTCAAACTCTGATTTGTAAACCAAAATTTTACCATTTTCTTAATTCTCATCAATTTCTCATCAAATTTCTGAGGTGTTGTACAATACAAAGAGCGAATTTTCTAATTTGTACAAAGGTCTGAGATTTCGCATTTGGTGAAAGAGTGATGTATCTTCTCGGTTTTGTCTAATTAAATAGAAGGCCACTCTTTCACATTATGTGAAATTTTGTACTATTACTCTCATGTCTATTCGCTTAAATACTCAACTTTGCTGTCTTCGTAAGATATGAGATCATTAATACCATGAGTCCTTGACAGTATGTCCAGCCAGTTTACAAAAAAAAGAGTCCTGGCCATTTTCTCTTAAGCAGATTGCCAACTTTTATTTGTTTGCACAGTGTCCTTTTAAAAAGCATTTTCTTTGAACCTTGGCAGTAAATCCACCAGCTAATGAGGGGTCTAGTTGTTTGTATAGTATAAAGTCAAGAAGTAATCAGTCTAAGGTCTTGCTTCTTGCAGGGTTATTAACTTGTTATTGGTAAGATATAACAAGATGTCGGCCTTGGACTTGTTTTATGAATGCTCAGCTGCTAAAAGTTCTCATTTTAGTCATTTTTTATAAGATATTGGTGATTTTGCAAACTGATGTATCTCCTGTACATTAAGCCTGTGCATGGGTTCATGGCCACTTGGTCTAATAACAGTTGGTGTAATTCCCAGGGGTGGTATTCTGAGCGCCATTTTATCATTAAAATTTTTTATTTTATCTTTAAAATGAAATCGGTATTATGAGACCCCTTTAAGATCTCAAATTTTATCTTCATTTTATCTCGGTCCCTCATCTCCAGCGCGCGTACCTTTACAGCTGAAGACAAATGCATAGCTTTTGCGCTTTTGCCCACTTGGTTTGAAGGAAAAGATAAAATGAAACTTAAAATAGGGTAGGGGCTATTTTATCTCTTGGACCTCCAGTATGTACAAAGTTTCTGGATAAATTCGCTATTAGTCTACAGATAAAGATAAAGAAAATTGCCATAATCATTGACTGCATTACTCTAGCAACATTCCCGTATGATGATTGAATTGAATTTAAAGATTTTTGTTGACTAATATCGGCCTTGAAATGATCCTTGAAAAGACATGCTGATACCTCGGCAAATATCGAAATTTTTTCTCACCAAAATACCAGTCAAAATGCGTTTGTGTTTGAATGCAAGCGCAAGCAGCGTATCAAAATTTGTACAAATAACGCATCTGCGCTCTTCTGCCCCACCTACTGGCAGAAAGCAATTTCATTGGCTGAGCAAGATGAGAGTGCGATTTAACAACATTTCTTATTGGTTACTGCATCAAAAATGGGTGTGTCTTAGATGAGATAAAATCGAGATAAAATGGTTCTCAGAATACCAATTTGAAAAGATTTTAAGGGTATTTTATCTCACTGATTTTATCTGAGATAAAATTTCAGATTTTATCTTAGATAAAATGGATCTCAGAATACCACCCCAGATCATCTAACACCACTATGGCTAAACCCATTTGGTCTGCTATCATTTTGGTCTAATTGCTATGTGGTCCAATCATCACATGGTCAATGATCAAATGGTCTTATTGCCACTTTGTTTACTTAGTTTTTCTCATTTTGTCTAATATCCATTTGGTCTATTACCGGCTTATATTATCAGATAGAGTAAGTAGTGTAGACCAAGTGGGTATTAGATGAAATGGTAAATGGGCTAAGTGGTAATTAGACCAAATGGTTATTAGATGAACTGGTTGTAGACTAAATGGGATTAGACCATGTGGGATGAGACCTAACGGGCATTAGACAAAGTGGGATTGGACCAAGTGGCAATTCACCTGTGCATGTATGTCACTTTGCAAAACCAGTGACAAAATATATGCCAAAGAGTGTAAGACATGGGTTAGTCTTTGCTTGATTAAGGATAAATTTCTCTTGTCATTTTTGATCTGAAACGACATTAAGTTGAGGCTACATGTTTATTTTATTCCCATTGAACAATTTTTATGAACTATGTATGAACATAGTAAAACAGGGAAGTTAAGGAGATTACTTGTGAAACAATGTAGTAACCAGGCCAATATATTTCTTATGAAAGATTAACAAACGAAAATATTTCATGCATGAGGATTGGAAGCGTGTAATTACAATTCATTCTATCCTTACGTAGAAATACAGAACCGAAGCTTTGAATGTTATGACTTGAAGACCGACACAGTGCTTTCGAGTTGAGCTAATTTATGCGCTATCACTCAACATGTATTCAATAAAAATAACTCATGAGCTTCATTCTTATACTAGACGTCTTTGGAGGTATCGTACGCTTAAGGATTTGCGAAAAGAGTAAATAGTCTGCGTATTCTTTGCCACGTCTCTGGATGCCTTGCAATCGATTTGCCTCGAGCACCCTCTGGTCTCTCCAGAATACTCCGGAGAAAAATAAAACTTGTTAAATATTCGTCTACATGTCAATCAATATGTGCATGATGGCTAGGGCCAGTTATAAAAAAGGATCTATGCAGGGTATTTTTTGAAGTTAGGCTTTCATGTGGAAAGACCTTCCCCTTCGCAAGCTGCAATAATAGGATTATTCTCAGTGTTGTTTTCATTTACAGCTGAACTCATGAAATATTAAATCCAATGGCTGTGAGATGTTAATCCTAGCCCCAGGAATGCCTATCTGTGTTTGTTAGCTTTTCAGTGTTTGTTTGCCTTTCCGTGTTTGTGCATTTCATGGAGATTTGTAATTGGCTTGTAGTTTTTGATGTGTCAAAACAGTACCAGCAGTTTGAGGATTATCTTACTTAATTGACAAGATCCTAAGACAATTGATTGTCTGGAGTACTTCTATCTGAAGATTCTCTCGGGATAATTGCCTTCCGGTCTTGCACCCATCAGAACAAGTCACACAAATTGCTCATTCACCCAAGAAAAGTGCATCAAGAACTTATCCTAAGCTTCATCATTGAATTTTCTCTCCAATTAAAAACAAAAAGGAAAAATAATAATATCCTGGGTTCAGTATTCATCTTATTAAAACAGTGGACCATGCAGTTTGTAGTTTTCATTAGTCAGACTATATTTGTAATTTTCCAGGAAAGAATGAGAATATTTTATCATATTGAGATACAGGACTAGATTTTGGATGGTAAAAAATGCCCACAGCATCAGGCTGAATGTAACATTCCAGAAGACCATATTTGTAACATGATTCCACTCCGTGTGTAAACCTGCCCTCTATTGCTTGGCAGGAGACAATGTTACATCCCGTGCCGCTGGGTGATGCTCAGATAAGGATCAAGAGAAATTGTCTAGGATTTCATGAAAACCATCCCGTGTTTATCATACAAATTTCATTTGCCTGTGAAAATCTACCGCACAAATATGAAGTTAGCTAGAGACATTGCACCAAACGCATGGTAGGTTTTGTTTAACAATCAAACATAATATAACGGGGATGTGCGGCTTCTGCTTCTCTCTTTCTCTTTCTTTCTCTTTTTGTCTCTATCTCTCTTTCTCCCCCTCTCTCTTTCTCCTGTGTAGGCCCAGTGTTCTACCTTCTGGTAATGATGCTCATATTTCTGTTTCGTGCCTTCTCCGTCAGTTTTCCCCTTTGGTAATTCACCTCCCCCCTCCCTCCCCCTTTCTTCGTGCCATTTGTTCTTATTATTCATCTATGAATCACAGCAATTCTGTCTGGAATTCAAAACCTTCAATGATGTTAATTTTTAGTATAATATTGAAGGGGTTATAACTATAGTTTAGAGGGGACTAATGGAAGAAATGTTTGAAAATTGATAAATATTGATCAAGGTTATGTAAGTTATCATTCTTAGAGCTTTGCAAGCAGTGCATTACTGCACTGAATAACACATGCAAAGGAACTTTTCCCCCTTCACTTTAGGCATGTATTTTATTCATTACTGCATATGAGAATCAAGGATACTTTTGACTACCTTTCCCCCATTATAAGTGAACTTATGAGTGTGTGAATGCACGTACAACTGTATGTCATATAACTATAGTTCGTATTACTATACATCGTATAACTATACGTCTTATAACTGTACGTCATATAACTGTACTGTGTTCCGGGCATTGTATCGTATACCTGTATGTCGTATAACTTGTGTGTGAATGGAAAAGCTCCTTTATCTGTACTGATAGAGCACTGACTCTCATATAATTTGATGACTTGTAGCATTATGTACGAAAAGTTACAGCGTGGTGAGTGTGGATGAATGTTTGTCCAACTATGCAATATTTGGTGCATCATAGAGTTATACATCATACAACGTATGACTCTACTGTCATATGAATACAACAAAACTTGTGTGTGTGTGAATACGCTATATAATGTAGCTCACCTGACTATTGAGGTTATACTTGTTATAATTCTTTATTGGCAAGTGTTTCAAATACACATATTGTTAAACATATACTTTTTAAGAATTCCTTTGAATATTTTTTTTTCTTGTGATCAGTAAGTTCAGTGAGCTAGAAGTGAAATTTGATCTGTTTGTTGGTAGTGCATCTGATCCATCTGTCCGCTACGAATGAATAATATACATTAGAAGAAACAGACACATGATCCTTTAGCCATGTTTTCTAACATTATTTTGCTTTACGAATCCCGCCACTCTCTCACAAATGCGTATTATAGATTACCAGCATCTTATCCCGGGCTAAACCTGACACTTCGATAAAAGCCAGCATCATCTAACATTACCCCAGCGCCTGCCAATGAGCAGAGCCAATAAACGAATACACATTGGATTGAGCTGTTATAGTTCCCACTACTCTACAACCATCCCTCGAAAGCTCTCTTAAATGAGCCATTGATTTTTTGCCAACACGCGCAGCTGCGTAGAAATGGTGCCAGAAATCAATATTATCATTTCATGCGCTTCTGGCGTGAGTTAAGTCTGGCCGGGCATGAAGGTTGGGCATTCTATCCCCCGCTGAAATGTCAACATTGATTGTTTTTTTTCTGCAAACGCATTATCCTTGTCTCTGATTTGGGCAGATATTGTTTTTTTTATCATATGTCAATATCACATTACTTGAAATTGTTTGAAGTATGATTTCAATGATGACTATTTCAATGATGACTAAAGCTTTGTTATGAAAGAGGAAGGGCTTATATCCCATACATTATGTTTGGATTTCTTGTCAGTGTTGTAATGGGTGATGAACAAACATGTTTTGCAAACCACCACTAGATGACTCTGCTAGCCCATTGTGCAGCCTCTTCCAAAAAAGGAATGATATATCAATGCTTTAGACACATTTGTCTGATGTGTGTTACTCCACCGTCATAACCTTTTAAATACTGAACTAAAAGAAAAGAATGATATCCTTTTGAAATGCATGTGAAATGAAAATAAGTCATCTCATATGGGCTTTCATGCTCCTTAATCAATCTAATTTAATAGAGGATTATAGGATTCATGGCATGAAGTAGACAGGCCGACTGAAAGGGAATGCAATCATGCTGTTATGTGTGTTTGTGCTGGACTTATGCCATAGCATGGCATGGCATGAAGTTGAGCAGAGCTTAGCAAATCCTGTTCGACCTGACGAACATGAAACAATGTCATGCTTGTTCATGGATTTTCGTGAATCTCACACTCGTGATTAAAGCGTAATCTGATGCACTTATTGCACTTATTGCAGAGATTGAAAAAAATGGCTTGGTGTCTATCTGTATTTACATCTTGAATTGAAAAATGCAAAATCTGCCCTATTCCAAGCTCTCAGTCTTTTTGAAGGCCTCCTTATCACTGAAATTTTGAAATTATATTTACAGCTATATACAAGGGATCTGAACGTTGTACAGGTGTTGTGGTCCAGTAGATAAGTCTCCGGACTGTTAACCACAAGGTCTGGGGTTCGAGTCCCTGCCACGGCGCTAATGTCTTTTTGCAAGATATGAATCTTTTTTACCACTCTCCACCCAGGAGCAGATGGGTACCTGTGAGGATTGCCGAAAGCCAATGTGATCGCCTTTGCCATTGTTCTGCGTGAACGCATGTTAACGGTGTAAAATAGTAGGAATGCTCCCTAAGGAATGGAGATGGTGCACAGTTATGTGCGGGCTAGAAATCCAGTAATCAGGGGTAATGATAGTAACATTGTAAAAGTGCATTGATGTATTCACAAATGCGATATATAAATGTAATGTAATATATTTAACGTCTACCTTTGCCAGTTTTATGTAATACTTGATGGAGACTGATGTGCATCTACCAACATACACCCTTCATTCAATGTGTATAAACTAGGGGTCAAAAACAGTTTACGGTAGCTTTCACATAGCTGATTGGTGTGTACACTTGTGGTAGACACGCCCAGTCACTTGTCATACATATTCATTAGTTGTACACAGATTACCACCTTCCTGCTGTCCCTTTAAACTGATAGGTAAACCTAAACATAATGATGGTGATTCCAATGGTGCATGTAGACAGAGGCGGCAATTTCGGGGGGGGGGGGGGGGGGGAAGGTGAAATAATGACACCCCCCTCCATATTAACAAGGTTTAATAATTTATTTCCATCACATTAATCTTTTGAACTGGTCTGCATATGGAATAGGTTGTTCAGTTGACTAATCTCCATTGAACCAGCTATCATTGGTGGATATGAACTCATTTTCCCAAAATTCTGATACAAAGTGGAGATAGTTAATAACACTGGAGAGGTTATTTTGGAACCATATCTCTTACTCTGTAGTAAGGCTTGCATAAAAGTGATCACAGAAGTAGCATAATTTAGGAAGAAAATGAAAATTTTACTTGAGACTAGCTCAAAAGTTTAAATAGTATCAAACTATCAGACAAGGAAAAAACCCTAATTATTGTATTTATAAAATTTTGAAATATAACAGATGCAAATAATTTCCATACAAATATTGTATGGCAAGCCCCTGTGTTTTTTTGTTTTTTTTTCACTGCGCCACTTACATGAAATTCATATTAACACTAGTTCACACTTCAATTAAAGAGAGTTTTGCCAAAAAGACAACTCAAACATAGGTGCATTTCAGCACCCACTTTTAGGTGCAAAAAAAGAGATATGAACAGGAGAATGGGAAACAACATGTCATAACTGTGTTTGCAATTGAGATCCAAATACACCCTTGTTCATGACATGTTGTGATTGATTTTATTTTGTGGAACCATTTTGTATGTTATTGTTGAATAGAATCAATCAGTCTTGATTTTTTTTTTCTTGACAAGGTGACTAGAACATGTATCAGTCATCAGTCATAGTCTTTGTTCAGTGTTTGTTTGCAGAGTTCCTGTTATACAACTCAGAGAGGTTCCTTTCAACACCTGCTGTTGTGTAGGGAGAAGTGCTATGAATAGGGTACTATGTAACAGCATGTCGTAACTGTGTTTCATAACTGTGTTCTGAAACTCTGATTCTGGCTTACAATTGAGCTCTTAATGCACCCTCAAGGCTTGTTCACACTTTAGGTGACATATCCCCGCAACAAATTCCCCGCAACATTTTTAGTGTATAGGTCAGTGGGATATGAAGCAACAAAAAAAACGTTGCCGAAGCAGGAGACATATTATTTGTTGCCTTGCAGCAAAAAGCTGTGGACCAATCAAATTCTTAAATAGTTAGCATATAATATGTTGTCAGGAGTATATCTGCACAACTTTTGACAAAAGTCTGTTTTATTTGAGTTTACGCGTTCATGCACGTTCATTAACATAAGTGGCGCCACTATTTGTTGTGGGGACATGTCGCCTCATATCTGAGGTGCTATACAAGAACGGAATATTATTATTATTATTTATTCATGTGCACATGACATGCTGTAAAATCATTTTGCAGTTTTGTTATTGTTAAATAGAATCAATCAGTCATGTTTTTTTGTGAGTGACTAAAATGTAGAAAGATATATCAATCATCATGTTTGTTTGTATTTGTTTGAACACTTCCTGTTGTGATATCACACTTCAGGGGGTTAATATATTATTTGTGGACACTATGTGTAGGTGTATGCAGGATATTGTAGATGGAGAAGGGCGCAAGTAAAAAAAAATAAATAAAACACATAAACAGCTCTTTTTTTCCAAGCAGGTGAAGAAAGTGAATGAGTAAGGTAATGAAAAAATGAAAAATAAAACAAATCAGAGAGGAGAGAGAGAAAGAAAGAAAGAAAGAAAGCAGAAACAGTCAAAGTCCCACAACCTATGACAGGTACCTTTTTAGTCCAGAAGTCGCTTGTAAAGGAAATATATGGGAGGGGGGGGGAGGGGTGTCATTACATCTACAAGGGAAGGGGGGACGCAAAAGGCAACGCAGTGCATTAAAAGCAATGACATGTACCTTATGTTACAAGGGGATGTTAAAGGTTGCTTCATGGGATCCCTCACGGACCCTGCGAGTGCATATAATTATGTTCCTTTTTATTACATTTACTTAAAGTGTATCAATCCACAAAGGAATTTTGCTTTACAGTATGTTAGGGGTTTCTTATCACTATATTAAAACTATGAGTTTCAAGTATTACTATGTAAGATATTGTGAGTTCAAGGAATTTTGCACAGGGGAGACAATCCACACTACGGTTTATTTAGTCGAAAGATATATTGTGTAAGTTCCACTACGACAGTAATTGTTATAATAGGTCTTTCGGTAAAGCTTGTGGCTCATAATCCCAGGACCCCCAGTTCAAGTCTTCTTTTTGACTTTAAAAAAAAAATTTTTTTTTTTAGGTTTAGGGTTAGGGTTAGAGTTATGGTTAGGGTTATGTTTTGAGTAATGAAAAATTCAATTAATGGAAAATAAGGTGAAACTTTGAAAAAAATGGCAATATCGACGATGTTTAACATTAGGGTTTAATAGGGTTAGGTTTTAGAATTAGAATTAGGGTTTAGGGTTGGTTAGGGTTAGGGTATGCGAGTATGTGGCGAGTACCAGTACGGTATATGCCAAAAAATAGAAGTTCGATATATCGATATTCGCCAACCGAGTATCCATATATCGGTTGTGGAATGTCTCCCCCGAGGCCGATTCGAGTTCAAGTACACTCTCAACAAATATAAAAGCGACTCATGAGTAAAACTAATTAACACACAGAATGAAATCAAGGGGTTTAAGGGATTGAACTACGAGTTGCGTTAAATTTAGTCCTTTATTTTCTTCACGCTTCTCAACCGTCAATCCATAGAATGTTAGGTATATTTTACAAGGTTTGTCTTATACTTTTTGGTTGTACATACTTTTGTTCATTAGTTGATTGGCACCCTTTAACCCCCCCCCCCCCCCATCATCAAGGTTGATCAATGCTCCTGTCTCACTCCAACCTTAGCCTCTTCCAACATGATCAATCTCTCTCTCTCTCTCTCTCTCTCTCTCCTCTCTCTTTCTCTCTTTCTCACTTTCTCTGTTTCTCTCTTTCTCTCACCCTTTCCTTGCCAAGTTAGAGGCATTTTAAAGATTTTCTTTTAAGGTAGAGACATTCACCAGAAACCAGAGTTATTGATTTACGATTTTTGCTCTCAGCAAAGTCTTTCCCTGAACATAAGATTTTCTTGTGATGTATTGTATGTTTTATTTTATTTATTCATATCATTCCATGAGTGACATCTCAAGAATCAATATTTTGCCATGAGAGTTATTCATGTGGTATACCCTGAGGAGTGTATGTAGGAAAGTTTATAAAGTATGCGTGTTTTTTAGCTCTGTTCTTCGATTCAACAATACCAGACATGTTTTCATTATTTTCCCATCATTTTTCCATCTCCCTTTGTGAAACCTGTTTGTTCATGAGGTTGTATTATTTACACGTTTAAAAAAATCTTATGATAGTATACAGTGTACAGACATGAGAGGGTTTGGTTGAAAACCATGGTCACATTCATGTGATTTGGGTCACCATAGTTCAACCATACATGTGGACAGAGTCAGCATACATGTATATTTGGTGTAATGTATGTCCATTTTTTTTAAAAGTAAATGCACGAACCATAAATTTATTCATAAATTTAAGCAATTAAGAAATGCATGTAGTGAATTGCATTGCTTGAATACAAACATGTCATAACTTTACAGAAGTGATGACTTCATCACATCCCAGTGCCTAAAAAAATGGATGCTCACAAATTTATGACGTCACAATACAGTACGCTCTTTTGCATTTGATTTCATACACAATGTAAAGTATATGTGAATATTGCAGTGACTGCTTTATATGGATCGTGACATCAGACGTTTCACGCATGAGCAAATTGCTCATTTACGTGAAGCTAGTGGGAATTGTATGTGGTCACATGATGCGCAATAAACCAATCGTGTGTACAGATTGTACTAATTTTTAAATCTGTTTTGAAGCCATTTATGCAATCTTTAAAATATTTTTATTTCCATCACTTGAAAAAAATATATATTTACCAGTATGCATAATTTTCTGTGGAAGCAAATCAGTTGAACAGAAAAAAATGAAAAGCTTTTATTATTGATCAGTATAAAGTGATACAGTTGCGATTTAATTACATTAAATGTCAATATTTGCAGTCACCAACAGCTGTGAAGCAGGTTAAGTGTTTATTATTTAATCAAATCATTGACTTTTGTTGGCCCTTAATTTTTTTGTATGAACAGTGCATGTAATATTAAAAGGAAATTGATATTGTTGTAAATTTGGGTAAATGAAATTTACCATATGGAATAGTTATGAATATTAATTTGATTCTAACAGATGATGGTTACTCTGTGTTTGTTTTGTAATTGGGTTTTTATAGATATGTAAAAGTAAGATACGATTATTTATGTCTGGGACCAACCTTTAATGTCCGCATCTATAAGATGTGACTCAGTTAAGAACCTAGGTCTGATCAGAAACAGTCTGTAGATGAGGCCAGAGAGCTGATCAACCTTTAACCCATAGAGGTACAGTGTCACCTTTAGGAGACCTTTTTGCAGTATCTGTTGGTCCAGAATGTTGGGCAGTACATATCATACATGAGCAGAAAGAGAAAAATGCACTGACAAATTTGAGCCCATTCCCATCGCTGTATGGTGTGGCGTTCTCGAATTAGAGCAGTTTAAGTGTAGCCAGTCATTAAATTCTCTAAATTGGCAATGCAGTGAATAATATAATCACTCTTTCTGTGTTCAAATTGTCAATTTCTGATTCAATTTTACAATTATATTTCATTTTGGTTTATGTTATATCCATATTTTTTTTCAAGCTATGTAAACGTGGAAAAAAATAATTTGTATTGCCAATTTGAGGATTGAAGATGATTAATTTGGACCTCAAGAAAGCTCTGTACTGCTATGGGTTAATGTCTGCATCTATAAGATGTGACACAGTTGAGAACCTAGGTCTGATTAGAATCAGTCTGTAGATGAGGTCAGAGAGCTGATCATGGACATTGCCACTAGACGAACTCCTGCTCCCCTGTTGACTATAGGAGCCACTGTTATTTTACTTCCTGGTTTGATTTCGGCAGTTTTGAAACTGCGGTGCAATCCATGTAGCTACTGGCCTGTCTTAAGCTATCTGAAATGGATCTTATCGCTTATCAATTCTTTGGCACTCTTTGTTGTCAGGCAGCTCTGCTGCACTTTCCCAATTCTATACACAGCAAAAAATTAACAAAACTACCCTGCATTTTCAGTCTCTTCCTTGCCATGAACAAATGTGGTAAATGATTAACCATAACCAGTTTTTACATGATGGAAAGAGGGCAATATGCTAAAAGCATTTATTTATTTATTTATTTGCTAAAGACAAATTAATGTGTTTGCATCCAGAAACCACACTGTTGCTGCAGTGAAATAAATCAATTAGATCATACATTGTACAAATTCAAGATAATGATTGCTTATCTCTCTTTTGTTTTTATTTGTTAAATAGAGACATCTTGGATTGACTGAACTCTTTGGCGGTTGACTGTACCATCAACAAGACTCTCGACGGTGAGTTCTGATTGATCGATAATAATTGACTCTTGTCTCATGTTGGTGGAGATAGGAAAGAAATAGGATGACCAGTCCAGACTTTTTGAAGTACTGGTTAGTTATAGAACCCCTGCCTTATTTACATCATGAGTGCGTTGGCGGATTGATTACACGGTGCCAGTACCCAGTGGTGCATATATATCCCCACAACAGAATAGCATCACATCGGCATGGCACTCTATAGCTACATAATGCATTTAATTTGTTTTTCCAATCTGGTAATCTGTCCCGAAGATTTCCCCCAAAATGCAGTAGTGATGACATCATTTATTTTGTTATCTTGGTGCTTATACTGTTTTGTATTCCTTGTCATTACAAGATAAGCTGAGCACTTAATGTTGTATGGATCATCTTTGAACAACTTTGCAGATTAAACTTCAGTGTTTTAAGGCTGGAAGAGTGCTCCCTTCACTTGCAAATGTTTCCTTTCTTCCCTTGTAAATCGTATTGTGTAGATTTGTGGATGACATTTAGCATTGTCAATAATAGTGTATTGAACTTATCATCTGTTTGGAGCCAAAAGGGCATTAAGTCTGAAAAAAAAAATGATATGGGTTAATGCCTTTATGGCTCTGAACTGATGTTATGTTTGCTCAAAAGTTGAATATTAAAATGGAACTGAACTGAAGTGAGCTACTACAATGGTATACACACAAAGATGACTACTGAAAATATGTTACGGTAATATCCAACTAATGATAAACACATAAATTGGAGATAAACACTCAGAAAGGTACAAGCATATGAAATTGATTTTAATCTGTATAAGAAAATCTAAAATCATGAGAATCAATGCATGATTATGTTCCATTAAACATCTTCCTAGTCTTAAGGGGCTTTTACACCTTCACGGATCGCATCACGGATCATCCCGGAACTGAATCCGTGGTGTTCCGGGATGCAACGTCGCGATTTTCGTCGCAGTACCGGTGTTAATATGATCCCAACTGGGTATTTATATGGGAAAGTACGGACAAGTACGGTGTCTACTCGGATAGACAGGGCAGCAACGAGGACCTTGCCGGAAAAGTCCCCGTAGCTAATACGGATACAAGGAGGAGCATGGATGTTACCGGACCCTTACACGGTCCTTTCACGGAAGTGTACTTTCTCTACTGGGAGTATTGACGGATGATATTACCATGTTGTCACTAATATTTTTGAATATTGTTCATATTTGGTCATTTACTTGCTATATGCTTCTTGAGCGATTAGGCCTATGTGTCTTTGGATTCAATTTACCCATCTAAAAATGCGCCGTAAATATACCGGGGTTGAGGCTTCGCTGTATGGCAAAAAATATAGAAATTAGAAAGGGTCCGGCTGCTGCTGACAAGCAAAAAAAAAAAAAAAAAAGGGAGGGGAAGTAAAATGAAGAAAAATCATACAAGGTCTAATCGGGTAGATATTAAAGAAAATTTGATGCAAGACATTGTTGGAGAAATACAGACAATAAATGGAAAAAAAAAACTTGGTCGTGAAAAAAAAAATTGTTTGGGGCAGCAGCACATAAACCCCACCAGTATGCCAGTGCTCCTGCTTGTTAGAACCGTGAAGGTTAAACTGGTAGTTGCAGTAGCCCTTGTCTTCCCGCAACAGCCGGAAAATGAAAAAAAATCATGCCAGGAAAAGGAGGGGTCTGCTGTTTTCACATTTGATACGTCCAATTATGGTTGTCACATAAAAAATTGTTCCGTTCGTGTAGGAAAACAAAGACGAATTTCGAACCCGGATGACAACGGTATTAATACGGACCTACCGGTGTCTACACGGAGACCCCCGTATGCATTCGGTGGCTACACGGAGGTACATGGTGCCTACCTGGATGAACACGGATGGTTTTTCATCCGTGTACTCCGGGATGAAAAATTAGGCAAGCTTAATTTTTCTCCCGGATATGCCGGTGCACCAAGGATGACGCCGGATGAGCCCCCAGTGTATACACGGTGATGCCGGACTTAACAATGATAACCCCAGAATGACGATGCAGGATAATCCGTGTTGAAATCCGTGAAGGTGTAAAAGCCCCTTTAACCTCTTCCTATTTCTAGCAAAATGGAATGGCATTTCTTTCTATTTTTAGAGTCTGTTCATAAAAGCAGCAGCTAGATTCTTTTGAACACTTATATTTTCAGCTTAAATGCAGGAATAATCTATTCTAGATATACTTGTCCATAGAGACATTATTTCTCATTTTTCTCTATACTTGTCCATAAAGATATTCTTATTTTTCTCTAAGGTGAATCAAATTTAGAGCATGAAAGGATACACTAGAATATGTTCATAGAGACTGGTTTCTTTTTTAAGCCCCCTGCACCTTATAAAGTGATTGTACTGCGATGCAATTTTTGGAAAACTATCTGTAGCAATCAATTGGATGTATAAAATCTTAATGATCAAGGTGCTGAATAGTTATATGAATAATAAAATATAAATTTTAGAGCATTACAGGGATCCTTATAGGAATATAGAGCCAAATTGGATCAAAATCTTAGTGACATCATCCTTATCTTGCGATGGTCTATGATATGAAATTAATTTGGCCTTACTCCAACTGATAGGCTTACAGTATGTCAACATTTCAAATTCAGTATTCATATCATTATTCAGATTTCAGATCTTTAATTTGCAAAATTTTGATTTGTTTAAATTTCCAAATCAATTTGACTTCTTTTCTCTCTTATTTTCATTAGTATAAAACATAAAATGATCTATTCTAGAGTTAATCCATAAGGACTAGTATCTGTTCTCCGTGCATGTATCTCTCAATATCGACATGGAAGAATACTTTTAGAGTCTGTCCCAAGAGACTAGTTTGCATTCATTACATACTTTTCATTAATCAGCTTCAGAACATAAAATGACATCTATTCATAAATCAACATAAAATGATAATTGGCCTTTCTCTTCTCATTTTCCTTGAATGACGAGATTTATTATAATTTTGGTTACTTCTGCGTTGAGGGATAAATATTTCAATTAAGTCCGATTTTTAGCTCATTTTCATAATTATCTGCCAGCGATGCTCCCAATTAGCATCTGTTGTGTGTGATTTAGACAAAGCCAGCAAATATTCAGAACAATTTGGTTTGGTCCTCTTATATGAGAATGCTCATTGCAATATCTCATATGCTTCGTGTTTGTCCCATATATTACTCCATTTTGCAAATGAGTGCAGTTAGATGGTAAGTTAACTTGCATTGAAAACCTACATGTATATGGGGTAAATCATTCCACTTTTTCTCTCCCCTTCCTTTCTGTTTCTCTTTCTTTCTTTCTCTCTCTTTTTATTCCCCCCCCCCCTCTCTCTCTCCCCCACCCCCCTTTCTCTAACTCTTCTTGGTAGGGGTTTTGAAGATCTATAAGAAAAGAACACCATGTAGACATAACTTATTGCATTTCTATTGCAAGTTCCTCTGTCTTGAATAGAAGCAATCAAAAATGGAGCAACATTTTGCTGACTACCATCACAACCACCGCTAAATGGTAGGAGAGGTATCAATAAAACAAAACGAATGTATGCTCTTGATGTGAACAATAAATCTGTAAAACCAGAAAAAGTAAAACCTTTGTAGGTGACACAGCAACGCTTCACTTGATGATTTTATCGTGTGTTTTGAAAAGAATGTAATTTGCTATCATATGTGCCCATATATCCCTGCATTGCTGTACTCTTTGATATATAGTGCTTTTAGCAATCACATTATCCTGTTCAAATCTACGCTAAAGATAACTCAGGCTAGGGTCTATGGAAAATTCGTGTTGCACTGAGTTCAAATCATGTTGAGGGGGTTAAGGGCATGATTCTGACCTGTGTATGCATTATGGATATTAATACATGTACCATAGATGCATGTCATTATTTCTTTCTTTCTTGAGGCTTTAATTTTTATGGATTAGAATTTTCCTTTCCAGCAGAAAAAAAAACCCCATGTACATATAAAATCCATGATGTTCAATCCATCAATGACAGAGCTTGTAAACAGTCAGCTAATAATACATTAGGAGTTTGGACAGTGTTACAATTCATACTGTCCAAATGTCTAACCCTTACTAATCTACCAAGTTCAAGAACAAAACACAAGTAGGCCTACAACATAGGGGGGTTAATTTCTAGTTATTGTTTATTTTTTAAGTGTTGATATATATGTGTGTGCCATGTACCATGATATGTATCTGTACGACTCTTCAGCCCAATATCAATTTGACATGAAGCAAGCAAAACTTTTCTTAGCCTCAACGTATGAGGTACAGAATAAAAACTATGAGGCTTCAAACTGCATGTTGCACTGCATCGGATTAATTTTGTTTGAATACATACATATAAATTTGGTCATTGTCTGCTTTGTGAGAAAAACAGGAAATATCAATAATTTGTTCTATTTTCAAATGACCAGTTTTTGTCTCGCCTGCGTAGCGGAGCGAGACATAGGTATCACTATTTCCGGTGTCGGCGTCGTCGGCGTCGTCGGCGTCGTCGGCGTCGTCGTCGGCGGCGTCGTCGTCAACAATTGTGTTGTACACCCAATAACTTTCTATAGCTTTAAGGTGGGATCACCAAATTCATACCAGAGGTCCATCTCTTGAAGGCGCAGGTCAAGTTCGAATATGAGTCGAATTTGAATAAGGTCAAAGGTCAAAGGTCAATGAACTTTCCATGACTGGCACTGTGCTATATTGTACACACAATAACTTTTTATACCTTCGAGGTAGGATTGCCAAATTCATACAAGAGGTCCATCTCTTGAAGGTGCAGGTCAAGTTCGAATGTGAGTTGAATTTGATTAAGGTCAAAGGTCAAAAGTCAATGAACTTTCCATGACTGGCACTGTGCTATGTTGTACACCTAATAACTTTCTATAGCTTTGACGTGGAATCACCAAATTCATACCAGAGGTCCATCTCTTGAAGGCGCAGGTCAAGTTCGAATATGAGTCGAATTTGAATAAGGTCAAAGGTCAAAGGTCAATGAACTTTCCATGACTGGCACTGTGCTATATTGTACACACAATAACTTTTTATACCTTCGAGGTAGGATTGCCAAATTCATACAAGAGGTCCATCTCTTGAAGGTGCAGGTCAAGTTCGAATGTGAGTTGAATTTGATTAAGGTCAAAGGTCAAAGGTCAATGAACTTTCCATGACTGGCACTGTGCTGTGTTGTACACACAATAACTTTCTATAGCTTCGAGGTGGGATCACCAAATTTATACCAGAGGTACATCTCTTGAAGGCACAGGTCAAGTTTGAGTATGAGTTGAATTTGAATAAGGTCAGAGGTCAAAGGTCAATGAACTTTCCATGACTGGCACTGTGCTATGTTGTACACACAATAACTTTCTATACCTTCGAGGTAGGATTGCCAAATTCATATGAGAGGTCCATCTCTTGAAGGTGCAGGTCAAGTTCGAATGTGAGTTGAATTTGATTAAGGTCAAAGGTCAAAGGTCAATGAACTTTTCATAACTGGCACTGTGCTATGTTGTACACCTAATAACTTTCTATAGCTTTGACGTGGAATCACCAAATTCATACCATTTTTCAAACAATAAGTTTGCCATAACACCTTAATATTTAATTTTACAATTTTACTCACATTATTATCAGTTACATTCTTTTTCACTAACATTCATTTCCTTACTTGCATGGAAATAATTATAGCTTCATAGTATTAACAGCATTCTTAGTGTTATCTGATTTCCTAGGGATAAAGTAGGCCTATACCATTATTGCATATGTAAACTGTCAGAACCACAATTCACCCCCTAAACTGCTGACAGCCTCAGAAGTCATATAGCATAGTTTTGACATGCAGTCTCTTCATGACTGCAATATGCAGGCGAGACAACGCTTGGCGTTTGCCTTGTTATAGACTAAGTGCATGAATAAATACATTTGTTTTGACATGAGAAAATAGGGCACTCTTTAAAATGAACTAACATTTACTTCACAGTTTCACTGTTAATCAGTTCTACTATTCAGAACATAGAGGAATAGGAAGAGATATCTGCATTTGCAAATATATAGTAGAAGATTTGAAATAATGTTCTTGTCACATTTTTTTTTTCGTTATACCAAGATGAGCTCTAAGCTTTAATTTCTTCTTGGTTGCCCTGCTAGATTGAACCCTTTTATGTTAACAAAAAAAAAAACCAAAAAAAATGCTCAAATAAGCACTTGCCTCATCACAAAAACAAAACTACTGGAATGAAAATTCCTAGTCTTTTTGAAAGTTTACAGAAAATGTTCAAGAAATTGGTCTTTGCAAGAGAGACATCTTTAAGGAATTTGATAGCACAAACATCTGTAATGAATTAAATTCTTTGACTTCACCTGTAGGCGTGGGGCACTTGATATTATGGGGAGATGTGGCACTTAAAGAAGCAGACAGACATCAGTGTGCTTTCAGTGAATGAAGATGAACAAGAAGATTAAACAGCAAAAGTTTGAGGAAAATCGGACAGTCTGTTCAAGAGTTGTGAATTTTGAAAATTCAAGTAAATCATCATTGTAGGGATCCTTTAAGTTGGCAACTCCACCAGCATCTGTGATGTCATCATGGACAACTCTCCATTCATTTTATACGCACAATTTAGCACTTTTCTCATTTTCAAGAAAAATAGAAAATGTTTTGATTTACTGTTTGAGTATGACATGTCTACATCAATCCTGCATACATTTTGGGAAGAATTATGTTGATTCCTGGCTTACAATTTCATATAAATAATTTATTTGAAAAATTAGTACAAAATGAATGCAGAGTTATCCACAATGACATCACAGATACTGGCAAAATTGTCAACTTTAAGGATGACCATAATAGGGATTTATTTAAACTTTCAAAATTCACAACTCCTGAATAGATTGTCCGATTTTGCTCAAACTTCACTGTTTTATTTTCTTCTTCTTCATTCACTGAACGTACGCTGATGCCTGGGTTTCATTCTCCTTTAATGCTTCTCAAGAATGATAAACGCTTAGGTATACTCCCAGGATCTGTTATGCTGAACAGGAATTCCTGCTTGTTACCAATCCTTGGTTTGCAAAGAGGAGTAGTTTGTCATTGAACTTGTCCCAGAAAGGAATGCTCCCCAAGACCTTGTGAAATTGGCAACATTGATGCTTTTCTTTTGTTGTTATTTGTGTATTTCGTTCTTTCTTTCTTATTTTTCTCCTTTGCACTTTGATATTGTAATTATTTACATCTGTTCTATTTTCATTACCACAAATTATTTCATCTGGGCCTACAATTTTACAAGCTTGTTTTCATGTAGGTCCCATTATATTTCTTTTAGTTATATCAGTACTCCTATAGAAGCTGTGTTTTCTACGTTGACCGCTTATCATTATTTTATTTATATACTGTTTCATTGATTATAATCTCATTACTTAATTTCTGTTTTATATATAAGAAATTTAATTGTTATGTGAGAAACATGAAAATAAATGATATCAAAATAAAATTATTGAACTACTTGTATTTGAAACCTTGTGAAATGGAAATCGAAATGGAAAAGGGTTTGAATTTGACAAGTTGTCGACAATATTCAAATTTTGTGCCTTGCGTATTTATAGTGAATAGTATTTTGTAAGAACAGAAATTGACTCATATTTGTCATTTGCTTTTCTGATTTTTTGCTTATGAATATATTTGAAGCTTTTTAACCAATTGATTACTGAATTCTTAAATTTCCATGGGTTTGATATAGGGCCACCCGGTTCCTGGAGCCTATGGGTTAATTGAAAAGATGAAGAACATCCCCCTTCCCACCCCTTCCCTCGTAATGGGTTTGTAGATTGGGTGAACCTCTTCTGTGGGGACTGTGGATAAGGTATCACCACGTTTTCAGATATGGAAGTATAAGGTAGAACAGACACAGGTAGTTTGAAAAGGGATTATGTTTAATGTGGCCAACATGTGGTGTTCTAGTTCTTGCTAAGCTCAATGAACGACTTTCATGGAAGGACGCAAAGCCGTGAACCCCACGTTCTTCCACCTGCTTCCTCCCAGGGAACTGGTGCGGAAAATTCAAGTGCATCGGCCTAGCAAATTGGAAGCGAGCTTAACGCAACGTGGCTGTGCACGGACGCGGCAAAGCACCAAGACAGGAGCCGATCAAGCATGCCAGTTAGGCCCATCGCTTAGTGGAAATTAATTTAGCCCGATCATCATCCTCACATTCATTCACACCTGGCGAGCTTTGGGACACACAGAGCGGAAAGAAAAGTATAGCTGTTTATTTCAGGATCAGGACTCCTTCACCGTCTCACCCATTTAGCATGATGTGAGAGCGGGGTGAAGCATCATGAGAAAATGAATTTAATTTAGCAAATGGAGGCTTATGCTGCAAATTGTTTTCTCAAAAGAGAGAGCTCAGTGAAGTCCCAGAAGACATTGTAGTAAGTGACTGAGCACTGGTGCAAGAAACATGATCTGTTATTAGTTGCAGTGTTAAATGGATTGTTGGAAGAATGATGAGGACATAACCAATAGCATTGTAAACTTCAGGTGTACATGTAGGTGACAGTATCAGCTAGAGAGGAAGGTAAGGAAAAGAAGTTGCTCTTTGTTGAAGAGGATACTAAATTATACTTACAGATATCAAGATTTGCAGTCATATTTTGTCCTTAGACATCTGGAAGTTCTTTGAAGCATCTGATTGAAAATAGTCAGGAGAACTTGAAATGAGATTATAGATATTGGAAACAATTTTTGGTTAAATGTGCTTTCCTCAGCATGTATATATATATATATATATGAATCAAATGTTGTATGTATCATCTGGTACTTAATAGTGACTTCTTGTACTTTGTTAGTAATTTGATATGTATATCTCGAGTCTTCACAGTGTAAATTACTCTAGGTGACACATTGCCAAACCCATCCCTGTACTACTTTTGCATCCTCTTCAAAATTACAGTATTGATATACAGTGCATATAAAAAAAAAAAGGTAATCCAAATTTAGACAAATATTATTCCAAGGTTATTAACTTCTATATTTTGCATGCATGCTTATTTGAAAATTACAACTCCTCCTCTTTCCATTGATGCCTCACTTACATCACTGCTGCCATGCTTGAGTGGGTATATTGTAAATGAAGACGACAGGTACAAATTCCATTTTTTGCAAGTTTTGGAAAATGAATGAAGTGAATGTTTTCACACATGAGTTGACTGCGAATGTTTAGATAAATGACTTTAGATTGTATTATACTCTTGTTAGTCTTTGGCGTATTGCATATTGGATTCATGCCTTGTCACAGCAGACTTCTCCCTTATCACTTCTAAAGCGTGCTTTCTACCAAGAGTCCAAGACTACCTTGGGTTTTGGATAAGGCTAGCACCACGCTATAGGTGTTTCCTAACATTTTTCCAGTTTAGAAAAAAAAAAACTGCTGGAGACTTTTCGGAAGATTTTTTTCTCTGCAAAAACCCTTCTTTCTGGTGAAATGATGCAACCTTCAGTGAATTGAACCATTTTCCTAATGATCATTGATGATAACCAGTGATTATCAGACCTACTAAAAATGTATCATGAGCATAATGCAGGGGAAAATGTGAGTTTCAGTCTTGCAAAAATGCTACTGAAGTTGGTCATAATCCATAGGAAAGCAATTGATTATGTGTGGCTCCATTGAAAGAGATGAGTTCAGTCTTTATGTCTATTTGCCAAAACTTGCAAAAAGTGAAATTCGTACCTGTTATCTTTAATAACAATGAATCTGGTCAAGTGTAGCATAAATGATGCATGTGAGGTATCAATTAAAAGAGGAAGAGTTTCGCTTTTAATCTAAGCTACCTATAAATTGTAAAAGTCAGTAATCTTGAAATAGGAATCCTGTGAATTTGGATCACCTTTATTTTGATATGCACTGTATTTAATAGCATCTACTTGTTCAAGGCCTTAGACTTCATACAGTGCAGTTTGCCTATAGCAGAAACATTAGGCTTACATGAAAGCAAGGTGAAATCTCTCTTGTGAAAGGCCATTCGTAATGCTTCCATACCTTCCCAAATGCAATCAATGAGAGTTTTCCTGCTCTTCTCATCTTCGTGCTCTCCTAAAACCTCTTTGACTCCTGTGATGTATGGCTCGAAAATTCAATCTATGTCAGGTCGATACAGGAAATTAAGGGACAAAATAGAGAGCAAGTTGAAGACGTTTCAGGATTGAAACAGAGGATGGCCAACAATGGGGTTGTCTAGACAAAATCAATGTTAAATTGTTCTCAAGTCAGTGAATAGAATTTGGTAACGATGGAAATTGAGAGCATCAAAGTATTTGAAAAAAGGAAAAGCCTTCATGACGTAGTTGTTATTGGAAATAAAGACCCTAGGAGGGTTGAACCCATGAGGTCAAGATGAGTGTGTGACCCTTTGATGGATATCTGTACAATACATGAAATATGTGATCATCCAAGTTTATTGGACATTTTCAAATGGTCAAATGGCTCTGAAACGGCAATATAAACAAATTTCAGCAAGTTACGTAGTTACTGTTATTACACTTTTATGTGGGGTCTAGGAATATAAAATAAAATCAACCCAGAGCATTGTTAACAAAATGCCATGTTGCCAATTTGATGATACCGGTAGATGATTCATCCAGTTCTCTTTAAGTTTCCATATTGCTTACTTGCAAGTTTCATAAAAATTGACCTTGACTTAATAAAGGGTAATGAATCTGTTGTTCCCTGCTTGTTATTTCCCTGTTTATTGTTTATTGTAGTTGAAGTCATGATTCATTGGATTAATCAAAACCTTGTTTGGCCTTGATCAACTCCATGCCTATTGGCAGTAAACTGACAATATGTCTTGCTTGTTTGTGAAAGGAAACCGTGTGCTAATCTGAATTATTAGTGGTGCTAATTGGAGTTAATTGATTTCATTGTACAGCCTGGCTCGTTCATGCAATTGGGTGATATATTTGCCAAAACAATTATTCATCCCATCTGTCGAATTTTGGGTGCTTTAGGCTGCTAGATATTATAGGGGCCATTCTACTTGTATTTCTTTATTTTAAAAATTGCCTATATTTACCTTGAATTTTGGACATCTTCAAGTAAGATGAGAAGACTTTTGGTTTACTTTTACAAAGCAATGTTTAGAAATTAACTATTTCATGTGTATTTTTTAGAAAATAATGGTAAGTAATATCTTCCTTTGCTTTTGTCATGCATTGCATTGTTTCTGCAGTAATTCATTCCAGAGTTAAATTCTGTTCCCCCCCCCCCCCCCCCGCCCAAAAGAGATGTTTCTGTTAATTTTGGGGGTGGGAGGTTGGGATTTAGTTCTTTTTATTGCTAAATGTTTAGATGAAAAGGGAGGAGCAAGATAGCTGAAGAAAAACATTTTTTGCAAATAACTTTTTTTGTTGTTGTTAATTTTGCAAAATAGGATTTAAAATGATGCATTTTTTTTTTTTGCATGCTATTTTTCTTTGAAAAAAGGGAACTATTAGAAAACCTATTGTACCCCCACCTCCCCCAGTGATATTTCATGGTGCTGGAGAATCTTGGGTGAGTGGGAATCTTGTCTTTAGTGTTAGCTGCTCATTGTCAGTCCTGTACAAAGAATATACATGTACATCCAAAGCTCCCATTTTGATGTAATGTAAACGCTGTTATTTTCGCGTTGTTATTATTATGTCCTTTATGGACATAGCAAATAAATGAAATGAAATGAAATGAAATGATTAAATTTTTGCGCTGAGCAACCGGGCCAAGAACATATTTGTGGGATCTTAAATTCGCACTGCACAATTACTCATTCACAAAAAGGCAAGATTTGATTTGATATTTTTATTGCATATGAAATTGTGCTAATATTTTCGCGAGTTCTAGAATTCGTGCTTGCCGAAAATAGTGTGAGATCCATGAAAATTAATGTACCACAAATATTTCTGCATTTACAATATGATGAAGTTATCTTCAGTTGATGAAGTAGTGGATATTAATCCCTTGCCTATGGGAACCAGCTGGCTCCTGTATGAAGGTAGGGGATAAGAGAATTCAGGACTCAACAGGTTAATGACCATTATCAAAATTAAACAATTTCCAAATGGAAGGAAACCTTAATTTGCCAACAAGCAGATGCATGTTCATTGAATGACCAATTGTTTAAAATCATCTTTGGAAGGGCCAGCTGCTTGCATGCAAACTGTTGATATAACCGATATACAGTCATATCAACTGTTGAATATTTTTTTGCGTGGTATTCGTGGAGTTAACGGCCGGACGAGAAGTGAGAATGGTAGCTCAATTTGCCCGTGGCATTCCAAAACACTATCTCCCCAGTGAGACGAGCCTTGTGTGCGCTGGAGATGGAACAAAACGGAGGAGATATCAAATTATCCATTAAGTTGAATTGAGACGATACTCTACCAACTAGTCAAAAGGTCATAATGTGGGAGAAGAGAGAAACTGAGAGAGGGATGGAGAAGAAATAGAAAAGCAGAGAGAGAAAGAGAAGAGTGAGAGTCGAGAGGAAGATAGGGAGACAATGAAAGAGACAGACAGACAAAAAAAGAGAGGGGAGAAAAATTAGAGAATGAGAAAGGAAGTGAGAGAGACATAAAAAGAGAGAGAAACAGAAGACATAAAAGAAAGGAAGCGGAAAGAGAGAGGGAGAGCAAGAGAGAGATAGGGGAAGATCAGAGGGAGGGGAAGAGATAAAAAGAGAGAGGAGAGGACTAGAGGAAGAGAAATTGTCATAGGCTAGTTGGACTCAAAAAAAGGAGAAGTGAGAAAGGAAAGAGACTAAAAGGAGACAGAGAAAGAGAGTTTGGCACAGAGATTGAGAGATAAAAGACAGAGAGAGAGAGAGAGAGAGAGAGAGAGAAAGAGATAGGGTGAGAGGAGAGAACACAAGAGGATTGAAGTGTTTATTCGTACATCGGACAAAAAGTGGAGAGAAATTTAGCGGAGAAAGAATAACACTACAGAAAATGCTGGAGGTGAGAAGAGTTGCATTGTGGGAGATCTAAACCAATGGTCATTACGCCAGCCCGAGCATTAGTCTTGAATTCCAGTCCCTTGGTAATTTCACTCTCTACAGTCCTGTCGTGTGACTGGTTTCACTCTCTTTCTACTGCTTCTTTGTCAAATTCTCAAACAATTGTATTGAAATGAATTTCTTTTTGAGTGTTACTATTTTATCTACGAATTTCATTCCAGAGGCATTTTAGATTTGCTTCTCTGATCTTCTTGTGTATTCAATCATTTTCAACACCTGCTGTGCAAAGAGTACTAGAACAACTGTCGGGAATAATACGTTGTTGTTTTAATGAACCGATGAATCCGTGCACGGTGTGCATAAACGTGAATTGGAGAGGAACGCATTCATAGCTTTAGGTGTTCTTAAATAAGGGAATTTGCTTTCTTTGCATAATTTCATGTATTGATATATACATTAAAAGAAAGCTTATGACTTAAATTTTGATACCGTATAAATTGTTATGTTAAGTTTTCACATGTACATGTAGTGCCCCTTTCTATGTTTAAGGTATTAGATATCCAGATGCAATAGACATCACAGCGAAGGTATCCATTTCTGTTTCAGAAAGAAAAACAAATTGTCTTAACCCATTGCATATGGGAACCAGTGGACTCATGTACTCAGTCTATGGAAAATAAAGAATTCAGTAGGTTAACATGATGCTCAACCAGGCCCCTAAAGCTCCGCCATTTTGTCCAGATTTATGAGAAGGCCGACTTAAGCATCCATCAATATACATGATCAGAAATGAATAATTCATTATGTAAGATAATTCCAAGGAGTAGCGTGCACTTGTACGTTTTGTAACATCACGCCCATCAGCTAACCACATGTGCAATAAATGTCCAAGAAATGCGCAACAAATGCGCATTAAATCAAAGTGTCACAATAAAATTGATACGCGCAATAGATATGAATAATGCAACAGCGTTATCTATATCATGGCGATAACGGGTGCTCAACAGCCCCTTCAAATGATCTGAAAGAGGTGGGGCCAAATGCCATTCGCGTAATGATATCCGCGTGTGCTGCTTTTTGTCTAGGAAATTTATTATATTATGTCTATATTCTCAGCATTCAAATCTTGCAGGAGTTGCCACTTACCCATGTCAGGAAAGGGGTTTAAAGAGGACTCTTCTGATTAGGTTGTATAAATTGAACATTTGTCTGCATTTCACTTCAGTTTGATTTGGAACATCTCAAAATTGCATGAGATCCCTTATTCATAAGATGCCAGCTATCAATAATGTTGTCATACGCCCTCGCTTGGCCCGTAGGTACCTGCTCATGAATTTCTTCAAAGCACTTTACTGACAGTGTCATGTTTTCCATGAATTCCATCACTGGAAATGACATCCAGGAATGTCATTTATTTCAAATCCAATACTCTTGGTAAGTCTAAATGTAGATGAGATGTAATAAATGGCTGTATTAGGCTGTGATCCGAGCAAAAGAAATTATTGCTTTTGCTCCGATAACACTTGATGTGTCAGCTGTGTATATAGCTGCAATCACCATGTAAAACAAAGATTACTCTAGGTGACTGTGCCTTGGTTTGTGCTGCACCCAAACTCTGGAATAGTCTCCCTCCCTCAATTAGACATGCATCATCAATTAATTTGTTCAAAAATCTTCTGAACACTTACCTGTTTCAGGAGAGTCTTCTGTAGATACGTTTGTCATGCTTGTTGTAAGGCATTTTTGTAGAGAGTAGGCTTTCCAGGTTCCCCCTTAGCTATGATTTAACTTATGTTCATTTATTTTAGTGTTGGTATTGCCCCTCCTATTTTTACTCATGTATTGTTCTGTGCAGTTGAGTATATTCCTACAGAAATTGCACAATATAAATTTACAATTATTATTATTATTATCATTATTATCATTGCCTTCTTACGAAAATTTAAAAGGTCATGAATAGTTACCTCATTGATTACTGAATTTTGTAATCCCCATATACTTAATACATGGGCCACCTAGTTCCTGTATACGGCGGGTTAACTCTTACAGTGCCGATGGCACGTATATTTGCCCAAGAGACTTCACATTTTTAATTGACCATTACTCCACTTAGAATAATGGATATTGTAATGTAAATATGTCAAAGTTTAGAGGATAAATATAGTATTTAAAATATCTGTCAGTCACTTTATGCTACCATAGGATATTTTTTTAGAAAACTGCAGATTTTGGAAAGGATCCATTCTTATTTTATCATAAAACAATAGCAAACAAATTATGAGAAATGAAAACGGAAAGGTCAAGAGGGAAGCTCATTTCTATTTCCAAATAATTTTCATGCAAGACATTGAATTAATGAAAATATTTGATATCTTTTGAAAGGGTAATAAATTTTCTACAACTTTTGTTTACAACTTATCTGTATAGAAATTACTGTTGAAGACTTACAGTTATATGAAAAGCAAGCATTGTTCATGATTTGGTAAAATTTGGGAACAAGCAAAACCGCTTGGCACCGTAAGAGTTAAGAAATATGTTGACATTCTTAACTGATGCTGTTCATAATCTATAAAGTATGCAATTGCAGTTGCAATCTTTCAAACATCATTCTACATTTTATGGAAACTAAAATGGCCATGAAGAGTAATAAAATGCAGTGCAATTCTTTGCAAATGCTTTACATAGCCTACAAAGTGTAAATGCTGAAGGTAAGAAGAAAAAAAGAGTGCCCTTAACCCACTGGTTACTGGAACTAGATGGCCCCTGTATTAAACCTATGGGAATTAAATAATTCAGTAGTCAATGGGTTCTTTTGATAGGTACCATAATCTGATTTGAATGCTTAAACCCCAAAGATTATCAGTTTATATATCACTTTATGGGGACGTAAGAATCTTGAAGCTGTTGGCAGATGAGTTATTTTGCCAAAAAGTGAAACACAGGCTAAAACAGCCTTGCAAGAAGACAGTATTTGTAATAATAATATGTGACCTGCCGCCTCAAAAACCACCAATAAGTCACCAAAATTCATTTTGCTGTTTTATAGCTCATCTGAAAGTAGAGATTCTCAGCTTTCCAATGGTACATGACTCATCCAAATTGGTCCACTATAACCCCTTCAAAAACACATTAGATAATAGGAATCAATAGCCTCCGACAGAGAAAAGAGCCTTTGAAGTTCGGAACAAAAGAGCGCACAGGAGCTCCTCTGAGCTCTTTTGTTTGTGAGGGAGCACATGCAGGTATTGAATAGTCCATGGCAAACTGGTATAAAGGGATTATCAGATTAGGTTCAAATTTGACACAACTTGGGATTAGGGCCTATTCTTTATTTTCTCCCAAAATCAGTTCATTACCTTGATGAACTTTTGGCTAGGATGGCAATGAATGAAAATATAATAAAAGCGCTATAATGCTCCACGATGCTGTCAAGTTGTGTCAAGGGAAAATTAGGAGTCATTTTGAAATTGTTAAAAATCATATTTCTGGGGCGAATCACGATCCCAAACTTTCAGACATGATAGAATGATAATGAAACTGCCCATTTCTATCAAAAGCAAAAAATAGACCAATCCGACCTAAATGACGTTTCTTGGTCTTATTCTCATTTGTGATGAGTGCGACTTATTGGTGGTTTTGAGCTGGTGGGTCACATATTAATAGTGTTTTCTTGTATAGCTCTCATGTCTGTCAGAACTGACACTCCTGGCACTCCACTGTTATTACCCCAGCTTTAGCACAGCGGCCATTAAAGCACTCTTGCATTTCAAGGAAATTCTTTTTACAGGGTACCTATTTACTACACCTGGGTCGAGCGTGGCAATTGTAAATTAATATCTTGCCAAAAGACATTGGAGTCACGGCGGGACACGAACCGTCAACCTTTTGATCTACAGTCCAATGACATATCCACTAGACCATGACACATCTAAAACAACAGCAGCTTAAGAAAAAGAAAAAACCCAAACAAAACAAACATCAAAAAACAAGGGAAACAAAAACATACCAGTAGAAAACCATAGAAATTTATTCATGCAACTGCTGTGTTTGTTTGATCTACAATTCAATTGTCACCGATCACATTTTTTTTTCATGAAGAATAAAACCAGACTAAACATTTCAGGCATTATTCCAATCCAAGTGAATATTCTCATACATGTGTGATGATAATTTAGAATGGCAATTTAGGAATTGGCCAACAAAAACAAAAGAAAAAAGAAAAAAAAAAAGAAAAGTCAATTTATTATTGCTGCACTTTTTAATTTTTTTGAAAAAAAAAATACTGATATGTACTCATAGCATACTGAGTCATGCAAAATTTGTATCAAACCAAGAAGATACAAAATTACTCCTGAAATTTTTTGTTGCATATTCTTGATGTTGTTGTATAATATATACAACCAGTATATGATGCAAAAGTGAACAGTCATCTCACCAGACATGTATGGAATCATTAATTGCGCTGAGCAGCAGACTCTCACTGAGAGCTCTAGTGGGCCAATAACATGGTCCACTGCTTCTCTATTAAAATAAATGATTAACTGCTTTTAATATGAAACAAACATGACCAAACTATAAAATTCCAACTACAAAATCATCTTACATTAAGATTAAGGAGGCATTTTGTTTAGTCACTCCATTTCTTGTGAAATTCTCTTCCATATACTCCCATCTTCGTAATGAATAAATGTAAGTGAGAGGATGGGGGGGGGGGAAAAAAAAAAAAATCGGTGACGTAAATTTTGTGATATAGTTCTTGACAAGAGTTTGGCAAGCTGCACGTGAAAATATGTAACTGAGAATTGTGATAGCAAACAAAGTGAGATAGTGAATGAGATTTTGTTGATTTAGTATCACTGTACACATAGAATGAGGCTATGACAGCAATGGTTCAATTTCATACCAAGTATTACACCTGATGCTCTTATTAGTTTATCAGAGAGATAAAATATTAAAGGCTAAGTCCACTACCTTATATCTCCTGCTGCGAGCTAGGAGATTGTTAACTCATAATGCTTATGTTATATAGTATGTATGTAAACATGCTGTTTGATTTGCATACCAGTATCATGGCTGATGCTCTCATTATTTTATCAGATAAAAGTAAAAGTCTCCTGTCTTCTAGGCACTGCAGAAGCGGGGGGGGGGGGGGGACTGCAGCCCCCCCCCCCCCTCCCCCCCCCCCCCCCACACACACACACACACACAAACAATTTTGGATGAAAATTTTTGAAAAGAAAAGAAAAAGAAAAAAAGAAAACAGAAAAAGGAAAAAAAAAATATAAATTGTAAAACTTAATATTTGAATTGCTCATAGGCTCGCAAAACCATTAATATGCAAGGGCTTCAGGGGGCTCGTCCCCTGGACCCCACCTTTTTGGGTGTTGCTCCCCTCCCCCACTCCAAAAACATTCCATAAACCCTGTCTTCTGCTTTAAGCTAGAAGATTGTTAACTCTTTATGCTTTACTTACTAATTAAGACATCCTTTTTTGCCATCAGCAGATTCAACATGATAGAAAAACTGTTTGCCTTCTAAAATGACTTATTGAGGTTTGAAAGACCAAAAATTTTTAGGATTAATGTTTGTAAGATATATCGCTAGGAAAAGAGTTTCTAGGATATGTGCCACAAATGTCACCATGTATATTTTCCACAAGTAAACCCATTCTGGTTTGAAAGGAAGCAGATAATCTTTGTTAGGTATATCTTTATTTCAAAGAAAAAAGAATGTCTTTTAAACATATGTAGGCATAAATATCATTTCAAGCTGTTTAGAAGGTTGTTAACTTTAAACTATTAGGACTGAAGGCCTTCTGATGGTATGTTGTAAAAGTATGTTGTATGGCTCATCATTATCTCTTTGTATGGTAAAGAAAGTGTTTATAGCGATACAGTGAGATACAAAAATTGTGCTTTATTAGTTCAGAACCCATATTTGCTGTCTGCTTTTTGGCATCAAGATTTAATAAGTGCCTCAGCAATATATAGGAGTGATATGATCCACATTTAAGTGAGGGCTTACAATTGAGAGATATTTAGTTCTAGTTTATTTTGTAATCTGAATTTCAGTTGGAATTGGGTTACATCAACACATGCTTGATCTCCCAGTATTGACATTTTCATTCACAGTGTCGCAGATGACACGACAAATAGTATATTGTTTCATTTTTTCAATCAATGCTGTTGTAAATGGATGAATTCATATTTGGAATGAAAATGAATATGTCTTCTTCCCAGAGCCTTATAAATGTCTTTCAAGTTTTCAAACTTGTGAATGTATAATGCCATTTTCCATTTTGAAGTCGGAGCATCTCACAACTCACAATTGTCATTTGTTTACCAATTGCCAACAGGCACTTGGTTACTCATGTATTAAGTTTATGATATAAAGAATTTACTCATCAATAGATGAGGACATGAACAAACTGACAGTGTTTCATATCCCACAGAAAGTTTTAAAGTATTTGTTTTAAGTATTTTATGAATTATGTTTTTATTATCTCTCCATGCTTTTTCTCAGTTTTACCATAAGACAAAACATATTCTCTCCCTGTTCTGTTCTTCTAGGTGTGCGGAAGGTTGTGTTGATCCTAGTCAGTCTCTTGTTATGGGTGGAAAACTCCAAGCATCACCAGCAGAGATTCTGTTGGTATTTTTAAAAACAGTTCCAAAGTTCCACACTTTACTTTAAACCATAGCAGTACAGTGTCTCCTTTTAATAACACTTTTTCAGTATCTTTTGATCCAAAATGCTTGGAATAACACATAAAATACATGAACAGAAAGAGCTAAAAACCCAGGAAATGTTTGGTTAATTTTCAATGCCGCATGTTGTACCATTCTCAAATAAGAGCAATTTTGATATTAGCTAATCAAACTCTTAAGTTTGGTAATGCAGTGAAAAATATTTAATTGCTATTTCCACTTACATCTTTGCACATTTTTTTTCTTTTTACTTTCATTCACATTGCTTATTTTACATGCATTTCCATTTTTTCTGACCATTTAGGAGTGGAAAATAAAAAATGATTGTTGCCAATTTTGATAAAGGAATGCAGATATATGCAGTCCTTCAGAAAACCTTGTACTGCCATGGCTTAAAAAGTATTTGTTTGTGAATGACATAATTTGGGTAATTGGGTAAATGTGATTCAAGAGGAGGACACATAGCTGTACAGTTGTATAAGTAATCCTGATGTCAGTGGTAGGGTTGAACTGTGTTTTTGCCTCTTGTCAGGGGGACGTCGTTCATGGTTGAAGCACCATTAGATCGGTGAATGACAGCACTGCCAATTTGGGCGACATCTAACCAGTCGAGCTTGAGAAGGGTTTAAGTTGTGTTGGATGAATTAATGTGTGTGCATAGGGATCGTATTCCCTTACCCATGCAAGGCGGGAGATGAGCAGGAGGGGTTCTGATATCTGTGCCGGCGATGCTTGGTGCTTTCCACCCATAACAAGAAAGTGACTAGGATAAACACCAACTTCCGCACACCCATTCCGGGCGAGGGTTCCAAGGTATCTATGTTGTCTGGCGAAAATTACATTGGAAAGGTTGACATGGAAAGAGGTTGAACATAATTTGTAGCAAAGGGATGTTGGTCTTTTGCTGCAGTCTTGTATCTGTACATTTGAAAGGTTGATAAGGAAAAAGGTTGAACATAATTGTAGCAAATGGATGTTGGTCTGTTGCTGCAATCTTGTATCTGTGTTGTCTCGCAAAAATTACACTGGAAAGGTTGACATGGAAGATGGAAAGAGGTTGACATGGAAAGAGGTTGAACATAATTTGTAGAAAAGGGATGTTGGCCTTTTGCTGCAATCTTTATGTCACGGTTGATTTATGAAGGATAGGAGGATACTTTAGGCTTGTATGTGTATGTACAAATAGTAGAAGGGGTGAAAGTTGAGACACATTTAAGTACTGTAAACCATGTTATTTTTGCATGATTAAATTTTCATGCTGAGCGAAATTCATAATGCACAATTAGTCTCTCGCTAAAGTGCAAGATTTGATTTGATATTTCAATGCATATGAAATCATGCTAATGTTTTTGTGAGTTCTAGAATTCGTGCTTGCCAAAAAAAGCGCAAAATCTGCGAAAATGAATACACCACAAATATTGTTTCCTGTCCTGTATACTTTGGATGCTCATGAAAAATGTTTTAGCACAGAATCTATTGACTTTATGTGTCTTGAAGAATTTCATTACTTTCTCAGAACAAAACAAAGCTAGTATGGTCACTTTCTACTTCCAGTCCAAAAATGGCTTTCCTTTTGCATCCTTTCATGGAAATGTCCTTTGATTCTAAGAAGCTGGGCCATGATTTGTACAGGAAGTTTCTTTAAAGGGGGTACCCAATGCTGAAACAATGTTAGTTCATTTAATAGGGCATGATTTCATCAGCAGAAAATCATCTGCCTAAAGTTTTTTAAAAAGTCGTGTTGCCAAGGAAACCCCCAAATGTGGTAAGATTTCAGGATATTTTTGACCCTTCAGCTGTGACTCAGTTTCAACTGGGTACCCACTATTGATGTCAAAATTACGTCAAAGTGGGTACCATGTCGCGCAATTCTAGCAAAATGCTTGCAAGGTATAATACATATTGTACAGTCTAGCGTGCAGCGCAACTGCAATGCGCGAAGCTGGGTAGCCACTTTGATGTCATACCTCATACTCAATTTTTTTGGTCAACTCTTGACTTTTTATGAGAAAATTAGCCAAAATGCATTGATTTCGATTGAAAATCATCAAATTTGTAATGTTATTCTTCTTAGAATTCGATGATATATCAATTTTTTTGGTACCTTTGTGTAATCACTTTAACTTCACTTAGGCATTTTATGGAATAACTTGTTGTGCAAGATCCTTAACCCACTGACTACTGAAGGTATGGGGTTCAAACCCCTTGCTCGCAAGGCACTGATCTGTATTTATTACACTAATATACGGCTGGAAAATAGGTGCCAGTGGGAAAAATTTCTTTGAATGCTTCAAAACCTAAGCAGCTAGGCTAGAGCTGGGGAGGGGTTTCTAGAGCAAAGTGGACGCCCATGGAGACATTGTTAAATGTGCGATACTAGTTACCCAAGAATTAGTTATTAGTATTATTAATAGTTACCAGAGTGAAAAGAAAACATAGTTTAGCATCCATGCAACATAACAAACATACATGTGAAAGATGAATATGGCCATTGTTTCAGGGATATCACAAAAACTGGATCTTAAGGTGTTGTCAATATGCTTCAGACAGAAATCTTGCCGGGGCCGCCTACAGAATATCTCGGTCAAATCCTTGTTCTCAATATTCGTCAGACTTCATTTGATACCAGAGCAGCCATGATATCAACGTGTATGATCCTGAGTGTCAATTTGCCAGGAACTAGAAGGAGTACCGGGAGAAGATAGGATGGCTAAGAAAGGGAAAAGAAAGGAATGATATTTCGAGCTGTGCCCCAGGCAAAATGAAGATCTTCAAGGATTCTCATATTGCAGACATGAAATATTGATAACAGTCTTTTGCCCTTTACACAGATAAAATGCCAGTGTCTCACATTGAAATGCGGGTTCTTTGGTACAGACAATATGATGCCCTATGGAAAGCTGTGCTCTAAAAACAATAGTAAAAGTGCATTCCATGGTGGAACATACAGGGCTCAGGTAGAAAATTTCTTGAAGCTGTAAAGTTCAGCAGTACATTTGAAGTTGTTAATAGTCCATGCTATTCTCTGCTTCTACATCTATATATACACAGTGATGTAACCAAGTATAGGGTAGAGTCAGTGAGGCATGAATATTAGAATGAAAACTTCTCAGATTAACAGTAGATCCTTTGGACAGCAAATTCAAGCGACCTCTACTGTATATCTGTTGTATAAAGCTGGTAAGGATCGCATTTACTGTGGAACATTTTGTTGTCGTTTTTACAAACTGACGAATCCACGCATGTGTGCAGATACGTGTATTGGAAAAAGTGTTTTTACAAACCGTTGAATTGTGTGTGAATGGCCAGTGCTTCCTCATTTTGTATTAATGTACATGGTAATATACACCATTTTGAAATTAAAGTCATAAGCTTTCTTTTAATGTTTATACATGAAATTAGGCAGAGAAAGTAAATTCCATTATTTAAGAACACCTAAATCTAAAATTGCATTTTCCTCAAATCAATGATTCTGCGCACCACGCACAGATTCGCCGGTTTGTAAAACGATGACAATTTAACCCAATTTAACCCACTGGATACGATTTGATTTTGGTATAACACACTTTTCCATTGGTTCCAGTACTAATAATCTCTGGATTAGTACTCAGGGGTTGAAATAAATAGATAAAAATGAATAAATAAACATTATTTTTTCATCTCTTTTGATAGGGTTTGAAAAGCCAGTGCTTAACTATAACCACCTACACTGCAGTTATTACCTTTTTGCCTGCTAGGAGCAAGGAGGATGTTGACTATGTGTCAAATAAGGGGAATTAATACCTTTTGGGCTCTCTTCAAAAGTTTTATTACTTAGTGGAAATAAGGAAATGGCTAGTTCTATCATCTCTATAGGTAGTAGCTTATTGGTTTGTGGTATAGAGAGGGTTAAAATGGTATTCAAGCAAGTTACATTTGAAAACTCCTAGGGCATAAGGTTGATAGATCACTCAGTTTGAGGCTACAGGAAGAATGAGGGGGAAAGATGTAGTTTATATGATTTCCCTTTGGTTATTTAGATATTCATGACCAAGGACTTGGAATGTTCAAAGATAGTTATCTGTAACCTCTTGGTAGGGGCCCTGTTTGTATGGTGATGCACGCTGCAGTTTATAATAGTTCATTCCACATTTAACACATTGACGACTGAATTCTCAAATCCCCATAGACTTAATACATGGATCACCCGGTTCCCGTAGGCAGTGAGTTAACATATGAATCCTTGTCAACAGCTCCTGAGAAGAAACTTTGAACGGAGAAGAGGAGTTGTGAACCGGAGGAAGAACGTTGGTTCCCTTGAAAGGTTCCCTAGAATCTTTCTTTTTCTTATCGATTTTATTATCATGAAATCTTACACTTGACACCTGTGTTTATGCAGAACTAATCTAACTTTCCCATTTTGGAACAGTTTTTTCTGTCATATTGTAATTCTATGACTGGAACTCCAGTATATCTTGAAGTTAGATGTGTAAAGTAATATTCTTTTAAAAAATAAAAAGGTTCCATAGAAAGGATTGCTCTTAAATGTATTCTTATTCAAAATATGACAAGAAAAGGCTGAAGTGTTTGGGCCGAAGATACATGCCAGATTTGTTTGTGGTGCCATATACTCATTTTTTTTGTGCAGTGCAAGTGCTTTTCTGGGAAAGTTAGTAAATTCCTTATCCATACGATAATCCCCAAATCTTACACTGGACACCTGTCTTTATTTACTGCTAATCTAAATTTCCCATTTGATTTTTGAACAGTTTGATGTGCAAAGTAATATAATTTTCTTATGGCAGATGTGATTATCTATTTCCTTTATGGGACCATCGGCACAGGTTCAACACGTTTTTCATGTTTTCACATCAGTATTAGATAGCAGATTTCCAGCAGAGTACAGGATGATTTAACATCATCTTTTCTTACCAGCAGCTGTTTTATAAATTTTCACTTATCTTGTAACAGCTACTAAAAAGCCATAAAAGCATGCCTAACATGGTTCATGTGTGTATGATTGACCTTACATTATAGGTACAGTGTTTTCAAATCAGCAGTAGATACTAAGCTGTAAGTTGAAAGAAGAATTACCAAACTTTTTTTTCCCGGTTGAAGCTTCTCTGAAGATTTTCTTTTCTTGAAAACACAAAAAACACAGAAAGAAGCTGTTTGATATTTTTTTCATTCTGTCTAGTGGCATTTCATTATTGATTCAATAAAGTGTTTTCACATCAGCATTAGATATCAAAAAATTTGAATGGAGTAAAAATTGACCAAAACTCAATATAATTTCTTTTATAATATAAGTTCTTAATTTGAACGGTTCAATTTTGAAAGGTCACCCTGTAGGAAGTAGTATAGATGGGCATTAGACATTTGCCCTTTTTGCAGATGTTCAACACACTGTCTTTAACATCAGCGGTAGATGAAAGTTTTCCTGATTAGCAAAAAACAAAAACAAAAATATTGATGTTTTTACATCGTTCATTTTGATTAGAGGAGTTTACCATGTGATTACCTTTTAAAATCATCATTACTGTATGTCATTTCCAAACAAAATACATAGCTTTATAACCTCAAGGTAGTATATACCACTCTGAAATGTTCGCTGTGCCAGCCATCCATGGCAGCGAATTGCTTGATATCATTGGTGCAGTAGAAAATTCACAATTATAAGAATGATTTTCCTTTAGAGAATTGTGTTGTGACTGTCTTCTACTTCCATGCACAATTGAAAAGTGTTTTGCATTGCATTTCAGCATTGCTGTGGCAAAAATGAGATGTCATCGTGTAGAATAGTGACACTTATAAATAGCTTTGCTATTGCCTGAATTGCCAGGGAATCAAGGTTTTAGAGATGCTGCATTAACTAAATGTCTTCTTTATTTGTGTAAGAGATATGTGCATGTAATCTAAGCTCTTGCGACTTTGTTTTGCTCCTTGAACTAGTCTTGTATCAAAGCCTTCTTCATTCTTTTATAACTATTTTATTGAAGAGAGCTTCAGTTGTTTGGAAGATGGGAACTACTGACATGTAAATATATCAGTGTTTGTTGGTAATTAAAATGACTGGATACCAAGCATTGACTTGCAAAGCATTATGGGGAAATGCATGAACTCTATGAAAACGATGCACTTGGGACAAAGGTATCACCCCCGGTTCGAGTATGGTCCAAACTCAGAAATTGAGCTGATCATCACGATGAGGTCTGGAGATAGAGACCAAGCTGTCCTATCCCTTGACACCCATAGCCTTAAGCACTACACCCACGCACAGTTCACACCAAAAGCAAGGCAATCCAACTTGTCTTAGCTCCACTCACTGACACTAGCTCAATTAGCCGCCAAATAACACTGTCATAGACATTCAATCTGAAACCACTTTCATCCCTAGTCTTCATCCCAGACAGCAAGTTACCTTCATTTTGTAACCCACAATGATCTATTAACCAAGAGTAATGTTTGTGCTTAATTGAGTTCTTAAATGTTCATCAATCGAATCTTACTATTTAAACATCATTTAGAATTGGGAACAACCTTCAACATCGACATCAGCATCTGAAAGATGCCATTCAGGTTTTCAACTTAAATCCGTCACAATTAATTTACAGGCAAGGACAGACAGAAAGCTGAATCCAAGACTAACTCACAACACACTAAGTGGTAATTTTAATGTAGGCTTTATTCAAGGTCCAAATTCATTTAGATTTGATCCAGTGGTTTGCCCGATCAAAAGAAGGGCTTCCCTGCAATTAGTTTCAGAGCTCTTTAAAAGATTGTCTGCTGGAAACCAGAAGGACAAATAACTCCAATGCATTAAAGGTTATGTACCGTTGTGATATAGCTTTCAAAGTCTTTTCATCAGACTTCTTTGCCTTTTGATGATGTATAGCAAGATACTAGCAAACTTTAGATGCTGTGTCATCTTTTCCTTCTGAAGTGGAATATCAAAACGAAAGTAATGAAAGGCAAAAAAAATATCTTAGTGGAAATGCCGTGGTTCAGTGGTTTAAGGCGCTTGAATGGAGACTGGAGATGCGAGAATCGGGGGGGGGGGGGGGGGGGGTGATCCCCAGCACAGCACTTATGCCCTTGAGCAAGGCATTTTATCTACATTGCTCTTTTGTCGTACATCAAATAAATTAACGTACTATTGTTACCAATGTGTGTATGTGTGTCTTTAAAAAAAGAGAGAGAGCTTAGATACCTGGGACAGGGACATTAACTCCATGAAAGTTTCTGTACATTACATACATTAAATATATGTGGGTTCTGTGTATGCGACATTGATAGTAAGCACTCTGATCAATGTGCAGGGAACTACTGTCAGGGTGGATGGGTCCTAGCCATAGACATATAAAAAATTATCTAGACGAAAAGCAGCACGCGTGGATATCATTAGGCGAATGGCATTAGGCCCCGCCTCTTTCGGATCATTTGAAGGGGCCAATAAGTACCTGTCATCACCATGATATTAATAACACTGTTGCATTATTCATATCTATTGCGTGTATCAGTTTTATTGTGACACTTTGATTTAATGTGCATTTGTTGGGCATTTAATATGTATTTTTTGCGCATGCAGTAAGCTGATGGTAGTGATGTTTCAAAACGTGTACAAATACACACTACTCGGAAGTATCTTACAAAATGAATCATTCACTTTGGATCATGAATATTGATGGATGCTTAGGTCAGCCTTCTAATTAATTTGGACAAAAGGGTGGTGCTTTAGGGGCCTGGTCCTAGCATAGGGTCCTCTTTCTGTTTTGGTGCAAACTGAAGGAGCCATCTTGCAAGTATTGTCCTCTCTCAAAAATTGTTCATTTACTACTGGAATGAGGATTTATGCTCCTCTCTGCTCATGTCTGTACTGCTGCCTGAGGTTGCAATCATTCAAATCATTCCAAGTCATTTCTATGATAACTCCAACGTTTGTTGATAGATCTCAAGTTCATGTCAGGTCATGAGTCATCTTTAGGGTCATAGGTCAAAGCCATGCAGATGACATCACCATAATCTTTAATACAAGGGGTACATGGAGATGTTAGTAGCTAAGAGTAATTGCATCAGCATTGTACAATGAACAATTTCAAGTCATTTCTGTTAGATTGATAACATACTGCAATTTTTGTTGATAGATCTCAAGTCCATGTCATCCAGAGGTCATAAGTCTTCCTTAGGGTTATAGGTCAAAGCCATGCAGATGACATCATCACCTTAATCTTTAATACAGAGGCTACATGGAGATGTTAGTAGCTAAGAATAATTGCATTAGCATGTACAATGAACAATTAATGCTTAAAGATGCGGTTCTGGAAAATGGGAAGAAAAGATGGATGCATTGGAAATTCCCCCTTGGGGATTTTACACCATTCTTTTGGTTAGATATGAATGGTTCATCACTCTTTATCTTGCAAGACTAAGACAATCATCAGTCATATTTTAGCTGTGAACATATTTCTCCATCTTGTCCTGCTATTTCAATATTTTGTTTCAATGACTTCATGGTATGGTGTGTGACTATGTGTCTTCATTTGAAATAAGATTTTTAAGGTAATGTGTTACATGTTTTGCGCTGTGGCACAAATTCTTTGATAATTTTTTTATAGACAGCAAAAAAACCAAGAAAATCAAACCCAATGTAACTTATTCTGCAATATGTAGAACTTTAGAAAAAATAAATGGATGTAGGAATGATTTTCTCATTCGTCTCAACCATTAGTGGTTGATTATCATCTTGCAGTAGTCAACAAGTATTTCTAGGTAGTTTTGTTTTCACCCCAAGTAAAAAGATACGTGCATGATAGATCCCTTTTATGTGTATGCAATATCATACATCTTTTACAGCTTTAATTTCCATTGTATATTTACTGAAAGGTTGAATTCCTGCTTTCCTGGAGAATCTCACCTTTGGTCTTTGTAAATAATTTATTCAGATCATACTGTGGGTATACCAGTGACATGACTATTGATAATACAAGAAACATGAGAAATTAAAGTATTGATAACATATATATTTCTAAATGATTAGTTGAAACTGAATCACAAATGTACATATGTAAAGCAACATTAGTTTGTTGGTGTAAGTAGTTTTTAAGATTTCATGGTGTCAAATTGCCTGACATAGCTCTAGCAATCGCATTTAAATCTTTGATATCCTTAAGTATGCCTTCCAGTCTGGACTCAGCTTTTGTTACATCCACAGTTTCTTCGGGCAGGATCGAGGGAAGATGAAATCTTTAGAATATTTTGCTTAGCTTCCAAGAAATTGCCATGATGCCGGAGGGTAGCTGGTGCAGTGAAAAATATTCCTTACGTTCTGTAAATGTCAAAGTAATGTTTGTGGTTGTGTGCAGTCCAACTCTTGGCCTTGATTGTGCTTGAAACCCAGCTACAATGAAAATAAAGAGTGGTATCAGGGCTTGCCATTTAGATAAGCTCTACGTCTAATGCAGATGATCGATTCAAACATTTTAAAGGAGATAGAGTTGTCAGTAGAATTTGATGACCAGAAATCATAAAATGATATAATTTGCAAAAAAAATTGAAGAATATCCTCATTAGATCTACAGAATTGATAAATTTGAAAATTGTCAGACCTTGCTTCATCCTTTTGATGCTAAATGAGCTGTCAATATTTTTCTGCGTACCTGTATAGAATGCAAGAAAGAATAATTTTATTTTGCTGAAAAGATGAAGATTAGGACACAAAGACAGCGGTAACTGCCAGAGGGGGGGAGGGGGGGGGTAGTTCTTGTATTATGCCATGCACTTCAAGTAATAGTTGATCAGCTTCATGTTCCTTTTTAAGATCTAGACATGAATGTGTGCAGAATGTGCTGACAAGATTTTATTGTCCATGTCAATATCAGTTTTGTGTATCAACTCATCTCCTGTACTTGTAAGATAAACTTGAGTATTGGTAATGCAATTATAATGTGAAAGAAACTGTTTCAAAGCAGTGGGGGAAAGTAAGATTTGTTGTACAAGTGTATGGGACACAAATCTGGCATGAATTTTCAGCCCAAACTTTTCAACTATTTCTTCTCATAATTATTTCCATGAAGACGGCATCTGAAGAGCAATCCTTTCTGGGGAACCTCCTTACTATGATATTTTTTGCAACTGACTTGAAAAGAATAACATGCTCACAAATAATTGTTTTCACCTTTCCCAAATCTTAAGCTTCTCTTTAAGCCTTTGCATTTAAGTCATTTGGCAAAACCAGTGAAGATATGTGAGTTAGACTTGTACAGTGAAGGAACCATGGACTTGCTGACTCTGAAGCGCAGTTCTATCTCCAAATCCTGCCTCTCTTCAGCAGTGTAAACCTGCCATTGTTTCTTTACTAAGGGTGGTAAAGACACAATATCTTTGTAAACAATCTTGAAAGATGAACTGTAGTGAAGCCTCAACCTCAAGGTGAAAACCTTATTCAAGGTAGAAGGACACACCAAAATCATTACACAATTTAAGAAGTGCTAGGAGCCTAGAATGTATCAGTGTTCAGTATCTCTGTGGTGCTGCCAGCTAGTTTAAGCTATGCTCACATCATGGATTAATTGATCTTCCAAGAAGCAGTTCTATAGGAGATACACTACTGAAAATATTTTTGTTGTTGGCTGTAGTAAAACTATAAAGAAGATTCAAAAGCAATTACTGCATGCCCAATGACAACTGAGTTTTCAGTAGGTGATGGTGGTGATGATGGTTAATTGGAACTCACTGCTATGAAAGAAAGTACATGTAGGTAAGCAATCAGTGGACTGATGGTTTTAAATCCTCTTTAAGAGACTTGGTAATGAAGGTTTGTCCCTTACTGTAAGTGCATCAGAGCATCAACTTGGGTTTGAACCTGAGACCTCCCAGTTACAAGATCATGGTTAGTAGCCACTTGGTCTAATATCAGTTGGTCTAATTCCCAGATCGTCTATCACCACTATGGCTAAACCCGTTTGGTCAACTATCAATTGCCATGTGATCCAATTATCACTTGGGCTAATTGTCATTTTGTCTGTTGATCAAATGGTCTAATTGCCACTTTGTCTTCTTAGTTTTCCTCATTTTGTCTCTTGACTATTTGGTCTATTACCAGTTCGTCTAATCAGAGTGGATATGAGACCAAGTGGTTATTAGACAAACTGGTTTTAGACAAAATGGGATTAGGCCATGTGAGATGAGACCACACAGGCATTAAACAAAGTGGGATTAGACCAAGTGGTAATTCACCAAGAACACTGCTCTACCACTGAGCTGTTCTAGACATTCAAAAGTGAAAATGGAGCTTAAAATGTTTTGTTTTTACTTGTGCATACTTATTACCTATATCTCATGTAGAAGATAGTTTCTCAGATGAAAGTCTTAGAACCAGTGTGGTTGCAGTCTTGCTTAACCTGTTGACTACTGAATTCTCAATTCCCATAGATTTTATACAGGGCCTATCCCATTCCTATAGGCAAGGGGTTTAAAAAACCTGCTTCCGTAAATATGTTCATCAGATTGCATGGTAGGGTTTGTTATATTGAATTTTAGGGTGAAAATGGGGTTAACATAATAATGGATGAACTAGGAGGAAAAAAAGAGAAAAGCTTGACAGGGCCATTGCATGGGTAGAATTTTCTGCTAGGCAATAAAGGAAATGGAACCCCCAATCCTGCAGCTATGTCAAAGTCCTTATCCTTCAGGGCTGGTGGGTCAAGAAATGTATGTCATCCTTCCTTCCTTCACTGTGGAATTTTTACAACTGGTTTCATTCATGAAAAGAATCATGAAAATAAATGGGTGTTCAAATATGAGGCGACATGACCCTGCACCAAATCCCTGCAACATTTTAGTGTTCAGATATGGTGCGACATTGTGGCACCACTTATGTTGATAAACGCGAATTAACATGTCAACTCTCAAATAAAAGAGAACTTTGTCAAAACTTGCGCAGACAAACTCATGATTTCATATAAGTTTTTTTTAGGAATTTGAACGGTGCACATTTTTTTACAGCCAGGCAGCAAAAAAAAAACGTGTCCTGCCTCGGCAACATTTTTTTGTCGCCTCATACCTCATTGACTGGTGCACTAAAACGTTGCAGGGATTTGTTGTGGGGACATGTCGCCTCATATCTGAACACTCCTGAAAAGGGGGATAATGGGAAATTAGATAGATTGATGAAAGTCATATGCTCTGAAAATATGCACAAATGAAATCCACTTTATGAGGGTCACAAATCTTTACTCAAACCTCTACTTTGGGGTGGATTCCACTATTTGGACGTTTTATTTCCTCTCAAAAATAAAGTGATTCCTCTATGTTTAGAAGAAAATGTAGACACGTTCAGTCTAAAAGCATGGTTTAACTTTGAAACTTGGGCAGAATCTGTCTCTGAGGCATGTAAGAGGTTAAGTACTTGATTAAAATGTTGGATGAAGCCCTGTGAAAATTCTGCTGTAAAAATCAAGTCATTGTTAGTGTAATTATGATATGGTATAAATCCATGAATAATTTAAAAGATGATCAAGGATGTTTACATTATTCAAGGTACAAAGAAAGCAAATGCCTTTGCAGTTTATGCATAATAAATGTGATGATCAAGGATGGTAACATTATGCACAGTTGAAAGAAAGCAGATGCCTTTTAGAATCTCATTATCTGCATTTGAGTGGCTTTCATATTGGTGAGGATTAAGTGCTTAAAGCTCAGTACTCCATCAAAGCCGAGTACCCGTTGTCATCAAATGATGTCTGTGATCGGAATTTGTGAGTAGGCTTTATGAGCTGTCGGCTACGGCATGCCCAGATATAAGTCATGATTGCTCCAGAGGAAAATACAAGTAAAGTAAGTTCTGTAACTTGCTTTTCCAGAACAAATTTTGTTATAGAAGTTTTCCATAGTGATGCATGCTTTTCTGCAGGTATATTTGAAAAACTGAGTTCCAGAACTTGACAAGAATGGAGGTAGAATTGCCTAACTTCGAGGGAACATTTTTTTAAGTCATATATTTTGTTGTAGTCATTGTAGAGGTGATGTGGTTTATGGATACGTTGCCGGACAGTAGATCACAAGGTTGGTTGTTCGAGTCCCGCCGTGGCACCGCTGTCTTTGGCAAGACATTAATGTACAATTGCAACTCGTGACCCAGGTGTAGTAAATGGGCACCTGGTAGGAAGAATTTCCTAGAAATGCAAGAGCGCTATTAATGGCAGTCATTCTAAAGCCGGGGTAATCAGTGGAGCCCCAGGAGGGTTAATTCTGACAGACATGAGCACTATACATGAACCCACTATTATTATAATATTGTAATCAGTATTCCTTTCCTTTAGAATGCGTTCAATATTCTGTTTGTGCAAGACCAGGGCCCCCGTCTTACACGTCTTACAAAGAGTTGCGACTTCTCAACTCCTATCCCTTAAGTACACAGTTGAGATCAATCTCAAAGTTGTGATCGATCTAAATCAGTTGCAACTCTTTGTAAGACGGGGGCCCTGTTCATACCAAGAGAGCAAGAAAAGAAATGCAGATGGAAGACATATGCTGGGTTTACATTGGGCCACATTGTCCAAGATCTCCATGATTAAAAAAACAAAGCATGGAGCTCCACAATTTATTTTATGACCTTTTCTTGCTCACCAAGATCCCCTAAGATGGCGCATTAAGGACTTTTATGCTCTGTAAAGGTCTGTTGCAGCATGTACTACACTCTTTTACGATTCCATGTTCTATCACACTCTCTCAAGATTTGGTGTCAAATAGGAATAATTGCGGCAACATTTTTAATTATCAAAACTTTTGTCAACGCTCATCACGATCCACCAAGCTCCCTTATGATCATCATGATTCTCTTAATCATGGAGATTGTGGACCATCCAAGAACATAACAAAAGATGATTCAATGTCTTATGTAACTGGACTGGTGCATGGCTGTCCCTAAACTAAATCTGGAATATTTTCAAATATTATTTAGCATACTTGGTACCCCCAGCAAAATAAATCCTGGAGCTCCCCACTTTCTTTAACCCATAGAAGTACAGAGCTTTATAGAGGTCTAAATTAATCATCTTCAATCCTCAAATTGGCAACAACTATTATTTTTCTTCCACTCTTACATAGTTTGAAAAAAATAAAATAGATATAACATGAACCAAAATTAATTGTGATTGTAAAATTTAAGCGGAAACTGGCAATTTGACTGCAGAAATAGGGATTATATAAAATTCAATGTGTTGCCAATTTAAAGACTTTAATGATTAGTTACATTTAAACTACTCTTATTTGAAAATGCAACATCATACAGCATTGAAAAGAACTCAAAATTTTCAGTGAGTTTTTCTCTTTTTACTCATGTATAATGTGTCTTGTCCAGCATTCTGGACCAACAGATACTGCCAAAGCGTCTCCTAAAGGAGACACTGTACGTCTATGGGTTAACCATGGAGATCGTGGATCGTGTACATAATACATTTTGGGTCATCTTTTACAGGGTGCCAGTAATGAAGGAATTTTCCTGGTGTCTAATTGCTCCAAAAGCTTTAGTTCCAGAAGATAAAATAAGTGGAGCAGAAGCATCTGTTTAGGCCATTATATGAACGGCAAAACTAGGGGCACAGACTTACCTTACATCAGTTAATACCTACAATCTAGCATCTTGGATTAACTTTGATCTTTTTGAACATAAAGTCATCAGTTTTTGTGGCAGAAAGGACTTGGGCATGTCTTTGAAACAAAGCAGATTTTGTGTCTTAAAAGGAAGTTGCATGCTGAGAGATGTCATTTTGAAAGTGTTCTGTAGTGTTCTGTAAAAGGAGAAAGGAATATCTGTGTATCCTTATACTGAATTGCTAGGCAGAAGTCTATTTTATTGAATTTGAGTTTAGACAGTGATATATGAAGTTGTGAAACATGAAAATTTATATTTCATATTTCATAGATTCTGGAGTTCATGTGCTAAGGACCAGAAATTTCAAGCAATGTTTTGGAAAATCAGTGTTATTGCTGTTGCAAAGAAAAAAAATCTTCATATATAGGAGCAGATTCAAGATTTTTTTTTTTTTTTTTTTTGGGGGGGGGCAAAGTCTTTTCAGGTGTCTATTTTACAAAAAAAGGGTCCTCAGCTCCTTCAGGTGTCTATTTTATCCTAAGAACTCACTGACAAGCAAAAATAAAAGGTCTCAACTTTATCAGGTGTCTAGTCGCGAAAGGAAGGGGGGGGGGGACATCCCCTAAATCTGTGCATGATGTATATGAAAAAACAACTCACACTGTATATTCTTAGTCTTCCTGTAACTCAGCTCTTTAATAGTGTAGTCCTTTTTCAAAACATTTTCATTCATAGCATACATGCAAGAGTATATGTTATTCAAAGAGCAGAAATGCATTCACCCCTTCCAGGCCACAACATTTTTGGATAGATGTAAAAATTTGAAGACTGATGCTTTAACTTAAAATTTTGTTTTTCTATGAACTGGGAACAAAATATTTTTTGTGGGCTTGAACTTCATGGTAGATGTAACAATTTCTGTTTTGAGCAGAAGAATTTAAAACTTTTTTTTATGTTTTCAAGACTCCTGCTATATTCTTTGGCTTTAGATTTTGGGATCCTAAGGATGGAAATGGTAAATAAATATCGTAAAGTGAATTTATTTTAGAAGGAGGATCAAGTTTTGAAAGTGAAGTTATGCTTTAGCCAATTAGCCTACTTATTAAGCAGGACATTAGCCTCACTAAAAAAAAAGAAAGAACAACCACTCAAGATTGCAACACACATATACACACACCCACACACTCACATACATACCTTTTGTAACATATTAAAACAACCAACGAGGAGAGCATTTAAACAGAAATTATTATTTATTATAGGATTCCCAGGCATTGTGGTTGTCTGTGTTATATTTATGTATTACGATGTTTGTGTTGAAAATATGTTGTCATGTTATATTATGTTCCTGAAAGTTAATGAAATAAATAAATAAATAAATAAATAAATGCATTTTCTATGCCTCTTCCCCGAAGCGTGCCAGAGGCATTATTTACTTTTAAGAAGAAGGGTTCGTTTTGTCAGAACTATAGACAAAAATATCAGTGGCATTCTTAGAGTTTTTTGCAATCTGAAGTACCACAGTCAAAAGGACATCTCTTCGGAAGACATTTTCAGCATGAGATGGGGATCGAGTCTCCTTATTTGCTCCTTCAAGTCATGTCGTCCCGGTGTTCAAGTTGTCTTGATGCTTAGTAGATATGTAGATCAAGTGGGCTATGTTCTGCTCCAGATCCAAATGAATTATTCTCCAACCCTGCTTCCAAGAATGTTTTCCTAGATCATGCTCCTTTGGGCTTGCCCATGAGACCAGATACGCTTGCTAGTGCCTGTGAACATTTAGCAGTTCTGAATGTTGCAGAGCAGAAAGACATTTAAGCTGTAACCTATTGGAACCAGGTGACATCGTATTAAGCCTATGGAAATGAAAGTTGTCAACGGGTTAAAAAAAAAGATCTGTTGAGAAGGAGAGGGCTATGCCTCAGGAACTCGGGGGGGGGGGGGGAGGTAGAGGTTGCACTGGTTTTTTTTTTCAAAGGTTCATTATTCTAGAAATGAAAATAAACTTCATGATTCTGAAGGTCTTTTATTCCAAATACATTGTTCTGCTTTATTTTCATAATTATGAGCTTCAGTATGATGACCCCAATTTTATTCTTAGAATTATGAAAACTGAATTTTGGGGAGAGGAAGTTGAACTCTGTTTTTTAATTTCAGAAGTAACAAGTTCAGGAATTACGAATCTTCAGAAAAGCAGACCTTCAAAATTATGAACCTGGGAAAAAGATGACATTTCTGTTGGTAATTTCATTTTCCTATAATTGTAATTTTCTAGTTTTCTCAAGATTAGTATAATCACCACTGAAATGAATATGATTTTAACACCTTTCTCCTCTGGGCAGATGTTGTCATTTCATGTTGATTTCTCTTGTGTGAAGAGGGCTTTTTGTGCGTGTCCCTCCTGGTATGATGAAAGCCATTTGGTAAGAGTTAAGATGAGATGTATAGCTAGGGTGAGGGCACTTCTAATGAGTCTTTGGAGATTCAAGTTGTATTGATGATCAGAGCTTTAGTCTGACAGCTTCAGACTTGTGAGTTCCGACATTAGTATTAGCTTGGTGGGGGGGGGGGGGGGGGGAGTGTTTTTCAGCAAGTCACATTCTTATGCAAAAGTTCTAAAAGTAGCATTGTGGTTTGGAGGAAGAAATAATATTTTTTCATTTTAAGTCCAGTATAAAACTTGTGATGAATTCCCTCACAGATATACATGTTCATGACAGGCATTATTTAAAGCTTAATTTGATTAGCTTTTCTTCTTCAAATTGGCAACACTGGTATTTTTATGTTATTGCTACATTTGACTTATATAAAGTCATGTATCTGAAATGACTGTAAATTGACAGAAAGTATGTTGAAAAGTTAAAAAAATTGCCAGTTTGCATTTCATTTTGAACTTTCCATCCCATTTCCATCCCATGGGGGGGGGGGGGGGTGTTGTTGTTGAAATTTTCTTCAATATCAACTACTGAAACAACCAAAATGAGTACAGTTTAATACTGTGGAGCATTTTTTGTTATTTCTGCTCATGTATGTGGTATGTTTCATAGGGCTCTGCATCTGAAAGTTTTTGACCAAACCACACAATGTGGAATTTTATTTGTTAGTATACTGGAGTTGAAACTCATGTATATAAAAACCCTGTTGTTTACTGAATTCTCGAATTCCCATAGGTTTAATACAGGGAAAACCTGGTTCCAGTAAGTAACATGTTAACACAGAGTTAGTACCCTCCCTTGGCTATTTATTCCATTGAGAAAAGTCTTACTGAACAGTATAAGGGACATGATATTTGAATTCTTTGTATGAATCATGCTTCAGTGGGATCAAAAGCACATTGAAATGTGTGAAAAATCTATTTTGGTTTTGCTGTCAATTTAGAAATATGTAGGACATGATATTTATCCACGAAACATTTTTTATACACTTTCCTTGGAACTTTTAGTTAAAATGTCATATTTGAGATGTTCATTGTGTTTTTGCTTCAGCTTGCAATCATAAACTGATTCACCCTGTTTAATAAAGTTTCCTCCCCACTTCAATAGAAGAGCTTTTTTCAATACTGGGTGGACTGCATTCATAAAGAGCACTTTTGTGGCTGTACAGGGACTTTGTTGTTAAAATGGAAAGAGTTGAGAAAGCACCAACCCATATTTGTTCCAGAATTGATGTAATCAGACCACATAAAAAGCAGCTTTTTATAAGGTGGAACTAAGCCTTGTTTTTGCAGCTGTAGCTGACAAGCTTCATAAAAACTCATCCCATCTCTATTACCCCTGTGTCAAATTATATAACGAAGGTGCGATGTATGGGATTTATAACCAGGTACCTGTATTTTGGCTCCCGTCTCTAGCTGTCCACATGACGTTGTTGTACTTTTAATGTAAGTCATCAGAACCTTGAAGTTTTGAGTGACCTACAGTCAACGACCAAAGTTTATGATGGCACCGAAACAATGATTGCTTGAAGTTTAAACTATGAGTTGAAGGAGTGGTATGTGAGGTAAATTCTAATCATGCACCTGAAATAAAATCATGTCTGCATGGGCAGATGAATGCAAGTGACACCCCCTTCCAGTCTACTTGTACTTTTCATGTTAAAGGCATTGGCTAACTTTGTGAGCAGCCGATATAAAAAAATTCTCAAACTAAGATGAAACATGTGTATGAGTACTTGTATTTGTACTCAGAAACCCTGAAACCAACCATAATTTAGAATGAAAAACTGTTAGTAAGACACAAACTGCGATTTTATTATTTTTGGTCTCAGAAACAGTAAAATAAGAGGACTGTTTTGCTCGAATTAAAAAAGACCGTTATCTGCCTCCCTCCATGTGATACACCAATACACACAGCACGGTCTGGTGAGCCATGCGTGCCTGCACGCTCCTTACATCTAGTCATGCAACCGACCCTTGTATATTTATCAAACATTGGTTCACATTTTTAATATTTCAAAATACTTCCTGTGAATATTATTCTTTGAAACTTTCAGACTGGTATTTTTACACTATAACCCTTATGTTTATCCCATTTTCAAGCAGCAAAACAAGTTTTTTTTCAAATTACAACAGTGCTAACCAATGCCTTTAAAGGTAGGAGATCCCATTTGCAGCTCTAAAATATTAAGATGTGTGAATATGTGTTCAATTATAAGAGAATGATTATTAAAAACTTCTGTGAAAGAAAAATGGATTGTACATGGCTAATTAACCGAATAATTAACATTTTTGATAACTCTGTACTTATTTTGGACCAAAAATTTTAGCGGATTTTTTTTTTGAGAGAGCGCACAATGAAAGGATTCACGCTACATACAGTACAGCGCTGCTATTATGCAGCACGTGTGGTGGCCGCGAGCTGCGTGCGGCTGAGCTAGCTAGCTAGCTGGCTTCGCTTCTGCCGGTGAGCTGATCCGACTTGCTTATTCAAGGATGGTAGCCAGATTTTCATTTTTGTATGATCGTAAGATTAAATAAACATTATCAGAAGGGCATATCCTAAACTCCTGCCAAGTTGTATGGATATTCGAAGATTTTTGCAAAAGGGATCTCCTACCTTTAACCATTAGTTTGCAATTGCTCATGGTTTAAAACTTAGAGTAAACTTTTAATTTCAGAGGCGTGAGTCTATCCACATGGTCCTTAACCATGTGGATGATCTCAAAGCTGAAGATCATGAGCTTAAAGGGGGTACCCAATGCTGAAACAATGTTAGTTCACTTAAAAGAGCATGACTTTATTAGCAGAAAATCATCTGCCTAAAGTTTTTTGAAAAGTCGTGTTGCCAAGGAAACCCCCATATGTAGTAAGATTTCAGGTTATTTTTGATCCCTCAGCTGTGACCCAGTTTCATCTGGGTACCCACTTTGACGTCAAAATGACGTTAAAGTGGGTACCTTGTCGCACAATTCTAGCAAAATGCGCGCAAGGTACAATACATATTGTACAGTCTAGCACACAGCACAACTGCAATGCGCGCAGCTGGGTACCCACTTTTATGTCATACCTCATACTCAAATTTTTGGGTCAACTCTTGACTTTCATGAGAAAATTAGCCAAAATGCATCGATTTCGATTGAAATCATCAAATTTTTAATGTTATTCTTCATAGAATTCTATCCTCAATCATACATCAAAAAAAAATTACCATTGTGTAATCACTTTAACTTTAAAAACATGTAAGTGTAGAGATTGTTGTGTGAACCTCATGTGTATTATGCTATTCATGTTTGATGTATTTTCCTTCAGGGAAGGTGGTGAAATGATATGATTACTGCATTGATGGGTTATCTTTCAAGGAAACCATGTCAGTTCCATGCATTGGCAACAAATCTCACCTGGCATTTTAAGATAATGTAAAACGTGTTTGGAGAAACAATAGCCATTTTTGTAGTCCTCAGGTACAGAATGGGGAGATAGAACCTGAAGTTAAATATTATTAACTCTTAGTATGCTCACTAAAAGTCTAGGAGAAAATGATGAAAATTGTTCTTATAATATTTTCTAATAATAGTTAAGTATTGATACTGGTAATCATTCTGTAGATATCACTTTAGCACACTAGCTATTTGTTTTAATGTTTTACAGATACAATGGTAAAGGAGAAAGCTAATTATTACGATTGTTCAATTAAATATATATTGTATGAATGTGCACTGGTGCGAAAAAAATGCTCAAGGAGTTAACGATATTATGTGCACACTCTCTTAAGAATGATTAACATTTTTTGCTACATTGTTCGAAAATTTAATTTGAAGTATGTTTTAGGAAAGAAGAAAGATTCTCAATCATATTTTACTATGTTTTTTGACAATATTTCCCTTTTGCTACTGCTAAATCTGGTATGTCTGTTTGGCACATATACATAAAATGTATTTGGAAAATTTTCAGTCAATGATATGACTACAGTGAATGCCTATTGCCTAGAGATTTCATTGTGTTGGAAGGATGAAAAAGAACCCTGCTTTTGTCTTTGCTGGGAAATGCAGCCAGGCTTTATTGTTTTTAGAAATGCTTTATAGTGGGAAAAAAATAGGATTACATGGCTAGAGAAAAAATATAAAAGTAATACACATATTCATCACCGAATTCATGAAGAACACTGCAAATTACCTTTAACATGCTTCTTATGCCATGCAGTGTCCCTGTGTGTTTGAGATAAAAGCACACAAGAGAGTAATCCAAATTGGCAATACATCAAAAGTGTTTTTGACGTAAGGATCAAGAGTAATACTTGTGAACATGACATCACATACAAATAAGAAAGTTGCCTTTGTGCTTGAAGCATCTGTCACATTCTAGTGTATACTCAAGCAGGCAGTTGTTGATGTGATTTGTCTTGGATGCATCGTAAGAGTCAACAAGATCTTCTATTTTGAAATCATTTGGGTGTGCAGTCACGATTCCACCTCACATAGTTGATGCGCGAGGCAGGCTTTGTGAAAGCACCCTCCAGATAAAAATTAGTCCTCGAATGTTTCGCAAATGTGTTGACGCGGAATTTCCCACGGGGGTCGGGAGCGGTGGTCGTCAAGTGACATGACTGGCTTTGATGGGTCCTGGCGTCCTGCGACGTTTGGAATACCAACAGGATGCAGAGTGAGGAAAAGGGAAAGTGACGCAGAGACCTTTTCAGGGGCTTAAGATCTTTTGTGTCAAGGGAAGAAACCTTTTATCATTTCTGGCTGTGAATGATGTTATTTATTCATGACCTGGCAGGATGTTTAACTTTTCTATGTTGTTTACCAGATTACCTATGTGCATTTTGTTGGATAACAAATCTTGTGATATCATTCATGTTTGCGTGTTGAGCTATAGTCAATCAAAAAGAGTAAAAGGAATATGTTATACTCCAAATAGGGAAATGTATATTGAAATGTCAAAAGCCTGTTAAGGGCAGTAATGTATGGCATAAATAAAGAGATATCTCTTGTTCTCTCTCTCTCTCTCTCTCTCTCTCTCTCTTTCTCTCTCTCGCTCTCAGAAGCACAGTAAACTGACTGAAAAACACAGGGGGGGGGGGGGGGGACCAGTCAGGTATATTGCTGTACACATGTGCAACAAGAAAAACATGAAAAGGGTAGTTTTTGCTGGTAAAGGTGCATCATGCGCATGACACCTGTAGGGTGCCAAAAAGGCCCAAAATAAGAAAAAGAGGGTATTTTTTTAGTCAAGTATATTGCTGTACACATGTGCAACAAGAAAAACATGAAAAGGGTAGTTTTTGCTGGTAAAGGTGCATCATGCGCATGACACGTATAGGGTGCCAAAAAGGCCCCAAAATAAGAAAAAAGGGGGTATTTTTTTAGTTCGTTAGCATACATTTTAGGGTATCTTTTTCCCCATCCTTAGTCTAGACCTTGTTTAGCCTTGTCTTTTATGAATCCCTTACATTTTCAAGGAGGTTAAATTTGCTAAGGCGGTAAATTTCTTTAGAGGATGTTCGCAAAAACTTGAAAAGGGGGTGATTTTGACCATTGGATGTAACTCGTTAGGGTGGTTTGGGGGGGGGGGGGCCACCAGTGGTCATATTGATTTGTTACACTCTTTCCGTTTCTTCTTCCGTCCATGATGTTTTCTCTCTATATATCATCCCTTTTTTCACAAAGTGGCGGATATGGGGGAAATTGCAAATTTTTCAGTTTTGGACATCTTTCACTAACATCTTGAACCTCGGAGTTTCAGGCCGTAATAATGTCTAATTATGTAACTATGGCAATGACATCAACAAGAAAATACCTAGTAAAAGGATTTTCTGTTTTCATGAAGTGACGGCTTACAGCCATCCCGTATGTTTTACGTGTGTGGCTGAGATTCGTCACTTCGTGGAAAAAAATAAAAGAGCGTGTCCTTTATTTGAACACTTGATCACGCACAATCAGGTCAAATGCTCGGTCATCAGATCCCATTTGTTGAACATCTTTTTACCCCTCTCTCTATCTCTGTGTGTCTTTATACAGGCCTGTGAATCAGACATGCAGACTGGCAGACTTGTGGACAGGCATATCTTCTAAAGGATTATTTCATTTCGCAAGGATCTATCACAGCCAAGTAAGATACATACAACAACATGCCATTTTGCATGTAGAGTTTACACTATTTAGGCTTGATCCAACATGCCGTGGTAAACCATGTTTAAAAAAAAACTTACAGCAGGTGTATACTAAGTGTGTGTACTGCATGAATGGACCTACCCCAACTCATTTTTTTTTGTGCATTAAATGATACAATAATGAAAAATGCAGTATGCTTGAAACCCTCTGTGGTCTTTTGAAGCGGTTTGAAACTCCATATATGAACAAGCTTATATGGTTACATCAGCACAAAAAATGCTGAAAGTATTATGCACTTTATCACTTAAACACTTACAGTATCCAACAGAAGTGAGTACACCCTTTATAAAATGTTAAAATTCAAATGTAAATTCTTACATAAATGTATTACAACTATGATAGAGAAGAACAAAATTCTGTGACTGGTGCATTGATAGCAATTATCTCTTCCATAACAATAATGTAATAGCTGAAGGATTTTGTTTAAATTTATTGCAACAAAAGTTAAGCACATCCTGAAGGGTGTACTCACTTTTGTTGGATACTGTAAATACGCATTTTTTAGCTCTTCTAAAGAAATCTGGTTGTGGCATTCTTTTGTTTTAGAGTTACTGTTACCTTCCTTCTGCATAGGTTTTGAAGAAATAATGGAACTTGCTTCTTCCATTTGCGAGAAAACACCTTTTAGTGAGAAAACACCTTTTCGCCCATCTGCATCACGTAAGGGTATTTCTTCTGCATAGGTTTTGAAGAAATAATGAAACTTGCTTCTTCCATTTGCAAGAAAACAGCTTTTAGTGAGAAAACACCTTTTTGGCCCATCTGCATCACGTAAGGGTGTTTCTGCGCTGATGTGATGATATGTGTTTAGTATTGGTAAACTCAAAGTCTGCTCAAATACCATCTGCTTTTAAACTGGAGTAGAAAACAGAATGAAAGACCAGTTTATATACCGTGTGTCTCAAAAAAAACGTAACACTTTTGAAATGGTTGCCAAATTGAGCATATGTAATTTTATGAAGAAATGTCGATATGTATAGAAAGCTGAAGGACCAACCTTTCATATGATATGAAAAATTGGAAAAAAATTCATGCTTCGATGAACAGTGTTCACTTAAGTTAGAGGTATGAAAATGTGCCTGCGCAGGATTTTTCCTTCCAATTTTGGACAGGTAAGTTACTTGTAGCTTACAAAATAAGGTCGATATGAGATATTCATGATCGATGGATCAACAGGATATTTTGAATACCTTGAATACCATTCCTTTTTCTCTGTTATTTATCAATCCCGAAACACCCCCGCCCACCCCCCCCCCCCCACACACACACACGCACACACACTTCCACTCCCATCTTATTGTATCATTGATCTGGTAGATGTGAACGGGATTAAGGATGAATGAGAATTGGCTAAATTGAAATATTCCAAATCATAATTAACATTACGCAACCCACTGTCCTCCCCCTCCCACACACACACACACACACACACACATACAACCTTCTTCCTATCCTCTCACCTACTCCTTCCTTTTTTATCACTTTTCTTCTGAAAGTTTGGTGGATCATTTTTTTTCCATTAATAATCAAATTAACCAGTCACTCATTTTGATCAATGAAATCAATCGATAAATCACTGAAACATTAATTCCATCAAGCAATTGCTCAAACCAATTATCACACGCACACAAACCACACACACACACGCACGTACACATACACCCACGCGCGCGCGCACACACACACACACACACACACACATTAGGGCAGACATGACAAAAACAAGTTAAATCTTTTTTTTTTAAAGATGTTCATGTTTCTTTTATTTTTTTTCTTATTTACAACTGCTTTGTTCATCTTAAAATGAAAGATCTGACAAAAGTAATCAGTTCATAGTCCACATGGCTATCTTTCTTCTTGACTGAATATCACGGCTTTCAAAGTACCGATTGAGTAAGGGTACCGGCATGGGTGGTGTTTGGGGATTGATAAATGACAGAGAGAAAGGACTGGTATTCAAACATCCTTTTAACTCTTAATCCATCGATCATGAATATCTCATATCAAATTTATTTTGTATGCTATACCTGTCCAAAATTGGAAGGAAAAATCCTGCGCAGGCCCATTTTCATACCTCTAACTTAAGTGAACCCTGTTCATCGAAGCATGATTTTTTTTCAATTTTTTCATTTCATATGAAAGGTTGGTCCTTTAGCTTTCCATACATATTGACATTTTTTCATGAAATAATATATGCTCAATTTGGCAACCATTTCAAAAGTGTTACGTTTTTTTTGAGACACACGGTATTTCACCACATTTCCACAGACCCCCCTTTTTCTGTAAATTCTGTTAGATATTTACAGAGTGATGTAAAAGTAAATTAATTGCTTTTCAGAAGTTGACTGTTGCATCATGTTTGCTCATAGTTATCTAACATGACCTTTAAAAGGCAGTTTCATAATATCTTTCACCATAATTAAATTATAGATGCAAACATCATACAAATGTTTTTTTGTTTGTCATTTACTAGATGAAGAATTAAAAAATAAAACTTCTGCCAGTTTTCCCCCTTTTCTGCATCCTAGTGACATTTCCCCGTGTATGAAGTATTAAAGCAAAGATGTGAACATTGTTATTCCATTATTCTATATTGGGCTCTTTCTCGTAAAAACCTCAAGCATCGCAATTGGTGATTAAGCGTAATCTCTCAGTTTCATAACACAGAAGCTATTCCTGTGTCATTTCAGCCTCGTTTATCACAGTGGAAAACCTATTTACATGATTAACTAGCTTCAGTAGTCTTCTGTGTACCATTCAACATCTCTGCCCTTTCAAGACAATTGCGTTAATTGGTACCGTTTTCATGGCAAAATGAAGCTGGAAAGGAGAAAATTATGGACAAGCATCAAATGCAGACGTGATGAATGGGATCGTTATTAATACCCATTTATTCTGTAAAAAATGCCTTCTCTTTTATATTATCATTGTGTTGAAAAGTAATAGCAAATGGTGTACTGTTGAATAAGATATTAGTAACTTTTGAACATCATGCTATTTTCTCATCTTTTTGTCATCAGATGCAGCATTGACGAAAACAATATAGTTATTAGTGCTCTTTTGTGCTATAATTAGATGTATTCATACACCTATTCAAAAAAGATAAATGTGTTCCCCTATCAAATGGTGGGGGAAAATAGAGGAAAATAGAAGATAAAGAGAGGAGCATGTAATGAAGATGATACAACACCCGCTTCCAATCCTGGTTGATGAACATTTTATCCATCTAGTAAGACTGGATCCCTTCTCCCTTATTGATTAGTATTTCATCTATCTAGTAAGTCCGGTTCCCCTCCCCCTCCTTTGTTGATTAGCCTTTCATCCATCTAGTTAGACAAGTCCCCTACCCCTCCTTGTTGGTTAGTATTTCACCTATCTAGTAAGATTGGTCCCCCATCCTTGTTGAGGAGTATTTGTCCATTTGGTAGGTGGGCAGTTCCATGCGTTACGGACATTACACTTTTGCAACTTCAAAAGGTCATTAAGATAAAACCACTTTTTTATTTGGAACTCAAATGATGGAATCATGCACAAAACACCCTTGATTATAAATAGTGAAAGTTTCAGTCCATTTCAGACCAGCATCTGGCAGTTATGGCATGTTATGTTTCATTACTAACATTACATTTCTTGTCCAACAAATGTAATGCCCATAACGAAAACATAACATGCCATAACCACCACAGAATGTGCTGAAATGGACTGAAATTTTCACAGCTAATGATCAAGGATATATTTTGCATGATTGCATCTCATCATTCTGCATAATGAAGTGGTTTTATCTTCATGACCTTTGGAAGTTGCATAAATCGTCCGAAGTGTAATGTCCGTAATGCTGGAACTGCCCAGGTCTGCCCTCCCCCCTCCTTGTTGATTAGTATGTCAACCATCTAGTAAGACTGCCTCCCTCCTTGTTAATTGGTATTTCAACCATCTAGTAAGACTAGTCCCCCCCCCTCCCACACACATCCTTGTTGGTAAGTGTTTCACCTATCTAGTAAGACTGGTCCCCCCCCCCCCCATCCTTGATGAGCAGTATTTATCCATTTGGTAGGTCTGCCCCCCCCCCCCATTGATTAGTATGTCAACCATTTAGTAAGACTGTCCCCCCTCCTTGTTTATTGGTATTTCATCCATCTACTCCATCTACATATAATAAGACCCCCCCCCCTCTTGTTAATTGCTATTTCATCCATCTACATGTAATAAGACCCCCCCCCCCTCCTCCTTGTTGATTGGTATTTCATCCATCTACATGTAATAAGACCCCCCCCTCCTCCTTGTTAATTGGTATTTCATCCATCTACATGTAATAAGACCCCCCCCTCCTCCTTGTTAATTGGTATTCATCCATCTACATATAATAAGACCCCCCCCCCCCTCCTCCTTGTTAATTGGTATTTCATCCATCTACATGTAATAAGACCCCCGCCCCCCCCCACCCCCCCCCCCCCCCCCCCCCCCCTCCTTGTTGATTGGTATTTTAACCATTTAGTAAGACTGCCCCTCCCCCTCCTCGTTCAGTGGTATATTATCCATCTGGTAAGACTGGTTCTCTTCCCCCTCCTTTTCTGATACCACTGCCTCCTTAATGGATACATCTCTGCCACCCCTCCTAATTGTGATTGCCTAAACATGTTCATAATCTAAATTAATCTTTGTTCAGGAGTTCATTCATATTAAGTTGTAAATAAAAGTTGTGTGTCATTATTATTGTTCAAGATGAATTACAGAGCAGATATCATAGACCACATTTGTTCCATTTTTTAAAATTTCCAGATCAATGAATGCAGGAAGACTGACCGAATACATTGTGGAATAATAGGAGTGACTTTGAAAACAAAGGATACAAAGGATTTTAAGTGAATGTAGCCATTTGAATGACAATATTTGACAATGACAAGATTGGATAGATAACTGAGGATATTTTGAACCTTCAAACTCTATTTTTATTTGTGGTGGAAGCAAGAAAGGTGCAGGAGCACACTTTGAAGAAGTTTTCAGTTCCTTCTTTCTCCGAGGATTAAGTCATTTTCTACATCAGATGTGGAGGGTAACCAGTTCAAACTGGCACCCCACAAGACATTGGACCGTGTGTTGTCAAAATGTCTGCCGATAGCGGTGTCGACGAAACCGAAATGCAACCCCTTCACCCGGGCGGCAGCAGCGACACCCAAGCGGACTATGACGCCCCCACTGACACAACGACGACGACGACTGCCAAGAAACTCTCCAAAACGGGGCTCTCCAGCCGACCCCAGCGGGCCAGGGTGGGGTTCCTGGGCGTGGGAGATGAGGACGAGGACGAATTCGATGACGATGAACATTCAGAGATGCGTAAGAAAGTCAAGCAGGAATTCAATAAGATGAACGGGCGGTCGTCGAGTAGCCACGCCCGGCTAGCCCAGCAGCGGATGAGCCTGTTGGGAAAGCCACTCAATTACAGGGTTTCCAAGCGAGATGCAAGATTTAGGAAAGTTCAAACAAAGATTTATAACTTTCTGGAGAGGCCCACAGGATGGATGGCAGTCTCATATCATGTTTTAGTGTAAGTATTACTTCACATTTACATCTTAATCTATTTATTGTACTACAGCCAAGGTTGATGTGTAATTTTCTTTCAATTTCAAATTGGAATCACTCTGATAATAGATTTAAATGACCATTTTCTGTTTTAAATCATTGAAACTATTGTTTTAGGTAAGCAATGATTTTTATGGATGATTGGTTTGCAGCACAGAAAAATATTTGAGATGAAATATATTGCTGCTGGGGCTACAAAACCTTGTATCTCAAAAATGTCAAATGTTCAGGAGAGCGAAAAACATGGCGACCAAAGCACTATAACCAATGGGAACACCTTTCCTTTGACATGCTGTCGTGGCTTCATTTTTGGGGTAAGAGAGCTAGAATTTGGACAGGACATCACTTGACTGATATCTGGAGATTAATATACAAAAAAAGTGATTTGCACCAAAATTTGAGATACGAGGTTTTGACACCCCAGCGATGATATGTTAAGGAGAAGTTTGAGTTCCAGGAGGAGGTAAGAGATAATTTGAGAGCTTTCTTTTGATGTAGTTTGGAAGAATGTCACAGCAGAAATGTTCCCTGCAAAGGATTACTCTCATATGCCCTCATATTGGTAATACACCAGGAACAGTCTCGAATGTTTGGCCTGAACATTTTTGTGCAGCACCATACCACCATTTCTGTGTGCAGTGTATTTGCTTTTCAACAAGACTGAGTAAATATCTTACCTCAAGTTCAAGTTCATTTTATTTCACATCCCTTTAAGAAACAAAACTTACCTCTGTAAGGCTTCTTATCATAAGTATGAGCCCATAAATTTGACCGTGGCCTTTAGCGTCTTTCCCACTCAGCGTCTTTTGATCCACTATCCTCCCGTTCCGCCATAGACAAAACAGCAGGGGATCGGGAAAGACGATGTGAATTCCCGGGGGTTGGGAAAGACGATAAAAACTGATGGACATGATTTTTGATAAGGTGCCACTTAATCAACCTTTCCCAATTACTTTAAAATACTTTCTTTCACTTTAATGCACAACCAGATTTCAAGTTTATCTTTAAACCTTTCATGAAAGTAGGTAATTAGTACTTTTTTCATTATTCATTATTCATTATTTGGTTTGGCATCACCTGTGCCTGAGAGGCGAAAAGCAAAATGAATCACTTTAACCCTCAGGTCTCTCCTCCATATAATTTTATCATTGATTGGGGGTGTGCAGGTGGACCACATACACCGGAGTTTCCCCCTACTCTTATATTTTTTCCGTAAGAAAACTTGCATCGCAAACCAAGTATGCACATCCCTCAGAAATTGTCTCCCAGGTACACTATGCAACGAAGTGACAGCTTATGTATTATTTATTTTAATGTGATCAGGAGCATGTGAGGTTTGCCAGATGCTGCAGACAGGGTTGGGCGGTAAATACCGGTAGCAGTAATAACCGGTGGTAAATACCGGTAAATACCGTCCGGTAAATAAGATGGGCGTCCGGTAAATATGTAAAAAACGGGAAATAAGATTTATAATTCTTTGTTTTTCAATCATTTTAGTTGTTTTTAACCTCAACAAATGAAAATAGTGTTCTGAAATAATTAGAATCACAAAACTCATAGTAGAAACACACAAACAGATAAAATCCATACTGCATACATGTACATACCCAAACACACATAGGATCTAAGTCCACACGTACGTACAACACACATACACAAACTCAAATTATGTTCCTGGAAATTGAATAATCATAAACATAAACAAACATTTCTCCCGGGGTTTTAACTTTTACATGCCATTGTATCTCATTACAATAAGATTTTTGTTTTTAAGTGTGAATAAAGCTCAGAATTCTACTGTATGTAAGGAGTTTTAGTGTGTACATGTATCAGTGTGTACTAGTGGTTGCTGGTTTTGAACTTTTGATATTGCTTACAGAAAAAGATCTTTTTGTAGCCTAAATAATTACACAACTCACATTATGCTATTTTTAATGTTGCAATTCTTTTATAACTTTTAAAGTTTATTCCAAACAGTTTAAAAAACAAAGCAAACAAAAAAATAAAAGGCATAACTTATACAAATTTACACAAAAGTGAAAAGAGGTGTCAAAAGTTGTCTGCTTTAAGAAATATAAAATGAATACAATAACAACATAATTGCCATACTTTAGCTACTGAATGTTTCATGGGAAATGTAAAATAAATAACTTGTACATATTCAGAGGTAACTTCCTGAATCACTTCCCTTCTTTGGTATTATTCTGGTTTACACCAATGATTTTTGTAATATATTTTGCTTATTAATCTTCATAAAAAAAACCTTGAAGCTAAACCTAAAGCTTCTGTGAGAAGCGTAGAAACTGCATTTAACTTGTTTAAATTGGTATTTATCTAAAGAGGAGGCATTTTGTTCATATGCTAATACAAGTTTATGCTCATTAATACATGTAGGTATTCATGAATATGGTAATTATCAACTGACTTAATGAAGAACATCATATCTAAATTAGATGTATATTTGGGATCTTTTTAGTATTTTATTGTATTTTTTTTCCAGCATTTCATAATAACAGACATAGATAACACCCAAACACAAACATAAACACACACACATACACACACTCATACAAATGGTACACACCAGAGCAACCATACTCACCACCTTTGTTTTTATGTTCAAAATTTGACAATCCCTATGGACAAGTGAGTGGAAAATTATATTTCCCGATATTTCCTGGTGGAAAGTGGTAAAGACCGGTAAAAAGCGGTAAATACCGGTAAATACCGCTTATTTCCCGGCATCCGAGAAATAAGCCTCCGAAGCGGGAAATATGCCAACCCTGGCTGCAGATAATTGACAGCTAATCTGTAAATGCACATTTCTTTGTTGAGGGCACATGTACTTGCCTGTTTCTATGATAGGTTATTCAATAATATGGTTTGTTTCTTTTAAAAAAACAACAGAATCTCAACTTTCCTCAGCATGATCTCATCAAATAAACACTGCGATACATATGATAGTATGTCATAAAAAGGGCAGTTTCTTCTTTTTTTCATATGCAACTGGACTTGTAAGGATGAAGCCAGGGATGATGTTATTATTATAATAATTTTATAAACTAGCACTGTTGAAAGTAATTTGTTCATGACAGTATTGATCAATTCACAATGAGCTGCCATTCAAGGAACTTCACTTTGCTTTCCTTTATGTGGACAGCCAGGGGAGGGGAGAGGGGGGGGGGGGGTCATGTGGAGGGACTTTGGAATGAAATATGGACCCACATCTCTTTTAAAACTGAAAATGTTAACTTATGAATAACAGAACATTATTGAAGGTCACCCATCTTTTTTCAAGTCCCTAACTTTTGTTTATTTGGTTTTGTTTTCACTGAATTTATTTGCATTGTTCATTACTTCTGTGTGCAAATTACTTTTGACATTACTCAATTAATGCCCTTCATATTCATTTGCGTTTGGCAATAAAAACTTATTCAGTTTTATATTGAAAAGGATTAATCGATTTTTGATATCTCCTGAACTTATAAACTTAGTGGATTTGGACTATGTTGATGAGTCATCTATACTAATCTGTTGGAGAGCCCAAGAGGTTTCCTCTGTTTTGCCATTTTTCTACATGTGTGGTGCACGGTAATGATTTAGCAGAATAAATGACCTTGGACTTACATGAGGAGTTTTGAACCCTCCGAGGGTATATTGACAACTTCTTAAAGGCCATGGCTCTCAGGGTCTGTGTTTATAATCCGTTTGATTGCTTTATATCCATCCCTCAAGTGCTCTGCCATCACAAGTTGAGTGGGATTTTCCCATCTGATCTGCTTCTCACTCCTTCTGTATGTGGTATGCATGATTAATAATTCCCTTGCAGCTTCTGTACAAACAAGATTACAGGTAAAAATTTGGAGGACGTGAAAGAGGGTATCTGGGACTTAGCACTTTTTTTTTCTTTTATTGACATGGAAAATAGCATGAAGTGCCAAGACAGTTTTTGTTGTGTAACACCCAGTGGGTGGTTAAAGGTAGGATGGAGGTCTTTGAAGGATCAAACAAAATAATAGAATGATATCTGCTTAGAATCAATATTTTCCAACTGATAGAATCACTAGCAGAGTATCTAACAACAATAACAGCAACAAAACAGAATATTTTCTTCAAAGATGTCTTCCTTCAAAGAAATGGCTTATTACTTCGAACCATCAGATGATCATGACCACCTAATATCATCACGTTGCATGACTTTTCATTCATGAAAGGTAGGTTTGCATGTTTGTGAAATACACCCCTCTAACCTACAAAGTATCGGGTTCAAGGCGGGAGTATTTGTAGATTTGCTGCAGGTTTTCATTAAGTGTTGTGTAAACTAGACCCAACACTTCAGGAATTGAAGGCATAATTTTCAAGAAAGGTAATGCAATGCGACTACTTGACATGAACGTGGTCACCCAATGGTTCGAAGTAACCCCAAATAAATTGTGCAGTCACTTATGTGGCTCATAATGTTGTAAAGAAATTATCCTTACAACATCTAGAAATTGATTTATACATGTATTTTCTTTGAAAACAAATAGCGCTGCATACAAAAAAATGTATATAGAGGGATTGAAAAGAGTAACTATGTTACTAATTAAGATTTGATTTTATGGATTGTTGGTATTTTCTCACATACCATCTTAGGTTTTTTATTCATCAGTGTGAAAAGTTAGACTTTCTCCTCAAGTCTTCATTATTACTTACATTGACACTTAACCTTTGATGATCTTTGAAGTAGACATGGTCATAAAGTTGGTTACGATATTTCAAGATGCCTCCCACGTGAACTGCCCCTGTCATCTTATATTATTACTTTTTATAGTCGTATCATCTCTAACGCTCATCTAGTGGTTAAGAAGTAGGCGTTAGTTCATTTTTGGCAATTTATTTTAGAGAACCAGAAGTGAGTTGCTGGAAGAATTTCTGAGTTCAGCACTCCTCTGTAGGGGAGTAGGGTATCTCATCAAATCAGTTTTCTTGAGCGTTCAAAAGAGCTCTGTTGCATGGCTAGCTCTGTGTCAAGCGTGCGAGAGCAGTTTTCCCCTGAATATCATGTGACCCACATTCATCCAGTCAGGTGTCAAGGATCTACTTAATTTGTCGGTAGGGTGATAAAACCTTGTATCTCAAATTTGTTGAAAATGACTTCTTTGTATCAATCTCCAGATAATTAGTTAAGTGATGTCCTGTCCAAACCCAAGCTCTCCTACTCCAAAAATGAAGCCATCAAGGCATGTCAAAAGGAAGGCAAACCCATTGCTTATATTGTTTTGGCAGCCATGTTTTTTCACTCTCCTGAACATTTGATTGTTAAGATACGAGGTTTTGTCGCCCAAGTGATGTTATGTGTTATATAAATCCCAATATCATTTTCAGCCTTAAGGTATATGGTTTATGTATCGTAATCACAGAAGGAGGGGGTATATTTTAGCTATAGCTCCTGATATCATTATCGGCCTTCAGATATGGTTTATATATCCTAATCATATACATGTAGTAGGTATTTTAGCTACATATCGTGATATCATGAATCATCTGCTGTGCAGCAAAATTATTTATTTCCAGCAATCATGACTTTTATGTCCTGAGTGCATTATTGCATGTCACTCCATTTTGCCAAGCTATATTTATCAATATATTTATCAATATATTTATTTCCATTGTAAACTCTTTCTCTTCCTTTTTGACTCATATCGGGCTTCCACCAGTTACCTCTGAAACTGTATCGGCCCTGTATTGAATCCATAGGAATTAAACCTTTGACTACTAAATTTTGTCATTCCCATAGACTTTGTACAAAGCCACCCGGTTCTTGTACCTGTAGGCAATGGGTTGAATTCAGTACTCAACAGGTTAATGTGAAGCAGTTTCTATGTACAGAATGAACTACCTAGTGTTTAGATATATGTGAATAACCTTTGAAGGTGGAGGTTTGCATGGTGGTACTGATAATGTAGATGAGGTTTACGGTTCATCATGTGGTAAACCCTGAAAGGACAGTGAGTTGGAGAGAGTAGAGAAAGTTGAAGCGGAGGAGACTGGTTTACAATCATTTTTAGGACTTCACCCAATCTCGGGAAAGATACTCTCTACCTTCTCCCACTCTATCTAACCTTTCCATTTCTCCTCCCTCTCAACTTTCTATTCTCTACTCTCTCCAACTCACAGTCGTTTCAGGACCTACCACTTGGCAAACCTTAAACCTCCTCTACATCATGTGAATAACATTAAGGAATGTGTAAAACTACAAAGCTTTATCAAATTCTTAAAGATCCAAAAATCTTAAGTTCAAGGACCTTCTTTATCTTATGCCATGACAGTGCTTCATCCAGAGTGAACAGAAACAGAAACTTTCTTTCTTCCTTCCACCCAGCGTCAGCTTGATGTCTTAAGGGGCTTCTAGGGGAGATTATCGATTCTTCTTTTCCAATTTTTTCTTTAGTTGTTGAAGAGACCATGCCAATCACTTGTCCGGACCCCAAGCTCTCCATTTTGGGGGGTTGGGTCTTGTGAGTGGTTTCGCTTACATTATGAACCATCCATAATCCTGAGCATGCTCTTTAGAATTAGTCAGCTCTCAAATTACTAGCTATTATTGGCAATGTCTTATGTCTGACTTGATCTCCCTTAAAAGCTCCAGGCAAAAAGCAGACAATGGCTCTATTTCTATCTTTAGCAGAAAGAGCCTTCTTAACTTTGAAATGAAGAGCTTTCAAAGAAATGACATGTAGCTGTTAGTGCATGTACCTGAGAAGCACTGAAAATAATTCTTGGTTAAATAACAATGCACTGTAGTAAGGTGAAGGCGAAATGCCATACATGGGCAATTTTTTCCCTTTTTTATCACAAAGAACAAATGTTTGTATGAGAGGTGAATACACCTGGCATCCTTTTCTCTGTCTTTCCCTTGAAGCTTGAACAAATTTCATGCTTATTTTAAAGACATTGGTTAACATTGTTATGATTTTTTAAAAAATTGTGTTTTGTTACTTGAAAATGGGATAAACATAAGGGTTACAGTGTAAAAATACCAGTCTGAAAGTTTCAAGGTATAATATCCACAGGAAGTATTTTTAAATATAAAAAATGTGAACCAATGTTTGAAAAATATACGAGGGTCTGTTGCACAGAATAGACATAAGGAGTGCGCATGGGCGTACGACTCACCTTACCACACTGTGTGTATTGGCGTATCACGCTGCGGGAGGCACATAACGTTATTTTCAAATTCAAGCAAAGTGGTCGTCTTAGTGATTGTCTCGTGAGACGAAGGATAATAAAATCGCCGTTTGCATCTAACTTACCCTTTTTCATTCCAAATTATGGTTGGTTTCAGGGTTTTGAGTACATTACAAGTACTCATACACATGTTTCATCTTAGTTTGAGAATTTTTTAAATCAGCTACTCACAAAGTTAGCCAATGCCTTTAAGTGCTGGTGATATGTATATTTTTAAAAAAGATCATATATATATATATATATATATATACATGTATACTCTAACTTTATTGGCATTAGCGAGACGTGTAACATTGGGATTTATTCCATAAACAATTAACAATACTGCGTTTGCGGGACATGGCGTTAGCGGGGAACAAAAGAATGTCCTAACGCTAGTGATATGGATCTGTACATATATATATATAGATATAGATATAGATATAGAAAGTTATTCTGCATCAGTTTTGTTAGATGAAAATCGACAAGACGAATGTAAAACAAAAGAACATGGAGATGAAAATAATTCCGATATTTCGGGCATAGCCCTTTGTCAAGGAATGACAAAATTTATTGAGCGTCAACATCATAAATATCGGAATTATTTTCATCTCCACGGTTTTTTGTTTTACATTCATCTTGTCGATTTATATATACATATATATATAAATATTCAGATTCTCCAAAGTGATCATAATGTTTTATACATGAGATCTGTAATGCATTGTTTATTGAGAGTATGTTTAAGGCCGCTTATCGTTTTTTTACATGGGCTTTCCCGATCCCCCGTTGTTTTGTCTACGGAGAAACGGGAGGATTGGAGGGGAAAAGACGCTGAGCGGGAAAGACGCTAAAAGCCATGTCCCGATTTGGCTCTGACTTTTGATAAAATGCCTAAATTCCCTGTTTTAATCATTAACTTTTGGGAATTTGTAATGTGTAAAGAAAAACAGCTAATGCTGAATTCAAATGCCCAGTACTCAGTTTGAATTCCTTACTAGGATTTGCTGTGATTTGTGACAGTTTTGGCTGGAAAAGGTATTTTTCAAGTAAAAGGTCAGATTAAATGTCAACCAAATGTCAAGATGCACCTTTGTTCTATTTGCAAATCTCTAGAAATTTCTTTTCATTTGTTAGTCTGCCTAATATTTGTATAGATCACTTCTTACAAGTTCTTTTTACATTGCCTTAAATGCTTAACCCATGGAATACTAAGTTCAAGATGAATAAGGCTGAACTATTTTCCAAACATGTATTGTATCAAAATCAAATTGTATACAACGGATTAAGCTTTGCACATTCCTCATCAGTCCTTAAAGAAAACCTAAGCTTCACCATGCCTTGCTGAAACAAAAGGGTTCAGATATTTATTTGGACTTTTACAGAAGGCGCTTGCCATAGCACTTATGTAATAAATTTCATGCCCTACAGTTTGTTACACATGTACAATGTGTGTACGTGTATAACCTAATTGCTGATGTAGTGCCAAGCCCATCTCAGCCGACATGAACTTAAGTTGCTATCACACATTTGCAAAGAGGTGATCGCTCATTGCCTCTGTGCTCTCAGTAAAGCAAGAGGGAGCGCGATAGCTGCTCTCCCAAAGATGACACGTCCCTTTGCATACGTGTGTTTTCTAAGTCAAATCAGTTCTGCCAGCATCAAATATTCATCTCTTTCCTAAATTTATTCATGGTTTTCACTGCTTGGTGTCCCCTGTGTGCGTCAGTGCAATTCAATACCTGCTTTGTTTTCAAATTTGAAAAGTGGTGAAATAAAAAGAAGTATTGAACTCTCAAGTTCAATATACTGAGGAAATAAAAATGGTTTAAAGCAGTACAGAAGACATCACACAATAAGGATGATTTTAAGATGCATAAATTTCAGATATTTTTTGGTGGTAATACAAGGGTTAAAGGTCAAATTTCAAAAATTGTGTTTTCTGAGACACAGAAGGGCATAGTGTGAACAAAGCATACAGACTCTCTGTTTTGTTTAGCTATCGTATATATGTTTTGATGGCTTGATGATTGTGTTTTCTGAGATAGAGAAGGGCATTAGGTGTGAACAAAGCATACAGACTCTGTGTTCTTTATAGCTATCAGCTATATGTATTGATGGGTTGATGATTGTGTTTTCTAAAATACATGTACATGTGGGAATAATGTCTGAACTAAGCATACAGACACAGTGTTTTTTATAGCTTTCAGATATATTTTGATGGTGTGCAGTTCACTAGCAACAGTTGCTTCAAGTCAGTTTCAATTTTGTTCTTTAAAGGTGCTTTCACACATGATGCGACAGTGTGGTACCACACTGTGGCGCCACACTGTTTTGTCTTTACACATGATGGGACTTTGTGTCACCACATATGCTAATGAACACGTATTAACGCGTCAACTCTCAATAAGGGAGCATATTGTCAAAACTTGCGCAAGCAATCTCATGGCAACAATATTTGCGCTAACTTTTTAGAAATTTGATTGGTGCGCATTTTTTTTTGTATCTAGGCAGCAAACAAAAGTGTGTCCTGCCTCGGCGACATTTTTTTGTCACCCTATACCCCATAGGCTTGTACACAAAAAAGTGTGGTGACACAGCGTGTTACCACACTGTCGCATCATGTGTGAAAGCATCATGTGTGAAAGCACCTTAACTGAATACTTGAGCCGTGGACAATTAACCTGTTAACTACTGAATTCTTTCACTTCCATATGTGTACTACAAGGGCCACCCGGTTTCAGTAGTCAGTGTGTTGAAATACTATACCTATAACCCTAACACTAAACCAAGACCTAAACTAAATACCTATTGCGATCCTAACCCTAGATATATTTGATGCAAATGGTATTAAAGTCACAGTTAAGTATACACACCATATATCCCTATTACACTTATTCATTCATATGTTTATATATTTTGCAAATACATTCAGGGTAGTCTGTTCAGTACATTATAAAAAACAGGTCTGCCACAGAACCCTGATACAAAAACTTTACATGAAAATACATAATTACAATTGAAACTGTACAAAATATCACATAAGAACATTCAACGAAATTTATGCATGGTTTATATAATAAAAATATTTTATTTAAAATAATGATAAAGATAATAAATGCTAATAATACTTAACCAGTAATATGTTCATATCTTCCTGAGATAGCTATTTAGGTATTTTTTTTAATTAAAAAGAAAACAGGTTTTCCAATGATGGTCTGTTCAATAGCACCATGTTTGATTACAAATCAAGCTTAATTTCACTTGCTAGGCAGAGAATATTACTTTTGTCACTACTTTGCAGCATGAAATATGTGTTGAATGAAAGTCTGAAGAGGCCCTGAGTTTGATAATATTTGCATAAGCTGTCAATGACACCATCAGGTACTGTTTCTTTTATCTCGAATCCTTTTTCAGCTACTAACATTGCAAATTTTATCACAAAGACGATTTAAAGACATCAGTATTATGAATGGAGGGGGGGGGTGTTCTTGCTTGTCAACTTCATACAGTAATGTTTTGTGATAATATATTTTATGAAACCATTTTCATTTTAATTTCTTTAAAAAAAGGACAAAACCTCCTCTCTCTGAATTTGAGCAGTGCAAACGCATGCAATGAGTATAAGGCATTTTATCTTTATGTCGTTGTGCGAAAGAAAGCATCCAGAACGCAAAATACAAAATCGCAAAAATTGAAAATGTCTATTTTGACATACGGGAAAAGCATTTTAAAAAAGATCATACCACAAGAAGATAGCATATCTATTTACAAGGTCTACATGCTACCCGTGAAATTATCAATCATTGTTTGAAGAAAATGGATTTTCAGTAATCTTCCGTTTTGCGTTCCGGACGCTTTCTTTCGCACAACAACATAAATATAAAGTATACAAAAAATAAGTTGCCAACCAAGACTACTCTTCCATAAAAAAAGAACCTTGTGTGAGCTTATTGTGTCATTCTAATTTATGATGATATATTTTAGCATTATCTTTCAACAACTACAAAACAAGCAAAACCCCTTTTTCAGACTGATATATTTCCGACTCACTCTAAAAGGTCAAAAATGATTAATCCTGCATTTATTATTTAAGTAAATGACAAAGCCATCTATAATTTTCAGAGTAAACTTTAGGATGATTATGATTGCACTATGATATCAATGGGTAATGGATCATGTGAAGAGTTAAGAGCCTCCATCTTGTGTAAGTGCAAATGACCTTTAGAAGAAAGAGGGGAGAGAGGAGAGAGGTAGATGGAGGAAGAGAGAGATACAGAGAGATTGGAAAGAGACAGGGAGAGAGAAGGCAGATCAGAGGGAGAAGGCAGATCAGAGAGAGAGAGAGAGAGAGAGAGAATCAGAGAGAATGAGAGAGGAAGAGGGAGTGAGACAAAGAATGGGGGATTGAAGGGGAATATAAATAGGGGAAATGGAAGAAAAGAGTATTCAAAGCATTTTACGAGCAAAATGCCTTACAAGTAGGGATAAGGGGAGAAAGAGAAGAAGCCTATTTTAAAGCAGATTGATTTATTGGTTTGATTGACATATTTAGGTCACCATCGCATCTAATCCTTCATACTTTATATCATGAACCTCTAGAATCAGAATCTTCTATTGTTGTAATTACATCATTACATTTACATGTGTCTAATCCATAAGGCAGTCTGTGGAAAAATTATTTCATTAAACCAGACTTTATGAAATTATGACACTATGGAGTTATGACACAAAAAATAGTAGGATGGCAGCTGTAACATGACAATTTCATTAGATCAAAGTAATTCAAGAGCTTTGCACTTAAATATTGTTGCTTAGATGTAGTGCAATATTTCATTGTACTAGTAGACTGGATGTTATATTCGTTATTTTTTTCTGTTGAATCAGATCCTGTACAGAACACATTCCTTCCATGACTTGTCGCTTCATTATATGTACTTTTTTTATGAATTAAGCTAAATCAAAAAGCACTTTGAATGATTTGTAGAGTGATGTTCAAAGGCAATCTTCTCACCCCAGCTGTTAGCATATATAGATTTGATTTTTTCTCTTTTGATAGAGCACAGCTCAGAGCTGTGTCCATATATGAGTTTCACATTTCACGAAGGGCTTTCAAACCTTTTTTGTCACTGATATTTTTGAGGATATTGAACTTTTCAAGACACAACATATAATTTGAAATGAAATATTGAAAACATGGTCTACTTTTTGACATATAAATTCAGTCTTTGCTTACAAGAAATGATAAGGTATACCTCTCAGCTCGGAGCTATATCCATACATATGTGCTTCACATTTCACAAGGCTTTCAGAACTTGGCCCCTACTGTGCCATTGATATTTCCGAGGATGTTGAAGTTTTAAAGGCACAACTTGAAAGCTGAAAGGAAATGTTACAAACTTGGTGTAGCTCGTTTGTATTAGTAAATGGCATGTAAATTCAGCCTTCTTGTGTGACAGAGCGCAACTCCGAGTTGTATTCATACATGAGTTTCATATTAAAAATATTGCTTTCAGATCTTGGCCCCTCATGTGTCGCTAATATCATTGAGCGTATTGAACTTTTATAAAGCACAGCATAAAAAAAGATCAAGTTAAGAATTATTTAAATGTTTTCAGTTTATCATGCATTTTCCATAGACCCTAGCCCGAGTTATCTCAGGCATAGTGTTCACCAGGTTAAGTCTGCTTTTAAGAAATATTGCTTGATTCTGCTACTTTAGTGTGCTTTGCTATGAAGCTTATGCATATGCTTCCACCGCAGGGAGAAACTTAAAGACGCATTCTAGGATACCCTTAAATCATGGTATACTGTAGCTGGTTAGCCAGCATTCTACACCATCACTGGGAGGCAAGATGGCATCGGATCCAAAATAGCTCTAAGTGGTCCAGAGGAGCTGAGATCAAGCCTATCTGGGTTATCTTTTCAGCTATCTCCCTCACCTAGCTGTCATCACAAACCGAGTCACGGCTTACCACAGCTGTCTGATGTGTTGGTTAGCACTTGCCAGTTTTGGGTCATTTCAGGGAGAGAAGTAGGGTTGTATGACATGTATGTTGGTGCTTGCCCACTCAGGTCAGTAGTTCAATGTTGAACAATAATTATCCTGCATGAGGTAGGAGTCATGGAGTAAAAAGCATACCACTGTAAACACTTATTCTCCCACAATTTTGGAACTGTAATCATTGTTTTAAACCGGTTGACTACTAAAATCTCATATTTCTTTTTTTTTGTTGTTAAAGTATTACATTTGTATTAGTAAAATCTATGGTAAATCCCCTAATACTGTAATACTGAAGGTTTTGGGGCTCTTTAAAATCTAACAATGATTTAGAATACTTGATAGCTAAGAAAAATAAACTTTCTTTACATTTCAAAAAGTGGAGAATTGATTTCACCGATTAATAGATTTGCTTTTTATATATTTTCTTCATGCTACTTTGTGCAGTTATGTATATAGTTTTGTCTTGATTCTGTAATTGTTGTTTTTCTTGAATTTGACTAATAAATAAATCTAAATCTAAATCTAAATAAAACCTAAAATAAAAAACAAAGAAAAAAATCTCATTTTCCTGTAAGCTTGATTCAAGGACCACTTTGTTTCAGTAGACAATGAGTTAGTGAATGTGATTGTAAATGAAGTCCAGCATGCATTCGCTGTTTGTGTCGATAGGCGTTTTCCCACTAGCCAGATGCGAGCTCGAGCCCGAGTTTTAGCCTGACAAAAAATTAATGTGAAACCAAACTATCCCTCTAATTTGAGAGCTGCTATTGCGTTCCGGTCTAGCTAGTTTCTCAAGGCAATCATAGGTAATTCTAGAAGAGCGCACTGCTATCCTGCTACTTTGCTAATACATGTATGAAAACAACTTACAAGTTCTGAAATCTAGTGATTTACCAGTAGATATAATCAATTCAGCCTAACGTATATGTAGAAGTGGAATTGCAGTAATACCTGAACAAACCCTACCATACTGTACACATACATCTTGCCCTCATCAAGCCTAGCCTGAAGTAAGGAACTGTCCGAAAGAAGTTGAAATACGTTGTGCCTGAATGGGAAAGACTAGTGTTAATGAAGATGATATTGTTTTGTCCTCAGGAGTCTAAGATTTGATGAAGATTTGATCTTGAGATTAGTATCTTTAGATCACAAGATTAAAGTCTCATTCTCCTTGATTACAGCTTAGGAATGGATAGTGGGCATCACAGAAGCATGCAAGGCTATGCATTGCAAGTGTTCTGACCATTATGAAATATAACCCTGCTAATTATCATTTTGCCATAGCAAAATACTTTGTTCATGAATTTGGCTCAGAATACAGTTACTTATTATCTTTTAAAGGGAGATGTTTTGATAATTGCTGTGAGCGCTGTTATTTTCATGTGATTAAATTTTAGCGCTGAGTGACCCAAGAACATATTTTTGGGTTCTTAAATTTACGCTGACCAATTACTCTTTAGCAAAAGCGAAAGATTTGATTTGATATTTCAATGCATTTGAAATCTTGCTAATATTTTCATGAGTTCTAGAATTCGTGCCTGCCGAAAATGGCACGAAATTCGTGAAAATTGATATACTGCAAATATTCTTCATTTACAGTAGTTATAAAGATAGGTATTTGTACCTTAACACAGTTTTCCTGGTTGTTGTGTTTTTCATAATTTTTTCACTATCACTTGGGACATAAAAACTACATTCATTGCTATTTTGTTGTCTTCACATTTCAATACTATTA
>CM057153.1:18073844-18113844 GCA_029962745.1 Echinometra lucunter | reverse complement strand
ATTGTATTTTTTCTGAAAAGATATACCTGCAACAAATTATATTATCCGAAATTTTTGTATAAACTGAAGAGATTAGTACATAACATAAAACTAAAATGTGTTATGTGGGCCATTACGTAAACCTTGTCATGGATAGCAGTTGTCACGTTTCTGTTTTATAACATACCATTATTTGCTCATGGCCAAGCATAATGAAAAAGTTTAGTAGCTCACATTAAATATTGTAGTTTGTTAGAAATAAAAAAAAGAGTTTCATGAAAAAGGTCCCCAAATCTCTTGGCAAGGTTGAAAGTATGTAGAACTCTCTCCTTGACTGTATCGCACCAGGCTGCTATTATAACAAGTTGCAGTCACCCGACCGTGTCTAGCTGTAGCGTGGCTGCCGTACGTACGCATGCATAATCACTGGTGTAGGCACCTTTCACCATCCCCAAACCTGTCATTGCGGTTAACCATGAAAACCAAACTCATGTCAGTGCAAACTGATTCGGTAGCACAGCAAATCGCTTGCTCCAACCTTTCTTCAAATTACTGATAAGTGTAGCTAACAACATTGACTATGGCATTGATCTTTTTTCTCATGAAATCCATTACCCATTAATGGGATATCAGAAAATATGATTAAAAGCCCACATAATGAAATGAGGTGAATTTCAACTTTATATTAGATGTTTCACTAACTGTGTAATGAATTTTACTTTTCAAGTACTGATAGTATAAAGCATTCCTTTTAATATAAAATTTGAAATAAGTCTATCATTAGCCAAAGGGGCATATATTCTTTCTGTCTCTCTCTCTCTCTCTCTCTCTCTCTCTCTTCCATTGCACATCACAAAGATTAAAATCAGAAGGGTTTTCTCTTGGAATTTTTTGAACTTCAGTATTAAGAGTATTGTTGCAAGTCACACTACATTTTTCACTTACAAATCAACCTATTTAAATGCCATCTCCTCTCCAAACACCTGTTATTTGTACATTTCTTAATTTATGACTCGGGTGAATGTACATTTCATACATTTACATTCTCTAAATATCATTGTCATTTGCATGCTTTTTTTCATGCAGAACACCTGTTTATGGTATATTTCTGCACCACTTCTCCAATATGCATCACATGCACTCAACACATCCACACTTTGCATTACAATGTGTTCATGACATACACAGAGAAGTTGTTCCATGTTTTCTGAGGACAGAAATGTTGTTATTTAGTCTTGTTGAATTTGTTATTGATTAAATGAACATTATTTTTTTATTTTTATGGTTTCCTTTTTTGAAAATTTGATGCTAAGGTAATTTCACTTTGAAAATAAGGAAGGTTAACTTAACTGCTCTTTAACTGGACTTTTTAAAAAACTTTCTTCTAAACCTCAAGGCTTTTGTATCTGAAGTAATTATATGCTTGCATCATTATTCAGTACATTTGGACAGGCATTATGCCAAGTTTCAATCTTTTAAAAGGGTTTGTCCTGGGGGTGACATATTAGGGTGAAGCATTGCAGCATTCTCGGGAAAAGCATGGTAATAGCCAATTGATCTCAACCGACTTTGATCAAGAACCGCTATTAGTTTAATGTCACATACACAGAGAGGAATTACCTGACAAACTTTACCTCATTTCTCCTTGGACAAATTAACTGTGTGTGAATATACCTTGAATCAGCAATGATTGTCTCTATATATATGCATTATAATAGAGGGAAATGGGGAGTTTCTCTTTGTACATTTTGTACTGAGATATGAAACCCTGTTCACTAATACTGAGATGCATTTATTTGATGAATAGATACTATATATGATATGACAATATGCTGCATGACTTTGCTTAAATTCTAAGTTTATTAGTCCAGGGAAGCATATAGGGAGGGCAAGGTAGTACTAGTACCCGGTATTTGATCTTCTGCCCTTTTTAAAAAAAAAATCTTTTTCTTCCATTTCTTTTTTTTTTTCTTAAATTTCCTTGCCAGCATATTTTGAGTTATATGGCCCTAAATAAAAATATGCTGGCTCTTCCTCTGTTTTTATCTACAAATTATCTTTTCCTGTCACTTCATAGCAATATATGAAGAAAAAAATGAAACCAGCATTATAACATAGTGATATTTGAGCCCACTGCAATAGAAGTGCATTCTGTGTGGTGTTAGACCTCACAGTAGGAAACTGTTATCTTAATTGGAGCCAGTATAGTTACCAGGTTTGTATTGGCTATCATAGTATTACTCAAACTGTGCCAAAGATTTCATTGCTTTTTGTCGTTATGAACTGCCTAACCCCTTTCTAGCCAGAAAGCTATACGTGAACTCCACTGTGATGTGCTGGTTTATTTTCTCCATTTATTCAAAAATTAGCCTTGCTGGGAAAAATTTGTTGCGATGCTTTAGCGGGCCATTTTGGGGCTCTTCGATTGTTTTTCTGAAGGATTTGATCTCGGAAATGTTTGGATATAGTGGATTTGAATGATTGTTGATTTTGGAAATGTGTTACCCATGTGAAAGCAATAATTGGGATTTAGCTTTATGCTGGAGTCATGCTCACTGCATTTATTGTACCGGTAGTTTAAATACCTCTCGCTATCTCCTTGTTTCTTTTGAATGTTTTTTTAGCCCCGAAATATGCGAATCACACTTTTAAGGGGTGCCATTGAAGTTGCTTGGTTGATTTTGAGCTGTTAGCTTAAAAGAAGTTTAGTTCATGGACAAATGGAGCAATTACCAGTGACATTCCATCTGTGATTTTATCCATGTTTTCAACTTCTGGGAATATAAGGGAATGTTTTACTTTTCCTCAGTACTTTTCTGTTCTTTTCTAAAAATAAGATGTCATCCTTCTTCATTTTGTTATGGTCTTCTTCTTCAGTTTTGAAAATCCTCTGCATTATTCTACTTTATAACTTGTTTTTTGTTTTGATAGAGGATGATCCTTGGCCAGGTTTTAAACTGGTAGTTCTAAGCTTGAGATATCTTGTGATGAAGTCTTATGTGAATGTGTGTTATACCAAAATCAAATCATATCCAAAAGCTTAGATTTCATCATCCAGAACTTTTCAAAATAACACACTATAAGTTAAAGACAGTAAAGGAAAAGTCCCATACTAACATTGAAACTCTTGGAATGTGATGGAATTTGCTGCTTTGAGCAAGAAAATTATTGATATGTGTGTCGTTTCAAAGATCCTTTGGAAATAAAAGAAATAGCCCATTGGAGTCTGATAGATCTTGATAAAAGTCAAGTATGTAACCATCATGTAACTAAAGAACTATTGTAGGTTTTACCAATCTCCTTTGTGTATGGAGAAGGTGTGAGAATTATTGAGAAGACATCTGGAGCCTGGATGTAATTATACCATTTGTGGTTTGTTTTCAACATCACATAGGTGTGCACTAGATCTCCGTTCTGTTCACATTAGGACTTCCTTCGAGTCAATCGATTTCATTGTAGCAGTGTAATGTAAACTGTTTTTCTATTAAGTATGTGCTTTTTTAATTTGTTGTGAAGACATTGCATGATCTGAACAGGTGTTTTAACAGGTTGCATGCAGGCAAGCAATCCTCTAAAGTTTCTTAGGTCCATGTTGGCTTTGGTTTTAGATAGGTATAGTGGTTATAGTGGCCAGTGAATGATGTCTTAGAGCGACAGTGTATTGCTAGATTAGGTGTCCATTTCCATCCTATGTTAGGTTTGAAGGTACTTCATGGGTCCTCTTGAATTTGTTGTATATTGAATGTAAACAGTTATTCGTAAAATTAGGCCTAACAGATGTCTTGGATAAGGTTGAAGAGCATATGGAAAATTCTGTCTCTAAATGGTTTATTATCTGTTTACATATTCTTGGCCAATTTCAATCACTGTAAAGGTCTTATTTCAAAAAAGGATGGTAGAATATTATTGCTTTGGATTTAAAAACCTGGAGTCTTAAAAAATGTTGGAAAAAAGAATGCTGTTTTGAATGAAACTCTTTGGAATATGATATCTCAAGTAGAACCAAGCAACTTTAAGAAGTTTATCATATCAAATGTCAACCGTAACCATGGGAAAAGATGCTGATTCAAATGTGCCGATTTTTACCGGGTCACAGAGGGTGAAGTTCCGCAGACCCTTTAAATGGTGTATCTGCAAGAAGCACATGTACATACCACCCATCTATTATTTGCTGTATGATGTATCACGGTAAGATCATCGGTCATTGATTTTGAAATCATATTTACTGACTTACTTCACTTCTTAGGTAGAAAGCATTGAAGTCATATCAGGAGTTTTCTTAAAGACCACTGCACACTATACGATCCTACTGTGACCAGGTTTTGGAACAAATAGCATTTTACATTACATATGAAAGTGTAAACAAGTAAAATTGTTTTATTTGAGGTTCAGAAAAATTTAGCAATACTAAAATCAAAATCTTGGTTAACTGCAAGACTTTAGGTCCGAGTAAAGGCTAATCGCCTTCAAATCGTAGCCGATCGCAAGATTGCTATGACGTCACTATGATTCAGAATTGACTTCACTTTTATACCTATGAGGAGGCTCACAATAGCCCAGAGTTTCAACTTCAGTATTTATACAATCATTCAGAACTTTGATCTGTATGATTTTCCATGTTTGAATGTTCATATCAAATACTCTGACATTTTTTTTTCCAAATTTGGATCGCTGACAGATCGTGTAGTGTGTGGTGGGCTGAAGAAGAAATTTGGACTATGCCATGCAGTAATTTGTGTATATATGGTTATATGAAGAGTTTGAATCTAAACACCAATATATCCATTTCTGTCAAATTTAGATATTTGCAATTAAATATCAAGAAATATAAAGAAAACCTATTAACCTCACTTTGGTCAACTGTAGCAAATTCATATTAATCTCTAGTAATCACTAGTTCTTCAGCAGGGATTCCAACCCAGAAGCCTTGTGATCTTTCGTGAGACAACAAATCCACTAGACCAGACCACCTGTGATATTTCTTTTGCTTTTATTCACTTTTCCCCTCCTCTATTTCTTCTAAAGTCAATTTACTTCTAATATGTTACTGTGGCAGATCTTGTTTATCAAATATGTGAATTTCTGCCTATTCCCCTATGCCCTCTTTTCTTCTCATACACTCCCTTTCACTCTCTCCCTCTCTCTGTCTTGCTTTCTTTTCCTCTCTTTATCTGTCTTCTGGGGACTTTCTGTATTTGTATATCTTCTTTCTCTTTGCATTTTTGTCTGTTTCTATTTCTCCCTGTATCTTTGTCTCTTCTTCTTCCCAAGTCTCTCTTCTCTTCTCTATCTGCCTGCTGGCTCTTGCTTTGTTCACCTTTTTCTTTGAATTCCACCTCGCAGAAAAAAAATCCTCCCTGGATCGCTCTGTTATTGATTTCTGCATTACAATCTGTCTTGTTCTTCTCAACTCCCCATCTCTTCCCCTCAACCAAGCCTTTTCCCCTCCAGAATTTACGACCAATCAACATATTTGCTGAACACATAACTCCCATAAACCTGAAGAATGACAGATGCATAGAAGATGCTGCTGGTAATTCCACCATTCCTGTGAGACCTTATGCACCCCATACAGCAGCTGCCTATTGCCCTCACACATTAACCCTCAAAGACAGCTAAAGTGGACTAAATATCAAATTGCCCATTGCTCTTCTTTTTCCTTTTCTTTTGCAGTTTTGTTATTTATGTTCTATTCCCTCTTTCCTCTCCCCCCCCCCTTTTTTTTGGAGGAGGGGAGGGTCTTTACTCTGCTTTCCCAATTTCCTTTTTCCATTTGCCCTTCTGCAACTACATCCTTGTTAATCTTCTTCCTCTTTTTTTTTCCTACCTCTTTTTTTCCTCTACCTCTTTGTCATCTTCTTTTCTTCTTCATCCTCTTTTTCTCTATCTTCTCCATTTCTTCATTCTCCTCCACCTGCATATACACCTGCTTCTCAGCTCTTTAATGTTGTTATTTTGTCATTTTTTCTGATACCTTTATTTTCTCGTGGGAAATTCTATGGTACTGCCACCTACATTTTATTTAATGTAATGCAATACAACAGCTTGGCTTTAATCAACGCATGAGAGACATAGATTAGCAACAATATCTTAAGTGTGGATTACAGAGTTGTTATTCGGTGGAAAAATATTATTGATTACCATGCCTTCCACATCACTCAGAGGAGCCTGGAGTGAGAATGGATACATCATATCTTCTGTTTGAGAGGCAGAAGGGTGTATGTGATATGAGTTTAGGATAAAGTTGAGTTCTGGGCTTATTAAAACACTGAGAATGAATCTGTCTCCAAGCAACTATTTTCTACATAAAAAAGGCAGGTGTCTTGTGTGAATTTTGGGGATTGTCAAATTGATAAGAAATTCCCTCACTTTCTCCAAGAGCTACTTGATGTGCACACAAAAGTTAGTATATACATGTAGGACCACACACAGATGTGGCATGAATGTTTGTTGGTCTGAACATTCAGCTACTTCCATCTTATAAGGGCAGTTGAAGGACAATCCTTTTGAGAGAAATCTTTCTACTATGATACTTGAAAAGGAATGGGAAAGCTCATAAATTTTTTCAACCTTTCCCTGGAACCCAAGGTTTTTTTTTTCCTTCTTCTTTTTTCTTTTTTTCAAACAATTTTGTTTGGGGATTCATTTTTAAATAGGAAGAATCAGATGGCACCAATCAGTAGAAAATGGAATTTATTGTGCAGGAAGATATCTAATTCTGAAAGCCTAGAAAGACCTTTTAAACACTGATAGGATGCAAAAATTGCCCTAGGAAAATCTCTCTCGCTCTCTCTTGCTACAGACAATACTAGAGTTACCAAAGAGTTTTTGTTTACAGAAAGAATGATTTTCATTTTTTTAAACTGGTGTTTATATTCAAAGCACCTCTCTGATTTCAAATGAAATATGACCCAATACTTTACCAGCTTTTTCTTCTTAATGCAAGTGGGTGCTTCAAATTTAAAAGGAAGCAAAATGTAGTCTTGTAGGCTGGAATTCTTAACCTTTGTTTAAACCATCATCATTTTTGTACCAAGCCTTGAGTCTTATATACTCACATGCTTATTTTAATCCAAATGGAGATTTATTCTATGGTTTGAGTTTAAACCTTCAAGCATTCAGACTGTGATGATCAGACTGTAATGATTATTTTTTTCTAGAAAAGTAAAACAAGGTTTTACCAATTTCTCAAGTTGCTTTATGATTATCGAAAGATGATTTATTGAAAGACTTCCAGTATATCTTTTAACATGCATAAACTGGCAAGGAGTTTTTTCAGAGATGTAGTGTATTTTACTGGCATGAGCCAGTGTAAGAATGGATGGCAAAGGTCATAAAGAGAATAGACTACCAAAGGATGCTTTTAATGATTATTGTAGGAAAGAAATGTTTCATAACAAACCCTGATTTATGTTATTGTAAATCTCTCATGTAAATGAGAAATAAGTTTGGGGGAGAGAATAATTACACCTACAGTAGAAGCTGGGAGTGGACTTTAAAAGAATGCTCTTAATAATGAACCCAACTCTGGTTGTTATTGTAAATCTCTTTTGTAAATGAGAAATAAGTTTGTGGGGGGGAGGGGGGGGGGGGCATAATTACACAGAGAGGCTGGGGAGTTAAATGTAAAAGAATGCTCTTAATAATTAGCCAGACTCTGATTGTTATTATAAATCTCTCATGTTAAATGAGAAATAAGTTTGTGTGTGTGTGGAAGGGGGGGGGGACATAATTATATTTACACTGGAAAGTGGAATGTAAAACAAAAAAACCTTAATGGTGAAACAATTGCTGTATTCCAAGTCTCTCATGAAAAGTGGGGAATACATTTGTGTGAGAGTGCCAACATGACTGCATGTACATACGTGCATGTAAAAAAAAATGTTGTGATGTTTGCAAGCAGCGAGTGCTGTATATTTGATTGATGTTGTTCCAAAGCTTTTGTAAAACACAGGGAGAACATTTGTGTGAGCATGCCAATATAAATACACCTAAGTACAGGGAGTGAAGTGTAAAAGAGTAGTGTTTGATTTATGTAGGAGGAAAGTGTTTCATAACAAACTTCCAGTTCCGATTGATGTTTATAATGGGTCTCTCATGAGCCTCATTCCCCCATGACCTTGCAAATGGCAAAAAAATAAGGAAAATTATGAATATATGAATTGATTAATAGATAATACCAACAACAAAGATGAGGATGATGATGATGATGATGATGATTATAACAGTAATGATATAAAAAATAATAGGGATAAGAATGATAAGAATTTTAAGAATGATAAGAATAACCATCAGAATTAGCATAAGCATAAGTATATTGAAGAATAATTTTTATTATTAATGGGTCTCTCATGAGCCTCATTCCCCCATGACCTTGCAAATGGCAAAAAAATAAGGAAAATTATGAATATATGAATTGATTAATAGATAATACCAACAACAAAGATGAGGATGATGATGATGATGATGATGATTATAACAGTAATGATATAAAAAATAATAGGGATAAGAATGATAAGAATTTTAAGAATGATAAGAATAACCATCAGAATTAGCATAAGCATAAGTATATTGAAGAATAATTTTTATTATTAATGGGTCTCTCATGAGCCTCATTCCCCCATGACCTTGCAAATGGCAAAAAAATAAGGAAAATTATGAATATATGAATTGATTAATAGATAATACCAACAACAAAGATGAGGATGATGATGATGATGATGATGATTATAACAGTAATGATATTAAAAATGATTGGGATAAGAATGATAAGAAGAATAAGAAGAATAAGAATAACCATCAGAATAAGCATAAACATAAGTATAAGAATAAGAATAAAAATGAGTAGGTGTACTTTGAGATTTTTTTATTGGGATGGCATATCACCTTTTTTTAAAATCCCACATGCTATTTATTTACATATAAATTATCTTAATTTTTGCTGTGGAGGTATTTCTATGGAGATGGTTTATCAGGTTGTGTGTGAACGAGGTTATAAGAGAAATACATTGGTACAATTCTGCTGACATAAAGAGGACAATTAATGAGGCAGTACAATGTAGTGTAATTGGGACAACTCAGAAGTCAAGTGAGCGTTCAGAGCTCATTCGTCTCTGTATTACAATGGCAAGATACTTTCACACTGAACATGATGTGGAGCACTATGAATTGTGAAAGGTAGACGAGTTAAATGCTATTAGCTGCATTGTGCCAATTTAAATAACTTTTGTAAGTTTGAGAGTTTTGCCTTTTTAAGACATAATTTATATTTGTTGATTCCATGGTTAGTTTTTTTATCATATGTGAAACATCCTCTGTTGGAATTGTCTTTTCTTGACAGACTCCTTCTTTGTTCGCTGTTACAAGGGAACAGGAATTTTTCTGAACTGTTTTAATCCCTATTCAGCAATTTTCCCACATAAGTAATTCCTATTCATATTGACTGTATGGTATCATTCTTGTCTGCTATCTCCAAATCGTAATAAGTGTGAATTAAACCTTCAGTAGGGTAGGCAAACATGCATGTGATAGATCATTCATCCTCTTTTCCTCATGCATGAGCACATAATGTATGCATGTCTACATCAGTATAACACGCATCTACTAACTTCATATCTTAAGTAGAAAGACATATTCCATGGTTGACTTTTGTGTGTGGAATTTTGAAGCTATTACACCTTAAATGTCCTCTATGGGAATTTTCTTGCATTTACAAACTTCTTTCTTTGTTTCCAATAACAGGCGTCTCGATTTTATCCCAAATCAGCAACTTTTCCCATTATTGTGGGCTATCATGTAGCACCCATGTGTGCTGTCTGTAAGCCCCATTGCACATGAGCTATATACATGCGTCGATCTGGACAGGCATGCTAATCCTATCCTATTGTAAAACTGTGATAAACTATTCATCCTCTCTCCCTTTGTTTTATGAACACATAATGTATGAATGTCTGTGTCCCATGGATTACATATACCCACTTACTTTACATCTACAGTAGAAAGACTACTCATAGATCAAACAATTTGTCATTGTCGTTGAAGCAGAGGGTTAGCAAGCTCGCTTTAAAGTAGTGTTTTAGTTCACCTACATCCCAAGAAGGGTCTGTTAAACTTTGTTGTTAGTGATATATTTCAGATATGAAATTAGGCATTGGTTCATGTGTGATAGGAATCGAGATACATGCCTTTATTTAATTTATCCTTTTTATTTCAGCAGGTTTCTTGATACTCGTGTAGTTTTAAGGTACACTACACAAAAAAGACACTCAAGTTTGTCTAGCTTCAAAATCAGACTTCATATCCTTCTGTTGTTTCATTAATAATAGCTTCATGGAATATATCAGGCTATGATGAGTATTGGACATGATTTTATGATTTTCTGTTTTGGTTGTTGGAAATTTTTTCTAGTTTTTTGTTTTATTCTTTGACATGCAATCAAAAACATTTTTCTTTTAATGTTTTATATTTATCTACGTAATCTCGATATTTCAGTTGGTTTGTTCCATGTCCTCAAACACCTGGGAAGAGTACATGTGCCTTAGCATAATCTAATGGTCAGTCACACTGACACATGCTTGTCACCAAAAAGATGTCAAACTCATGAAATGTGTACACTCTTTAATTTGAGATCCCCTATGGTATTTCCTCATACAGTGTGTCAGGTAATTGATGTGGGAGAAATATAGGCATTTGTGTACTTTGTGGTATGATTACTGGAGGTTGTATTTGGGAACACCACACCACCTAGAAAGCTAGAAACCAATTTTTCTTGCCACCTGCTCCCGAGCACAGCGTACAGGTCCGTTCACAGCAGGGTTCTTTCTTATATGCAACAGGGTAGTATTTGCCGAAGGAATAATATTTTGTCATGTGTCAAGCAGTAATGTATGAATGAATGAAATGTAGGTGTAAATTTTGATTAAGAAAGGAAGCATTCTCATTTTTTATAATTGTTTGACCACATCAAAACTATGCATTTCAGTCCACATATTGTTGATATTAACAGTGATAGGTTGATAAAATTGGTACATGTGTATGTGCTCTCCTTAGAAGCATGAAAAGATTTGTCATTTTTGTGAGTTATACTGTTTATGTTGCCCATTTTCATTGTTCATTTGGGAGACATATTTAGCCTTAAGTTGTCAGATTTTCTATTAAAATCTTGTGATGAAATGAAACATCTAGACATTTCATATGTACATGATATTATATTTCTATTGTGCATAGTAAGAGGGAAAGGAGGTAATGAACACATGCATAGCACATTGGCACTTATTCTGTTCCCTACTGGAATTGAATGGTATACCTATGGAAATGAGAAATTTCAGCTGCCAACAGGTTAATGAGAAACCTAGTTTCAGAATCTTTAATACCAAGTGTATTAATTTAGATGAAATAGTGACATCATCCTTAAACAATATAATCAAGGGCCAGGATTTACACGTCCAATAGCTAGGAAAGGGTTGAATTTGCACAGAGAAGTAAGGTTTCGAATATCGCCATGCAAAGAATCGTGACTTACCATGAGCCTCAAACCCAATTATCTGCAGATGTAATGCGACCCATCCCACCATTATCGGGGTATTTAGATTTTTGAGAAGCCATTAAAGCAAAACCTATAGCAAAACCCTAGGCTCCATAAAAAAAGCTAAGAAATTGCCAGTGATGCTACATGCAGGCTACAATTTAAACTGTTCCAGATGTGATAAATGGTGATTTTGCAGAAACTCTTTCCTTTATTCTTGTGCATAGAGGAATGCCTGATCTTTTGCCCAGAGAATTCCTGCACAGTCTCATTCATGTCATTTGTACTCAAATTGCTTGTTTTAAAGTGGCTAGGTAGACTGTAAAGCATTCATTAAAATGCGAAATTGTGTCAACATTGCATGCCTATTCTGTATCTTATGCATAACACAGTACCTCCATCAATATGCAAAGTACTATTTTTCTCTGCAGCAATTCATTCTATACAGTAAAACAAAAACTTGGAAGAACTCTAATCAAATGAATCAATGTCTCTATGAAATGTTCATACTTATGGATAGCTTGGGGCCTTTTCTGTCAGTAGTCACCAAAAGGTCTGGTGATATATCAAGTTTAAGTGAATGAAGCAGCTTTTAGGATGCAAAATCCAGTTAGACCGAGGTCTAAACTTTGCTCTTGTTAAACATGACATCAGACCAAGCCTCGGGTTCTCCTGAATTTAGTAGTACACCAATCTTCATGTGCTATGGATATTTCTGTCACTGTTAATGTGTGGTGTAATTAAAGTTTCTCTCTTTGCTCTCTTCATTGCAGATTTCTGTTACTGTTTACGTGCCTTGGTGTAAGCATAGTTGCCACAGTTGATAATACTTATCTTCAAAGAATCTGCAACTCTACAGTTTTTCTACTGGTAAGGGACAATTTCATCATATTTTCTACCTTTGATTGTCATATGAGGCAAGTCCAAGAATCATCCGATCTGGTTTGGACATCATAGACTTGTTCCTAGGAATTGTAAAATGCCTCCTCTAATGTTCATGGAATTTTGAAACTCCATCAGGGAAATTTGGGGGAATTATGAAACTAACCTGTTATAAGTGTGAAAAAAAAAACCTACACGAATTAGTAAGTATTTTGAGAGTCGTCCCCCCCATATATTTTGTCTTTTATAATGTATCCCTGTATGTTCAACCAGTACGTGACTGTTAACCACTGTTCACTTGTTTTACATGTGAATTTTACTCATCCACATCTTTCTGTGCTCTGGGATATTCTCCTGTAGGAAATAATTGCTGTCCTGATCCTGAGCACAGAATGTACTCTTCGTATCTGGTCCGCGGGATGCCGCAGCCGTTACCAAGGACACTATGGAAGGCTCAGGTTTATCAGAAGACCTCTTTGTATACTTGGTAAGTACTATAGATTTACTGTTGGGTGTCCTTTGTATTTATGTTCTTGTGGTGAGTTCTGGTTGATGTCTGCTTGAAAATGGTATGAAAAAAGGATGTATGAAGCTCAGGTTTATCCAAAGACCTACTAGTATACTTGGTAAGTACAATGCAATGTAAGCATGTTAGGTGACCAAATGATGAGCACTGCATGAAGATAGTATAGAAAGGATTTTTCTAGTTTATCTGAGGACCTCTTTCTATACTTGCAAGAATCTTTGGATTACCACTTGATTACTGCAGGATGACGAATTGCCACTTGGTCTAATCCCACCTTGTCTAATGCCCATTTGGTCTCATCTCACATGGTCTAATCTCATTTCGACCAGTTCGTCTAATAACCATTTGGTCTAATTACCACTTAGCCCATTTACCATTTCATCTAATTTCCAGTTAGGTTATGCTCATTTTGTCTAATACCCACTTGGTCTAAGACCACTTAGTCTATCTGATCAGATGAACAGGTAATAGACCAAATGGTCATTGGATGAAATGAGGAAAACTAATTAGACAAAGTGGCAATTAGACCATTTGATCATTAGACAAATGACAATTAGCCAAAGTGAGTATTAGATCAACTGATGATAGGACCAAATGTCAATCAGACCAAATGGATAGTAGGCCAAATGTGTTAGCCATAGTGGTGTTAGACCATCTGGGAATTAGACCAACTGGTATCAGACCAAGTGGCTAAAACTTGCAGGATGAGCACTGAGTCAGGGTAGTATGAGCAGGGCTTTAGGACAATCATTTCTGAAGACTGCTCTATGAAAAGACAAAACACAGTCTTCTTTTTCCATACTGGGTAATTACTGCTAGATGAATAATAGAATAAGCTCTTGAACAAGATAGTATGGAAAGAGTGTGGACAGCAAGGTCACTATGGAAGGCACTGGATTATCAGAAGACCCCTTGATAATCATCCTGTTGATGATCACTGGATGACCACTGGATAACCACTGGATGAATGCAAGAAGGAAATTATATGAAGGGGGTGATTTATGATGTTACGCCTGTCAGGTTTAGTAAGCCACCTTATTGAATAATATATTTTAACCTTAAACTTATACAGTTTGTATTAAACTTCAAATTTTCAGTTTTTCTTGATAACCAAATAATTGTAATGGATGTAGGATTTTGCCACCCACTTTCATTTTTTTTTTAAACTGAAATCAAAGCATTATTTTCACTAAATGGGCAACAGATATTGGAATTTATTATTTTCCCATGCCAGCCTGCAGTTTTGTAAAGTTTATTCGATTCATTAAAGATTTGAAGAAGAACTGCCGATATTATCCCAATATTTTCCTGGATAGATTAAAATGAAGAACCAATCGTCCAACTGTCATCTGCAAGTTGAATGGCTCATTAGATACCCAGGGCTATTTCACACTTAATCCTACTGTATTCCTTGATGTGTAGGTGATTTGGTCTACACTGCCAGGTCAAGTTCCTTCCCAGTAGTCAAGAAGGTTTTATATTTGTCACCATGAGGTAAAAGACAAAAAACTCCAGCTTCTTTCTTCTTCACACCCTGAGCTATTTTTCTATCAGACTGCCGATCCGTTTACTCGTAACGACATTACAACGATGCCTTAATCGGATCGAAGTCCTCTCAATGTGATTAGGAGATATAGGCCTATGGGCAAGGTTTCATGTAAGCCATTCGGAGTGAGTTTTTACCAGCCAGCTTTTATTTTCACAAATCCACTCTGGGAATGGTTTTAGGAGTCTCATAGCTGGTGCAATTACATTTCTTGGAGAAAACAAAATCCCATTTTTTATTCTTTTCCCTTTTGTATTTGTCTCTGAAAATAAAACTCTGCTACAGCCATATGTGGATATCATACTTCTTATGATGGCTGTCGTGTGTATCAATTATATTACATAGCCTATATAGATTCGAATCAGTGATTGGTCAAAATACCATCACGTGACTAGTGCTGCAAGGATCGCAATTGTTATATTTTGGTTTTGACGTCACTTCGGTCAATATAACGGCGTTATATTCACCGATATGACGTCACTCACTGCGTAACTATGCTGTGTAGTCAAGTGTGTACGCGCAGTATGCATGCTGCATGTGCTAGCTGTATTTTTTTTATTATTACGTAGGCGTATTATTTTTTACATCGGAGCTGCAGCAGACAGTGCGAGTTAATGCAATACTCTGATGGCGAATCTATATAGATTATATAATATAACAGATATTGCCTGGTCTATCTCTTTAATAAATAACATTTCATCTCCCCTCCGAAGCTATATTTTTCCCTCGGGACAATATTTTCCCTCAGCGCTGCGTGCTTCGGGGAAATTATAACCCCTTGGGCAAAATATAACTCCGTCGGGGAAATGAAATGTTATATTAAACCTCTAGGCAGGCAATATCTGTATAATATCAGATTCATCCTATTGGGAAATTCCTTTCCTTTGAGACGGTGCATGCACCAAAGCAAAAAATAACTTTGATCATGAAAAAAAAGGCATTTTTAATAGTAATAGTAAAATGTGGTCAAATACTACATTGGTCAGATTGATCCTTTTGGGTACTATCCATCACATCTTAGTTTCCATATCAATGCACATACATAAATCTTAGTTTCCATATCAGTGCAGATACATAATATTACAACATAGATGTTGTCTTGCCTGCTTAGTGGAGCGAGACTATAGCGTCAGTACTGTGGATTACTCCATATAGTTCTTTTCTGTAGTAGTCTTATAGGAGTGTCCTCAGAGAATTTGACTTTCTTCAAGTTTCCACCACTCTGCCACCAATTTCTCTGTGCTATTCCTTCAAACAGCTAGATATCTTCATGTTATATGAGGAACAGGTGTAGCAGAAAAGTTCTACTGCATCCATTGATTTAAAATGATGAGAGGCCACAAAACTAGGATTAGAACCTAATGGAACTAACTGGTGTGAGTTAAAAACCATGCTTGCCAACTCTACTGATTTAGGCAGTAAACTACTACTTTTCATGGAATTTAACCACATGCTCACTGTACTAAAAACACCAAAAAATAGTAATCTACCGCTTTTTCATTCTTCACTGTTGGTAAGTATGTAAAAATGCTTCAAATTTCTGAAATTCAGTAATGCTGGAACTGCCCAAGGGTTAAAAGGAAACATTACACTTACATATGCCAGAAAGGTATCAAGCTGAAACTTCTGATGGGGGAGGGGGTGGGGTGGGTATAGAAAAATGACAATGATAATGATAATAATATGCCGTTCTTGTATAGCACACATCACACTATGATTAACGTCTCTATGCGCTTCCAAAGGACTTTAGATATTATTACTCCGGCTTTAGCTCAAGAAACTGTAGGGCTTCGTGCATTCAAGGAATAAATCCTACTATGTACCCACTTACTACACCTGGGTCAAAAAAAAAATAATTCCATTAACCCATTCGTGACAGAGGGTCCACATTTTGTGGTTTGGTCTAATAACTTTTGATGCAGAGCCCTAAAAATCATACCAAATACATGAGCAGAAAGAGCAACAAATTTTACTCATATTGTGCCCGTTTTCATTGCATCAATATTTGTTGTTTGATGCTGAAATTTTTTTAAAGGAAAATAAGCATTAAATCCTTAAATTGGCAATGCGATGAAAATGTTAAAATTACCGTTTTTCCCTGCAAATTGGCAACTTTATGACTTCTCATCATACATTCTGTGGTTGTGTGTCAATTTATGTTTATTTCAGATACATGATGTTTTATAAGAAAAATGTAGCAATAAAAGAAAAATGTTGGTGTTGCCAATTTGAAGAATGAAAGCTGATCAAATTAGGCTTCAAATAATTCCTGTCACGTATGGGGTAACTATGGACTTGACAATACCCAGATCTTTCACATGGTTTGATCATTATCACTTGCATAATTAACTGACAAGAAAATGCAGATACTTCAATCAAAATATTAATAAAAAAAGTCAAAATCAAACTTAATCATTTTAGTGGGTGTTCTAATAATTTTTGACCACCACTGTAATGTATAATTTCCAGGGGTAAAATGTATGTAACATTATCATTATTCCTTGGTATTACATGTATGAAGCTGCCAAACCAAAGTTCACATTCTCATATATGCAGGCACGATATCACTGAGTATTTGCCTTGTTTTCCTTCTTGTTTCTTTTTTTCTTCTTCATATTGTGTTACTCATACATCTATCCAAAATGAACACACCAAAGGAAAATCTTCAATGAAAAGAAACGTGTTTATCAATTATATACATTTCATCTTTGCTGTAAGATTAGATCTTAATTTGTTTGACTTTCATGTATATTTTTGTTAATGTTAAATTGAATTTTTTGACCTTAGTATGCCTTTTAAATATGTCAGCATTTTGAATGGTTATGAAATAAAATGCAAATAACTAAAGGCCTATATGACTGATAAAAGTAAGAAAATGCATAAAAATTGGATGAAAGAGTCATCTTACATGATGTCTTTAAAACCCTTCTCCACAATGTGCATTGTCTATGGGGGAAAGATGGACAACATACCAAATCAACAACTAGCTATTTGATCATTTTTCTTGGTTTTTATGTGAAATTAATTACTTGAAAACTTTTGCTTCATTTTGTAATCTTTCTTTTGACATTCTTTTGAAGAATTGAGCATAATTCTACGCATAGGAAACTAATTTTGAATGCGTAAATGTGCACGTTCATTAGCACAATCCATGATGTACATGTAGTAATTGCAGTGATAGTAGTATTTTAGCTGTACCATAAAGTGATAACTCTTTGATTAAATTCTCCAATGAGAATTTATGAAAATTCAGCAGGAATGTGTGTTATTTTTCAGATCTGCAAAAGGGGGGAGGCATTAATTTCAACTGCATTCAGTCGAGAATCGATCTAGTCTATTCTGGTCACCTCAATAATTTAAAAAATGTTTGAGCCGTGAAGTTGACCGAATGTAGGTGGAGACATTAGGAGACACGGTCGCATTCATCTTGTTTTCTTCTTCTTTTCTAGCATTTCTTCCCTCATCCTATTTCAGCTGTTTTTAATGCTTGAAATATGACTTCAAGCCATTATAGAAATAAGACGGACTCAAAAGAAGTTCGCTTTTGAGGGATAAAAGATGACTTATTCAAAAGGTTTGCATCATGATCTATTTCAGAAATTCTGAGAGGTGGGTTCGACAAGTGGTCTGTTCCCTCTGCTAAGATATCTGATAGCCTTGCAGGGGATTGTTACCCGAGAGGTTTGTTGTCTACAGGGCTATAACGAGGGCATTGTGTAGAGATATAACTTTGATGGCAGTGGTGTGTTTCTGTCATTGGCGAAGATGGAGGATTAGAGTCTCTTGTGTACGAATCCAGGTGTGTGGGATTGAAGATGATGGTAACCATGGCAACTGTGCCATCAAGAAACCATGAAATGAGGTTAGAATTGATTTGTACCTGGGTGGAGGACTCCCTCTGGAGTCCTTGGTAGGTCATTGTAGCTCTCTCTCTGATCTTCCTGTTTTCAACCAAGGAGGATTTGTTTTCTGTAGTCTTGCCACGCTTCATTGTTGAATAGGTATTTCCTCTGAGAATCAATTGGCCATATATTAAAGAGGAAGGGAAAATAAACACTTTTTTGATATTCCTTTACAAGCAGTTAAATGGACAGGAAGACCCTGATTTTATGTTCTTATGGCTTTCTTTATGTGTTTTTTTCCTCTTAAAGTAGGAATTTCCATTTTAATCTAATTAGAACTGAAATCTAATTATGATCTCCATAAATGTGTGAGCTTTGATTTAATGATATTGCTCTTTATTTTACAGTTTTTGTTCTAGTGATATTTCATATTGAAGTAGAATTTAACCCGTTGCTTACTTGAACCGTGTGACCCTTGTATTAAGTATATGGGCAGTAGAGAAATCAGTTCTTACATGTAACACATGGTACAAATGACACCAGGGCCCTGGTTTACCTTCACAAGTCTAAGTTCTTGGACAACCCATAAAGAACATTTGGATATTGTACACTCCACTTTTGGCTTTTAAGAATAATCAGTGCTAAATTCATAGAGATGTTTCATGAATACAGTAGTTGTGTGGTTTTTTTTTAATCTTGAAAATAATATTTCCACCTATGTAGCTTGGAATTCAGCATTCATATGTAAATGAATAATGAAAACATAAGTTCAATGAGCATTTATCTGTTATTTGTTATTCAGTATAACAATTTAGTACAAATTACCTTTATGTACTGATGACAAAGTAGTATCTGCATGTATGAACTGGCTCATTTATAATGACAATCCTTTTTTTTTCCTTTTTTTTTACAGATATTGTTGTAGTGCTATCCTCAGTCCTTATCATTGTCATAGGCAGCCAAAATGGCACCTTCCTTGATCCAGCATTCCGTGGTCTTCGCTTTATTCAGATCCTGCGCATGGTGAGAGTTGATCGGCGCGGCAACACCTGGAAACTTCTAGGCTCCGTTGTCTGGGCACACAGACAGGTGCGATACCGTATCCATTACTTTCAGCAGAAATACCAGCTAGTAACCTGTGTTGCTAAGTAGCAACAATTAGCAAATATCTAATATAATACAAATATTGACTGCTTTGAGGGGCATGCTCGAAAATATAGATGAAGCTGATCTCGAAACTGTACTGTGCCCTGAGACAAAGTCGAGGGGCATAGTACAGTCTTAAGATCACCGAGGAGCTATAGTTTTAACTGTGACTCAAAAAATAAGCAGTCAATATGTGTTTTATATACTGCGTCCTGATTGTGGATTCCCCAAACGATTTCGCCTAAATATACTTGTCTGAATGTATACATTTGAATGGAAACCAATCCATGAGTAATGAGCGTATCTAATCGCGTATCTGTTGGTAACGTCATACCCATCTGTTGTGTGCGCAATGTTAATGATGCCCGATAATATTTTTCGCTATACTGCCCGGCAGTCAGTAGTGAATTTCATGCCTGCAGATTTGACCAATCAGAGGCAGAGAATCTAGATGTGGTATATAATATCTGATTCCTCAGTCCTTATAAAATATATTACATGAATTAGCAAAACAACTGCAGATTTTTCAGCTCTGCTTGTGCCTGCTTTTGTGGCATGACCAATTGATATTTGATGCCACAAATTGAACACAATTATAAGCTTAGTGTTAAGATGTAAAAATTACAAGGCCTTTTGAATGTAGGGCCTTTGTGCAATAAATGACTGATATATTCATGAATTCTTTTCTCCCCTTTTAAAGATATCCTCACCTTATCTTCCATCTTCCTTTCTCTTTTCTTACATATTTTAATGCTTGTGATTCTTCTTTTTTTTTAGCATACCTCTTTTCTCCAACATGTATTTATAACCCTATTATCTTCTGTTTTCACAGGAGTTGCTGACAACGTGGTATATTGGTTTCCTTGCCCTAATTTCAGTGTCTTTCTTAGTGTTTACATTGGAGCATGGTAGTCCCGATGATGATTATAAGACATTACCTGATGCCATGTGGTATGGTCTGGTGAGTGCCTCAGTGTTCCCTTCTTGGTCCATTTTTATTTTGCAGGGTCGAACTATCATTCGTATTTGACACTTTTTGTGAAACATGATACTTTAATGTTCTACAGAAGTTGATCTTTTATCTGAATTACATTGTCATTGTTACTGTACTGTTTCTAAATTAGGAGAACAATCATTCTGCAGAAAGTTTCAGAATATCGAAAACTGAAAGGAATATTAGACTTTACCAAGGATACACTTTGAATTTTATTTAACCCAGTGTATTGGAGGAGAAATGATGCAATGAATTTTGTTTGAAATTTGAATGGATAAAACCCCTAGTTTTAAGGCAAGTACATGATGAGGTGAATGAAGTCAGACTGGAAAAAGAAATGGAATTGGAAGGAAAGTATGAATGGTGAATTTAAGAGTTGCATAACCATTGAAATATTGTCTCTCCCCAGGTAACCCTGACAACAGTGGGATATGGGGATAAAACACCAAACTCCTGGTCAGGGAAACTAGCAGCAGCAGTCTTTGCTATCATTGGGATTTCCTTCTTTGCTCTGCCTGCGGTAAGTGACAACTCTCTTTATTTTACTTTATTTCGTATCCGTGTATTATAGGCACCTTTTTGTTTTGTTAAGAATTCATAGTGAAGGATATACTTACTGGCTGTTGATAATGATAGTGATTATGGTAGTTACATGTATAAGACATTGCAGTTTACCGTTTCAGGCCATGGATGTTGTTGATTAAAATGTTCAATGCATATGTATCTGTTCTTGCTAGAATATGATCTAGGAGCAAATTCTAAAAATTTATCTTTTTTTGTATAAAACCCTGTGTATTCTTTGTTAACCTGTTACCTACGGGAATCAGATGATCCTGTATTAAATCTGTTGGAGTTTGAGGATTCAGTAGTCAATAGTTTTAACAAGACTGAGGAAATATCTTTTTTTTTTAAAGGGACTTCTTTTGAATTACTCATTTACTCTTTTTTAATTTGTTTGAAGTATACACCGTATACCATTGATTTTATTTTTTGAAATTTGATGTGAATTTTGCTGGATTCAGTAAGATTTGCATTTAAGATTAGGCCCCCCCCCAAAAAAAAAAAAAAAAAAATTGTTATGTTGCCCTCACATGCACAAAATTTGAAAATTGGGTCGGTCGGTCGATTTTTTTTTTTTTTTTTTTTTTTACTGCCCCACTGGACTGTAACTGTTATGCACGCGAGCAAGCGCAAGCGGACACTCATGTGTAATATGTGCAGTTGTGTGACGTGAGAGAGTTGAGTTTTCCATTATTTTTATGAGTTTATAATGGGGAAAACGCGGGCAGAACGCATTCAAAACGCATATAAAAGTGTTTTTTTAAGCCGTTGAATACAAAGTTTAGCAAATTCTTCGTCCAAATCTGAGATTTTCTCTCAAAAACAGTGCGTTTGTATATTTGGGTCTGCTTTTAAAAAAAATTTTAAAACCTGACGCTGTTTTTTCGCATTTTAAGTTCGGTTGATTGAGGGCAACATAACAAGGGAATATTCAGGTTACCATCAAGTGTGACTTACTTCCTGTCAACTACATATATCTCTTTCTCTCCAGGGTATTCTTGGTTCCGGTTTTGCTCTGCAAGTCCAGCAGCAACAACGCCAGAAGCACTTTGCTCGGAGACGCCACCCAGCAGCACAACTCATCCAGGTAAACTCTTGCTTATACATGTAGCGTCCTATCAGTCTTCACAAGAGCTGGCAGTATACTGAATCTTTCCACAGTGGGCTCCTCTTCATAATGGTGATGTGTTCCGTAGCAGCTTCTACCTTTATTTTACAACTTCGAAAACGATTTTACCATGCTTTAGTATTTTTAGGAGTGATAAATAATATTTGTGCCTTTTTTTTATTCATGGACCTTGTGGAAATTTTAGGGGATCTTCATGTCTCATCGTTTAATTTGAGGGGGGGGGGGGGGGGGTGTTGGTTGGTTGTTGTTTTTTTTTGTTTTGTGGTAATTTCATCCATTTAGACGTTTGTTATCTACTGCTGATGTGAAGACATCCTGCACCTGTTTAGGAAGACCACACTATGTAAAGACTATAATTACTTTTTGTCTGTAATGATCTTTAATGGCATTTAACCTATTGGCAATTTTGACTGTATAAAGCACTACCAATAGGCGTCTTATCTTTAATCGTTGTGTGAAAGAACGCGTCCGAAATGCAAATTTAAATGGAAAAGTATTGAAAATCCATTTTTTCAACATTGACTGATAATTTAACTGGTAGCATGTAGACCTTCTAAATTAATATATGATTTTCTTGTGGTATGATCTTTGCTAAAATTCTATTACAATATGTCAAAATAGACAATTTGATTTTCGCATTTTGGTATTTTGCATTCTGGACGCGTTCTTTCGTACAACGACATAAAGATAAAATGCCTTATGTAGAGCCGATATGAATACTTGAACGAGTATCAATTTTAGTTTTTGATTGGTTGTTATCAAAAAATTAACTCTGTTATTATCGAAATACATTGCTTGTAAAATCTGTAGTGCTTAATGCGACATTTCATTATATCACATTCTATTGTTGTTTGTTTGGGTTTTTTTTTACACAGTGTTTGTGGAGATGTTATGCTGCAGATCCTAACTCAAGTTCCACAGCAACATGGAAGCCACATATCAAACCTGTACATAGCCCAACTACAGGAAGGTAATAACATTTCCTCTTTGTCCTCTCATCATTTCAAATCTTAAAACTTTATTCTGTTTCCTTTGCTCTGAGAAACTGAAGCAAAGAACATGAGATGAATCAGTGTCATTTGATGTCTGGTCTTATCAGAGATGGTAAGTCGGGGGGGGGGGGAATAAGGACATACCCCTGCCCATGATGAGGAATGTACCATCAAATGTACTTTCCACACTTTTTTGGCCTTTAGATTATGCAAGATCTTTTAAATCATGTGAGTAAATTTGGTTTTATCAAATGATCTTGATACTTTATTAACTGACCAATAAGAAAATGTATGTAAGACAAGTCCAAGGTATGTCCAATACTTACCAAGTAGCGATGAACTGAAGAGATGTCAGTGTGTCACATTTCATCTGACCAAAGCTCTAGTGAACTAAATACAGTTAAAGGGGGTACCCAAAGCTGAAACAATGTTAGTTCATTTAAAAGAGCATGATTTTATTAGCAGAAAATCATCTGCCTAAAGTTTTTTTAAAAGTTGTGTTGCGAAGGAAACCCCCAAATGTGGTAAGATTACAGGATATTTTTGACCCCTCAGCTGTGACCCAGTTTCAACTGGGTACCCACTTTGACATCAAAATGACGTCAAAGTGGGTACCTTGTCGCACAATTCTAGCAAAATACGCGCAAGGTATAATACATATTGTACAGTCTTAGCGCGCAGCACAACTGCAATGCGCGAAGCTGGGTACCCACTTTTACATCATAACTCATAATCAAATTTTTTGGTCTACTCTTGACATTTTATGAGAAAATTAGCCAAAATGCTTTGATTTTGATTGAAAATCATTAAATTTTTTATGTTATTCTTCTTAGAATTCTATTCTCGATCATATATCAATAAAAAATTTACCATTGTGTAATCACTTTAAATCATATACTGAGATATGAGATATGGCTGGTACTTAAAGGGACAGATTAGCTTGGACTATCCCATACTCAAGATTCAGAAAAAAATGGAAGAAAGGAAGCTAAAGGAGCATTTATGTCAGTTTGATAATAGGCTTACTCTGATATTTAATCGGGGAGGGGGGCAAAAGTACATACCCCCTCCAAGAATGGAGAAATGCACTATCATGTGTATCCTCTATCCATTCTAACTGTTATGTTATGCAGAGTGATAATTCATGAATGTTGATTTGATTTCATCATATGTATTTTTATGTCTGTAATGATTGAGTAAATGACCCAAAAGAATTGTTTTAGCTGTATAAAGAATGCTAATTAAAGGCTTGCTATGCATCTTAATTCATTAAGCTGTCATAAACAGCTTCAAAAATTTGAAAAGATTAAAAAAGATAATCATTCAAACAGATTACTAAACAGAATTTTTCCTTTAAACCCTTCCAAGCTTCAGGTCTAACAACTTCATCTCTCGGCTTTCCATGAAACGCAACAACAACGCTGCCAACAGCCCCATGATGCACCGGACCAGCGAACGCCTCAAGAAGTCCATCAGCTCCGAACGGGACCTGGAGGACGCAGATCACGAGGAGAAGAAGACCATGCTGAGTGTTCGGCTGAGTAACGGGAGTCACGGGGGACTCTTTGGTGAGCAAGACTCCATGCGGTCCATTCGAAGTTTTCGCCACTCTCATCATCACCATCACGGCAAAGGTGTCTGCCTGTTAACTATCTCTCTCTCTTCTTAGTCAAATCTGCTTTGTGAATATTTTCAAAAAGTGCCCTACATGTACAGTATGTCCCCACAAAAAAATTACATGGGCCTACAAGTATTGATTATGAAAGGAATCATTTTGTAATATAAAAAGCCATTGTAGATTATGAAACTGTAACTACTTCTCTACCGGTCAGTGAAGACCCTGTCCAATTCGGTCAAGTAGTCATTGAGAAATAGGGATTTTTTAAAAGGATGTCATAAGTCCCTCTCGTCCAAGTTTTGACATTTCTTCATGACTACTGGACCGAATCGGACAGGGCCTTCATTGACTGGTAGAGAAATGGTTACATTTCCTCAGTCTAGAATGATCTTTCATATTGCAAAATGATTTCTTCCATAATCGATACCTGAAGGGCGGTTGTAATTTTCTTGAGACATACTGTATATCGATCCCTGTCTCATTTAAAATGGGTTAAGTCATTTTGAAAGTACATCAGATATGAAGCCTTGGAATTCAAGACAGTTCAGGGCAAGCAATGAATTCCACAAAAACTGGAGAGGCCTTTTTTATGGTATAAGATATGACCAAAAAATGAATTAATGTTACATAAAGATTTACTGACTTTCAATGTTTTCCATTTATAGTGCATGCAGGGATCGTTGTACTCTCATTCTTCGACAAATCTGTAAAAAAAATGAAATAAAATAAAAAATAAAACCTGACATCTCCATACATGAACATCAAATAAAATTATTTTTTGTTGCAAAAAATTTTATTTACAAAGCTTAGTGAAAAGCAAGCAAAGTGGATAAATGTTCTTTTGATTTACAAAGGTTTATTGAAAGGTCTGAGTTATCCATTGCAGATTTGACTACTTTCAACTAATAAAGCTATTAATATGCTGCCATTTTAAACCATTTTGTTTACCTGTTCTTTATATATGTATGCAGTTATAAACATTTTATTTCATTTCTTCTTTCACTGGTTGGAGTTGGCATCTGTTAAAAACACCTGATCTAATGGATTTATCTTTGTGATGTGAATCTTTTACAGATTCAAGATCTTTCGAAGTTTATATTTTCAGTAGCCAATTAATTTCTTTTCATGATCTTATAATGTAACATCTCTCTCTATTTGTTCTCTCTCCATTATTTCTTTCTCTTTATCATATCCATCTCTCTTCCCGATTTCCTGCCTTGTCCATCTTTCTCTTTTTGCTCCTTTCCCCTTCTCCAGATTTCTTTCTCATTTTCTCTTCAGGAATTTAAACAAACTCAAGTAGAAAAAAAAAATTCTTCACATTTGTTTGGCTTTCATTCCTTTCTGTAAACCTCACTGTCACTCCCCCCTCCCTCTCCCTCTCTCTCTCTCTCTCTCTCTCTCTCTCTCTCTCTCCCTCTTTCTCTTTCTCTTTCTCTTATCTTTCTTACTTTCTAAATATACTTATTTTTTTGGTAATCAAAATTCCTTTCCATGTAAGCAAATATATTTTTGTCCACTTTATCAAGCATTTTCCTCTTATCTATGTCTGATTTTTAACACTTTTTGAATGTAACACAACTATAGTCATTTTCTAGCTGAAAGGCATTTTGCAACTTTCTGTTTGTTTATTTGCTTAATTTCAAACATACTATCAACCAGAGCCAACTTTTTAAATTTCTCATTTCTTTACTTTATATTCAGTTATTCTTTCTTTTTAAAACTCTTTTATCCAAAATTGACTTTTTTGTGCATAAATTATATTTGCAGTGATGTATTAAAGAAGCTTTGTTTATTTGTTTCTTGCCATATATATAACTTTTTAGCATATCAATTCATCTCATTTTTTATTATCACCTTTTCCACTCATCATCATTGTATTTCATTATATTTGAATTTCTTTAAAATCTAGTTTGTAAGATAATATCCCTGATAGTAAGTGTCAGGGAAAAGCTTTTTGTATGGCACAAGTCGCCTTTAGGCCAAACTTATTATTCTATGATAACTGTTGCCAGTTTTACAGATGTATGATATGTGTAATATATTTTACATGCTGATAAATCATGTCTTAATATAAAGTAAATTCTCTGATGTAAATTTCTTAGTTGTTTTTTTTCCTTTGTATTAATTGGACAAATGACACATGGCTTATCCAGGTCAGGGAAAATGGAAAATGAAATTTAGTCTTGAATTATATGAAGTTGATATAGGGCCGAGAAAGCCAGTACAAAGAGAGGGGGTGGGGGGAGATATGTAATACAGAGTAGAAATTGAAATCAGCAGGGGAAAAAAGCACTGAAACAGAGTACTGTACAATTTTCTCATTTTTCGGAATTTCTCCACATTTCTGATACATGTCCATATGCATTGCTAAGATGGAATCTGTATCTTGTATTTCTATGCACCACAGACAATTTTTTTTATAGTTTGGAGGATATTAAAAGAAATCCCAACATTTTATGAAGTATGGAGCAACCGAGCAGGCTTCTCTGGCTAAAGCTCTTTGTCAGGGGATTTCTCTCAGAAAAAGCTCTAAAGAGATGTGTTATCAAATAATCTTTAATTCTTATGATAATGAAAAGTAAATTTAACCAAATTTTGTTAGTTTAATCAAATTTAAAATACATATTCAATACTAAAAAGAGATATCTGTCAAAACAATTTGGTACCAAATATTTTAATTGAGTTGTGAGCAAAAGCAAGCCCATCTTTAATATATATTTACATAAACCCAAACATCTACCACTTAGAATAATTCAAAACCAGTTCTCTCAGAATGTATCAGTGCGTTTCCATCACCGGTACCCAAGATTAGCTTAAGGTTTAGTGAACTCAAATCATTTTCATGTCCATTTCATTACAGGTCATTGTAATTGAAATTTCTTAAGCACCTTATCAAAAGTCAGAGCCAATTTGGAACGCAGCCTTTAGGGTCTTTCCCACTCAGCGTCTTTTCCCCTCCAGTCCTCCTGTTTCTCAGTAGACAAAACAACGGGGGATCGGGAAAGCCAATGTAAAAGAACGGTCGGGGAAAAGACAATCAAAGACGCGGGACAAGACTTTTGATAAGTGGCCTTATCTTTTTATTTCTTTCAGATGGAGTGATACTGTTGGTGCAGCTATCTTCTTTGCACATTTTTTGTCCATTTGATTTCCTTTATTCATTGCATTTTGTCCAACTTTCCATATTTCCTCTGTAGATGATGAAGAACCTGTGCGTGTGACAAAACTTACTGAAGCGCACAAGAACGCCATCAGAGCTGTAAGAAAGATCAAATATTTTGTAGCGAGGCGGAAATTCAAGGAAGCATTCCGGCCATATGATGTCAAGGATGTCATTGAGCAATATTCCTCTGGCCATGCAGACATGCTGGCCAGGATTAAGAACTTACAAGCAAGGTAGGTTGACGTGGGGGCATGCTACAAATTCACAATGCATGCGCCACCAACGTCCTTACTATGGGAGGCCTATTTTCCCACTTGTGGGTTAACAATTCCAAGAGAGCAGACGGAGCAAGTGAGAGTTTGACCATTCGGAGAAATGTTTAACTGACCAAGGTGTCCCAAGCGCAGGCAAGAAGAAGGATTAGTTAGCATAACAAGCAGTGAGAGCCCAGGGAAAATATGGAGTATTAGCAGTGTGTAGTCACTTAGAATAGGAGTGGAAAAGGCTACTAAGGGCACTGTGTGGATTGTACTGTTGTCGACCCATTAACGCATTAGAATGACTGTCGCAACTGAAATGAAAGAGGGCACTAGGATTGTGAAATGTGAAATTGCTCTTAGCTTTATTTTTTCAAAGATATAATGGGGTTATTCCACGGTAATAGATTACAAATCACAGATTTTTAGGTCACAGTTTTAGAGTTTGTGTGCTAATTTTGTACTATGCCCCTTCTCACCATTAAATACTCTGTAAATGTGCTCATTCTTTCACCTGATCTTTCATTCCAACAATTTTCTACTTACATTCATGATATTGTGGTATATGTACCTCGATAAAGAAATTACCAGAAAATAGTTTCAGTTTCAATTTGCAAAAAATTACATGTAAAATCAAACATGCATTTTACCCACACTGATTAAGATGGTGAAATTCTTTTTTTTTCCAGCTTTTTTAATTGAAGGATTTGGCTATTAGGACTATCAAAGTGATTGTTTTTACTATAAATCTAAGATTAGCTGATTTTGTACTTCCCATGTGGAAATGCCGAATTGTGAAGATTTTAATTGGATTATAGGTTTGGTTTAGTGCAAGGGTTAGGGCTACGTAAAGTTCTTGGTCCAGGGTTGAAGTTAGGACTTTGGATTGTGTAGTTTTAAGCAGACTGATCACAAAAAGTATGTTAGCCCTCATAAAATGTTCTTTAAAGACAGTCGTAAGCTTCAGTTTTAATTTTCAAACTAATTTGAGTTCAATTTAACCTGTTAAATTCTAAGCTCGAGAGAACTCAATGTAGGGTCTATGGAAAATGTGTGTTAAACTGACATTGAATTGTGCTCAGTGGGTTAAGAGTGGCCTGAAGTCACTTGTAGTTGATTTGCAAAGTGCCATTCAGCTTGATATTGAGCAACAGATAATGTCATTGATATTTTACAATTGTTCCTCTTCCTATTGTTTTTCATGAACAATGTAGATCTTTCTTTTTCTGTTTCATTGAATTTCAGGTTAGACCAAATCTTGGGCAAGTCCGGCCTGGAGAGGCGGAAAGGTCGTGGAGCTGGAGACCTGGAATTATTTGACCCCAATATCAGTTTACTGTCGCGTGTAGTGAAGGTAGAGAGAAGAGTGACTCTCATTGATAGGAAATTAGATATGTTGATTGAGATGTATCGAGAAGAGAGACACGCCAAGACAGCTGCTGAAGGGGGAAAGGAAGAAGAAGGGGAACATTCCCAAGAGTCTGATCCTGCTCCAAGAGGATTCATGAGAAGGAGAGGATGGGGGTCATATCACCAGAGACAGAGGGAACCACTACCGCAACGGGTGGAGTCCTCTGATACATCATCAGCGACGTCCCCAGCCGATCCAACATCCACGACTGCAACCATTCAGAAACTTCCCATCTCGTCATCCCAACCCAGCCTGGCCGAAGAGAAGGTTGTGATGGGATTAAAGCCATCTCATTCACAGAGCGATGTGCATCACAGCGGCGACGACTCCTCGATTCACTCTCACGACCGCATGAGTGACTCGACGCTGCGGGCCGAAGGGAGCCCTCACTCCAGCGAGAGAGACATGGAGAGCGATGTGTGCAATCCTTCTACCAGTGATCAAGACATTCCAGTAGCTAATAATCCTCCGCGTTCACCAGACACGGTGTCGTATGCTAGCAGCAGGCTATCCAGTACTGGCAGCTCATCAGCATTAGACAGTGAAACAAGAATCTAAAGACTCAAGTGTGTGTACTAAATGCATAGATCATTAAGTGTGATCCTCTTTTAAAAAGTTTTATAGCACATATTGTGCAAAGTAATTATATCAGTTGTATCTTACTATACCCAGTCAATGAAATTGGATTATTATAGAGATGCAAGGAGGATTTTAACAAAGTCCAGCAGCTTTGCTTTTGGGTTGCTTGGCTGTAAAATGTTTTTAAATTTTGGTACTAGGAGTTTAAAGGTGCTAGAATGTGTGTATAATCCTCTAAAGATCCATGAATTATTATGTTTATTTTTAATTTAAAAGTAAACTCCACTGAATCTACTTAAGTAGATTCTGTAAAAGAAACTATAAAATGGAATTCATGATCATCCAGCTGTACTGAAACCCCTTGTAACAAAAAAATTTAAAAGCTTCCAAAATTCACAGAGATCAGTTTGTTTGTTAAGTTGGTTTTTTTTACCCTTCTAGCTAACCAAGTGATAAATGATTTTCTAATATTTTGTAATCTTATTTTGACTAAGGGCATTGTAAAAGTGTTGAAATTGTAGTGTAAAAAGTTTCATATTTGACAGGACACAAAATGCCACACACAACGTTAAATTTGATGTAATAAACGATTCCTCAAAACTTGGTTTTTTTTTAAATAGTAAACTGGAAGTTATTGTCAGATTGTTTTTGTGAATAATTTTTCCAAGTTTGTTTCAATTCTAAGATGTTACACTATTAGTTACAATGAGTATTTTGCATAGAACTCCAGCACATAAAACAGAATACCACCCTATTCTTTTGCATTTGGGTCATTTGATTTGAACACTTACATCTTAACCAATACATACTTTCATAGGTATAAATGCTAAAGGAGAATACCGCAGTGGCACCAGTGGTGGCGCACCCATTATTATCTATGACTCCGATGATGATGACCAACATGAACTGACTTATTTCTACTAATACGCATAGCAGGCATCAAATATTGCTGTTAAGCGCTAGCGAGTGATTCTACCGTTCTGTGTAGGCTGTGAAGTTGAATGAATTCAACTTTAAAAACACGAAAACGGCATGAAAATATCATATTAGTTTCGATGAAATCCAGAAATCATCTTCAGCACAGGTGATAATTATCCACTTCTAACTAGTAAATTTGGTTATAAATTTGTAATTTTTTGTAAAATTTTAAAAATGACACACAAGTCGCGAGAAGAGTCCCATACGCCATGCCTCCCACAAAAAAAAAAAACAGAAGAAGAATTGTTTACGAAAAAACTAATCTCAATCGGACTCAGAATCTTGAGATGGTGCTGTGCCAGTGGTGATACACCCATATACCATGCACATAATGATATATTGATGTTAATTGGTTATTTCTTATAAAATTACACCAAAGCTATAGTATATACATAATTATAATAAAAACATAATCATCGTGATGATGGAAATGATGATGATGATGATGATGATGATGATGATGATGATGATGATGATGATGATGATGATGGTTTTGGTGATGGTGAGGATGTATGGAAATATTGTTGATGATGATGATTATTATTATCATGAAAGTGTAAGATCCGGGGTATTATTAAAGGTAGGTGAGGATGATATTGATAAAGAAGACGTATGAAATAGATGAAAGTGTGCGAAGAATAGTGTATGATGGTCAGTGATGGTGATAATGGTTTATTTTAAAAATGTTATTGCAAGGCAGAAATTGTATATATTTTTTTAAAAGGAGACATTTTTACATTAAAAAAAAACAAGGTCGACTCTCTGCGAGAGCAAGGGTTCAAGCTCCCACGACAGCGCCAGTACTGGTGCAATGTGTGTCACCACTGGTACAGCAAAAGTATCGCAGATTTGCTTCATTATTGCCCGACGCAACGTACCACTCTGAGTTTTTACACTAGTATTTTCGCCTTCGATTGACAAGTGAATCATAAAATGTAATGAAAATTTATAAAAATTACAAAACAAAAACTGTAAAACCCCCCCCCCACCACTGGTGCCCTCTTTGATATCAAGATTGCTTTGCTGTAGAAATGTGATGTAACAGCAGTGAGGAGGGAAATAGGGGAAAGAAATTCAAGGAAGTTGCAGAAGTATATTATGTACATTGCTAAGGTCAAAGGTCATCAAGGTACCAAGTGTATTAACAATGGCGACTGAATATTGAGCTTATTATGGTAAAGCATACATGTACATGTATAATGTATACCAGATTCAACACTTACAGAAGGCAAAACCCTGAATATGTTTTACCCGATGCTAGGTCTACTGGGCAATTAATGTATTGAGTTGATACTGACCATGCACTTGCACTGTGGAGGAGACTGTTTAGAGCTTATTCAGGATTATCAACTGTTTGGAAATGGAGCAGTTGTGAATTTATGAGGTTATTGTCTTGTCAAAAGTAAAAGAACCTTTTGGTCGAAATATTCATTATTTCTAATCCTATTTGAAATATGAGGCATTTCAAGATACATTCTTGTCATCAGACATTGCTACTGTGAAATCCTTCCAGAATTTAGCCATGTTATACCCTGTGAGTTTAATTATTGAAAAATTAGATCCATGTTTGTCAAAACAAATCCAAACAAATGAATGGAACCAAAATTAATTTCCCTTTTTGCAGCAGTTACAGCCTGATAGCAGTCGAAAAGATAGAAGGAGAAAAACAAAAGGATTTAGAACAAATAAATGAAATCTAAGTTGGTTCATATCATAAATATAACCATGGAGGAGTGGTTTGAAAGATGTAGAAAACATGATCCGGTAAAGGATCTTCTTTTACAAGCATTGCATTATCCTGGTATGTTAAACTTCATATTTTGATACATATTTTGAATGAATTTTAATGATTTTGTAGGTTCTTTGACGATGTAGTCTATGTCTTTACCTTTTTTCTTGCTTTATTATGATAGCCTCTCAGTTTTGGAGATAGTGTAGTAACCATCTCTGAGAGTAAAAAGATTTGAATTGACTTTTAATTTGTGATCAGTTCAGCACTGCATTTGTAAGTCGTGAGAATGGAGTAGTAAAGTTGGTCACGAAGATTTTTTTTAGATTATTGCTTTTATCACATGTTTTAACAATGTAACATCTTCCTCATATTTTCAATACTAAATTGGTTTTTAAAAAAAAAAAGGCATTTAAGATTTTTTTTTCAACCATATGTTTTTTAATTTACTATAAAGAAAGCAAATTATATAGAAAACATTTTATACCAGGAGATGGTGATGAATTTTCATCGCAATGATAGAAGAAGATGATTGAAGGATTTGAGGGCATACTGTATTTGTTGAAGGGTGTGAGATAGGCATTACTAGAGAGAAAGCAGTCAAATTTCTTTTTTCATTTCATTTCATTTCATTTCATTTTTTTTTTCTTATTTCCATTCATTTCATTTCCATTTCTTAGCTCATTGAATACAGGAACTGGGAGGTCCCTGTACAAAACCTATGGGGATTATGAGAATTCAGTAATCAACGGGTGGATTTACACATTTACACATTTATATCTACTGAAAGTTTACAGGATGGAGGGTACATGTACATGAACAGTTATGCTATTTGGGTCATATGATCCAAGTAATATCAGTTAAACTTATACCCATGTGCCTGTAGAAAAATCTCATTGGAATGTAGAGATATTGTTACTTTAATCATGTATATTAGACATATGATGTCCATGTAATCTGCATTATATGTTATCAAATCTAATCTTAATGTTATACTATTAGGTATATATTATTTGCTTTCTACTCCCTTTTTTGATAAGCATGTAAAGATAGAATTTTAATGTTGAAATTCTTTCTTGCTATTGTTGGGATGTAAAGGCCTTTACTTTCGCTGTTGCCTGTTTTAGTGAAGAAGCTTAAAAATGTCCATTCTGGTTTCTTGTTTCCATGGTAATTACAAGTGTATCATACAGGAAAACCTTCAAATTTTCTCTGCTTAAAGGTACTGTACTCTATACCTTTCTGCAAACATGAAATAGAATAGTTGAAAGACAATGTTATATGTAAGAACACACAATTTAAGAACCTTCCCTTCCAAATATGAGAACAAGAAAGTGATTTTTTCTTGGAAAGGAGTAAAAGACAGACGGGCAAATAGTTGGCTGTTGTCGCCCTTGTAATCTGCCATGAAGTAAATGATTCTGTAAATTTGACCTGAGTTCCGATTTCATCCACAAAAGAAACCGTTTAGAGTAATTTGGCCACATGATCACAGACTAGAATTCTAAAGAGAATCATTAGCACAGTGAATGAAGGCCAATAATCACCATATCAGCATTTCTTTTCATTTTCAGAAAAGTACTACAGAGCCCATCACTGTAGGATGTTATAGGCATTGTTGTTGTAGTAAAGTGCTGATCTGTGCGGGAGATATTTCATGATGTATGAAAACCTTTGCATACATACCCTTCAATGCTAGGATGGCAATTTGTATGATGAAGCCATTCATCGTTTATGGTACATCTAAACCAGTTGGCCATACATACATGTAATTAGATATCTCAAAATAAAACCATACCCTTGAGCAAACAACAAAGATGTAATACAAACCCTTGCTGAAAGCTGTTAGTGATATTACTAGAATGAAGGAATTAGTCCTCGTCTTCTTCTAAACTTAGTACATTATGCTTATTACCCCAACTGCCTGCCATACCTACATCTTTCAGCCAATAGATATTCTAACTTGAAAGTACATATATGTTACGTCAGCTTTTAACAAAGCCATGAAAGAGAGAGAAAAAGAGAAACATTCCTATTGTATTAAAATGTTGGCCTGTACTTCCAAATTTGGCATAACATATTGGTGGCAATGATAGAATATAAACCAAGAAATCTGGTGCAACAAAGCGCTGTCTGCATTTTTGGAAATTTTGGTAGATCTTGAAATGAAGATTTGTTGCACTGACACACTGCAGTTTAAAGCAGTTAGCCATATCTATTTTGGGTGATACCCAGCTGCAGCAAAGTTTGCTGTAGAAACCATTATTACCAGTTGGTTCCTGGCCTCTACTGGATCATTTTGATTTTGAAATCTCATTTTGACCAAAAATGCAGATAGCCCTCTGTTACACTATACCCTCGAAATGTATAATTGTTTTGTTACTTTGCATTCTTGAAAATATTTCTCTTTTAACTAGGATAAAAATAATGTAAAGCCATCCAGATTTTCGTCTTAACTTTGAACATAGCATTAGCATCCTGTATTACTTGCAATGTAATTGTACAAGAATTGTGTGGAGAATTGTGAGAGGAGGCTGATAATAGAGGGATTATTATATATATATAATGAAGAATATATTTCTTGTATGAGCTTTACATGATATAAAAGGAGTATGCCTTGTATATAGCCTCTTTTTTATATATGAACTAGCAAAGAAAAAAATAAATAATAAAAATATTGCCAAAATATATTGAAATTAGATTCTACAGGGCTTTATGTGTTCCTTTTGTATGATAAACAACTAAAAAATATTTGTTATATGTACAATTACCCAATGTGCTGAGGTGATGTGTATATATTATAAATATGGAAATGCTATATATAACATTTTCTTACTAAGACAGTAGATTTTAGAGTCATATATGGTGATGGGAGTGATAACAGCTTTTTCAGTTGAGGTTGGCTTGTACTTTATGTTATTAATGAGAATGCTTGAAAAATGTGATCATATTTGACAATATTCCTATGCAGTTTTTTCCTGTGAATAAAAATACATCAATATTCCTCATAATGCAAAATTTTGTGGATTGTTATGATTAATGTGTATCATGTTAGAAATTTGTTATAAAGATTGTAACAGATTGAGGAATTTATAATTACACTGAATGGCAGTGGAATAAAGAAGTACGGCACATCGCATCAAACCAGGGGCATCCCTAGATTGGAGTGGGGTAGATGGTGATAGATTCAAGTGTACGGGCAAAGTTTTGCTGGGGGAGGGGGAGGGGGTGTCTTGGGTTGCTGATGTTTCCTAAACTAGTGATCAAGAGTCTGGTTTTAATTGGACATTTTATGACAGCAGCATCCAAACTTATAATTCATCCATTTACAGGGAATAAATGTGATTCTGTCATTAGGAAATAAAAATGGTCACCAAACATTTTTAGTTCCAAAATTCATGCATGTATTCGACTAGGATTTTAGCATGAAAAAAATCATAGACAGGGAATTTAATTTGAATATGACAGTGTATATCAAAGAAAGAGATGGGGGGGGGGGGGAGAGAGAGAGAAGTAGATATGTGAGGGTGAGAAAGAATAGGGAGCTATAGAGAATTGGGAGAGAGGGAAAGAGAAAGAATATAGAGAGAAGAGAGAGAGAGAGAGAGAGAGAGAGAGGGGTGGAGAAATGAGTGCATTTAAGTATAGGAAACAATCTATTAACATGATCTATTTCATAATTATTGTGTATGCTTCAAATTAAACTTTGAGAATGCATGTATTGAATAGATTACATTAAATACGTCATGCTTCTTTGCAGAAGAAAAAAAAAGAAATTTAATGTAGGGGAGGGAAATACTGAAGGAAATAAGAGAAGTAGCGAGAAAGATATTAGGGAGAGGAAGAGAGAGAGAGGGGGGGGGGTGGGGAGAAGGAAAGAGAGGAGAAAGAGAGGAAGGGGAGAGGATGGAAATAAATCACTGAACACCAAAAGTTTGGGGATACTGCAGTGCTACAATCAGTTCAGAGCTTAAATCCACAGCGAACCCATGCTAAACTGTTCTTCTACTTCTACGTTGATTCTTGGTAGACTGTCTGGTATCTCGCCAAGTATTTTTAACGTCATATTCGGTGTAAGGTTAACATCACCTTATCACATCTTTTTAAATTGAACTTTTGCCCCTCCTAAAAAAAAAAAAAATTTAAAAAAACGAAAACTCAAAAACTCAAAAACATTCCCGGCACTGAAGACAAACAAACAAAAAAAAAAAAAAATTGTGCTGGCACAAAACAGTCACGCTGGACTAATTTGGGCTTGTACAAGCAGCAACAGTAGCTCACAATACTTTGGGACTGCCTGCTAAGCTAGTGTGCCAAACATACGCAATATAATTGCATTATTACTACGGTCATGCTGAAAACCTTTTGTGCAGGACATACTAGATGGTTGCTGTGATTTTTTTAGGCCGACCAATAGTTTGACGTTGGTATTCTAGATATAGATGCGACAACTTTGGCCTTTGAGCAGGCTAATCACAGAAAAAAATAATTTTCTTCAAGGCGCGCCTAAGAATGTGCGCGCATGCGCGGTTATTGTGAAATCACAATAACCCATTGTGACGTACTCGGTAAACTTCTGCACTTGCCAAGTAACCAGTCACTGATGCACAATATTATACTTCAATGCGAGTTAGTATAGCAAAGACTTGGAAAACTATCTCTGTAAAGTATGGATTTCACAAGGGCTTCGTCCATCTAATTAGGCATAATTTATGACGAGAATTAAGACGAAGTAAAAGAACAGAAGTGAAGTCGCTTTGGAGACTTAAAAAATCTTGGGAATAAAAAAACACGCCTTTAATCTTTTATGGCTTCGGTCATTTTGCCAGAAGCACAGAAAATTTGATGAAGCAGATGCCGTCTGACACTGAATATTTCAGAATGTATTCTGGATGCAGTTTTTACTAAAGAACAATGGGAACCGGTGCATCTAAACATAAAAAATCCACGGTAGTTTCAAGCAGTCAGCAACCGACCAGGCTAAACAACAGAACACGACAACGAAGCCGAAGGGAATCAGAGGAGGAACCCGATTATGTTCTTCTGCCGGCAATCAAGAAAGAAAGATTGCGATTTGCGAGTAACCGTACCCCGCTAGACCGAGAAGCACATCAGCAAAGCGTTCTCGGCGCTGCACCAGCAGCAGCTTCAAGCACTCCTGCAGAATGCTCATACGATGTTCCCGATGGCACATTGACTAGACACCGTCAAGTAATGGAAAAATCGTCCCCCGAGTCGACATCATCTTATTCGAGCACGAAAAGCGTTACGGAAGAACTGGAAGATCTTCGAACGGAATTGGACCAGGTTTTGGTAGGGCACTACTACGCGATCAACAAACCTGCGGCAGGTGTGCTTCGTACTGCAGAAATCGCAGTCCTGGAGAGGCACAACCAACTACAACCTCTCCCCCTCGACTATCAGCCGGTTATTGGGGACAAAGCAAGAGATGGGCATAGAAACAGCGACTGGCTACGGCCTGTGGACTTGGTCAAACAAGAGAAAGATCTAATAGATAGAAAGAGGAGAGAGGAAGAAGAAGAAGAATTAATGGCACAGGATATGACAAAGGAAGAAGAAGAAGAAAAGAAAGAAGAAACGCAATCTTCGTCGGTAGTTATGTTCGACTTAGAAGACGAACAGGTATCCTTTATGTTTCTAATGTACTAGTCACACCAAATAGACCAACATCAGACCAAAAACAGACCGAACAAAATAATCATATCACTCATGTCTTGGTCACAACAAAAACCGACTCCACAATGAATCAAAATCGACCGCTTTTTACTGTCCATTCGGGGTCATGTACAATTTTGTTCGGTCTGTATACAGTTGGCAGTCTGATATCGGTGGAGTTGGTGTGACAGACATGGGGTGTCAGAACTGGCAAGATTTTATCTATTAGCAGTCGGTTTAGAGTCAGTTTAGATGCGACCAAAGGCGTATTGGTGGGGGAATGAAGGGGCTACTGCTCCCCAAATTTTCACGACCCAGGGTGGTTTTTTTTTTCTTCAGTTGTTTGCATATCATCAAAACTGTCAATGCATCGAATTTTCTTGAATAGGCGATTGAACCCCTTTTTAAATGCTATTCTTCTTTTTCATCAAGATTCTTTTTATTATCATTTTGTTGCTTGTCAGCAAATGGACCCATCCTAATCCTTTGGGGGAGGGGGATAAAGCAGCCCCCTAAAATGTATTTGGCTCATTACGCCATTGGATGTGACTAAGGTATATACTCCCTCTACCTTGTCCACATAAATGTATATTACTTTCTGTATGTATTTTTATCATGTGCATTATGTTCATCCAGCATTATACTTTAAGATAAGGATAATGAACTGGGACTAAATCTTCATTATAACGATAAATGATCTCACATTTCAAGCAGAAGCCTATGAACATTTTTAAAGAAAGATCATATTATCACATGATACGTTGCTGCAATCTTTAGAAATCTGTATAAGGTTCCCCCCCCCCCCTGTAAAATAATTTTGAATTCAGGCTTTAGATCAAAACGGCTTTAATTTCCTTTGCCTCTGTGTATTATGTTTCAGAAATTGCACTTATTTATCCCTTTTTCTGTCTTAAACATTATAGATTGATTGATTGATTGATTGACTGATTGATTGATTGGTTGATTGATTGATTTACTAATTTTTATTCGCCAAGCTGCGAAAATACAGTTGGATAGTCAAATAGAAACAAATCAATGCGGAACATTCTGAATAAGCTTGAGCAGGATAACCCACGAAAGCTTGAAAGCTTATTTCCAGTGCAAGTGGGGTCCTCAAACATACAAAATTAATCAACTAAAATTATATTATTTACATATTGAGAAAAGGAAAAATCGAGATTACATATGATTTCTAGAAAAAAATGAATATATATACAACATTGGAAATATTAATCCACCTGACAAATAGAAAATTGGTGTGTATTTAGGCTATATTTTCAGTCATATGCCATGTCATTCGCTTCTCTTCTCTGACTCTCAAGTGATAGGCATTCCCTCAATTTTCTTTTAAAATGAGCAAAGTCGTCTATTTTCTTCATATTATTAGGAAGGGAATTGCAATGATATATACCAGTGTAATAAAACGAATTATCATTACTACCTACTCTTTCTGGTAAGTTAAAGT